>JAVRXN010000007.1:49666892-50099392 GCA_033556935.1 Timema podura | reverse complement strand
CAGTTTCCCTATCAGTCAATAATCCATCAGTTTCCCCTATCAGTCCATAATCCGACATTTTTACCAGCAAATGTTCATCTCTGTCCTGAAGCAAGTGAGGTCCCTCAAACCACTGAGCTACTGTCCCAGCTCTATGACACCCCTATGACCACAATTCTAGCCCTAGACCGCAATCAACAAGGTCGACCGACCGGGAAAACTAGCAGCTCCCAAGAATTATCTCGACTTACAAGGTCGCTTGATTGTTAGCAAACTCAGACATATACAAGACAAGACTTATTGATCGTCTGCTTGAGTTTCCAACTGCTACTTTCGGTTTTATTATATACACGACTTACAGACAACGCCCTTCCTAATGAGCCCGGGTTGAAGCCGTGAGCTCGATCATCGACCGGGAGTAATATTCATGATACGTTCAAAACCTGTGTCGGTGGCCACAAGATTAAGACGATAGGTTCACGACGGCAACCCGTCCTTTAACATAAAGTAGAACGAACCTAGAAACAAACCTAACCAATGGAACCCAGCACTATCTCCAGTTGTGTTCATGAAGAGACCAAACCTTGGCCCCGCCTTGGAAAATATATTTGACACCGGCTCTGGCACCATGTCCTCGCTGAACAACTCGGTGAGCGCTATGGAATACCCTGGTTCGTATCCCTGTAAGGCAAGGGAAGTCTTCCTGGTAGAGTGAATGGATGGTGTAGGGGGGGGGGGCGTGTTTCAAGCTCACTGGTGAGGGTGGGCCTGGTGGATGTAATTCATATGTGCTACACACACTGTTGCTAAGATAGTGTTGCTAAGATGATACTGACCTAACACTGACTGTTGCTAAGATAATGTTGACCAAATGCTGATTGTTGCTAAGATAATGTTGACCAAACACTGACTGTTGCTAAGATAGTGTTGCTAAGATGATACTGACCTAACACTGACTGTTGCTAAGATAATGTTGACCAAATGCTGATTGTTGCTAAGATGATATTGACCAAACACTGACTGTTGCTAAGATAGTGTTGCTAAGATGATACTGACCTAACACTGACTGTTGCTAAGATGATTTGACCAAACACTGACTGTTGCTAAGATAATGTTGACCAAATGCTGATTGTTGCTAAGATAATGTTGACCAAACACTTACTGTTGCTAAGATAGTGTTGCTAAGATGATACTGACCTAACACTGACTGTTGCTAAGATAATGTTGACCAAATGCTGATTGTTGCTAAGATGATATTGACCAAACACTGAATGTTGCTAAGATAGTGTTGCTAAGATGATACTGACCTAACACTGACTGTTGCTAAGATGATATTGACCAAACACTGACTGTTGCTAAGATAATGTTGACCAAATGCTGATTGTTGCTAAGATAATGTTGACCAAACACTGACTGTTGCTATGATAGTGTTGCTAAGATGATACTGACCTAACACTGACTGTTGCTAAGATAATGTTGACCAAATGCTGATTGTTGCTAAGATAATGTTGAACAAACACTGACTGTTGCTAAGATAGTGTTGCTAAAAAGATACTGAACACTGACTGTTGCTAAGATGATATTGACCAAACACTGACTGTTGCTAAGATAATGTTGACCAAATGCTGATTGTTGCTAAGATAATGTTGACCAAACACTTACTGTTGCTAAGATAGTGTTGCTAAGATGATACTGACCTAACACTGACTGTTGCTAAGATAATGTTGACCAAATGCTGATTGTTGCTAAGATAATGTTAACCAAACACTGACTGTTGCTAATATAATGTTGACCAAATGCTGATTGTTGCTAAGATGATATTGACCAAACACTGACTGTTGCTAAGATAATGTTGCTAAGATGATACTGACCAAACACTGACTGTTGCTAAGATAATGTTGCTAAGATGATATTGACCAAACACTGACTGTTGCTAAGATTATATTGACCAAAAACTATCACTAAGATGATGTTGACCAAACATTGACCCTCACTAAGGTGTTATTGACGAAACACTGACTGTCACTAAGATGATATTGAGCCAACACTGACCTGACTGTCGTTAAGATGGAACCTTATGATTAGAAGGACGGGCATTTATTTATAGGAAGAAAGTCATCGGAACAATCCCAAAACTCTACCAATTATATTGACATGTATTCATTCATACGTCATGGTGTCATGTGTATGATGAATACAGGGATATTTGGTCTAGACTTATATCTTCTAGAAGGTTGTTTGTACGTCGAGCCAACTCTAGACGACGCTACCTTCGGCAATAAACAATGATAGTGTGTAAAGAGGAACTTCCCAATGTCAGGGTCAAGTGTTCGACTCCTAAACCAGGCGAGTCACGTGCTCCTACTAGTCCGCCAATGAACGTCAGCAGTGACTTGCTCCGTGTGAAGATACCGCGCTACCTTGGCAGGTGAACGAGGGGGGAACGGGCGGTAGAAAGGGGGGAGGGCAATATTTCGCGAGGAGATTTTTGCATTCTCGCGGCGCGTTTCGGCGATACAGTCGCACAGACAGACAACTTTTAGTCGATACATTCGTTCGTCGTTAATGTGAGTGCGTTGTTATAGCAGACCTTGGAAAGTTCTTGTTCTTTGAACCTATGTCAACATGAAGTGTTGTTGAAAGACATACCGATAGTTTGACATTCCGGCATACAACACTTCATGTTTATTATAAAACCTAATCGACAATTCGTTTGAATGGGGGGAAAAAAAGGAACGAGTTTCTAAAAACAGTTGTTTCTTAAAGTGCCATAAAAAATATTGAATTGTACACATTCCATTGTTATGTTCGTTGTTCGTGTTACGTTCCTACGATGTTGATAAACAAAGGCAATAACAAAAAGCAATCAAATGTATAACAAATTACAATTTTAATGAGCTCTTGTTTATTGTCTTTATGACGTCATTTTTTATTACAAAAATTAATGACTTCTTTCCCCTGAGTTAGACACGTTGACATATTTATTTAACGATTTATTTTAGTGTTTTTTTTTTTATAAAGATCAACATTAAATGTAAGCATTGTTGTGATCATGGTTTATCAACAATGTATTTTAGTTTGACGGAAGCTCTTTTGCTTCCCCCTCCCTTCAAGGGGAACTTTATTGTTACACTACAAAGTGAAGGAATCTTTTTTTAGAATTTCAAGTTCAACTGACACTGAACTTTCACTTTCTCAATAAGCTACGAACGGTGGACTTAGGTCACTTTCGGCCAGTGTTAAGGTTGAAATAGTTTTTTGAAGAACACGCGCGTTACTGTTTATTTGTTTTCACCGATTTGTTAGGTTAAGAAGAGATGTTTGTGGGGAAACATCTTTCATCGGGGAAAAAGTTTATTTTACTTTAAAAGCCAACCTCTACAGTTGAGCTATGTTCAAGGTCCCTGTACGTGTGAGACAAATAAGTACTTCTGGTTGTTGTATCTATTGTAGATTAAATAGTGATCGATTCTAAGCTCTTCAAAAACTTAATGATAACTTTGAGATGCCGAAAACTATCCCAGAATTTCACCTTTTTTATACAAACAAAATACTTGAAACGTAATTAATCTACTTCTTCATAGAATAGTTGGTACAGTGGACATTCAAACTTTAAATAACGTATTTAAAATATGTGTGTTTTAATCTGAGAAGGGATGTGAGATTAATATTACCTAAATAGGTTCCGTTCCTCCAAAATAACAAAACTAGGGAAATAATGAATACTGTTAAATCAATGAATGTACAACATTCTGTTAGTTCTGTGGATCCACACCAGAGTATTGGTGCTTTCAACTGATACTGTACAACATTTTGTTAGTTCTGTGAACCCAAACTAGATTATTGGTGCTTTCAACTGATCCTGTACAACATTCTGTTAGTTCTGTGGACCCAAACCAGATTATTGGTGCTTTCAACTGATCCTAGACCTCCAAGCCTCCATCCGTCGCCCAGATCTCACTCCGGCCATAGTTTGAATGCTATCAAGAAACCGCCAGTCGCTGAAAATGATCATTATTGATGCTTTTTTTACGGCACTTTCGTGACTAAACAGACATTCTCGGTCCAAAACTTAACGAGAGGACAATAAACCTCGACTACAAGGTTGAGCACGGTGAGACTATTAGTGATTTAGTGATATTTACTGAGGTGAGGAACCTCTGAACACATCTTTATATTTCCAGTCGGGGGTTCACGCCTTTATCACAGCACTCAGTGGAATTAACTAACTCTAGGTAAGTAGACAGAACAATACTGCATCTGCTTTTATATAGTGTTACACTTACACACGAGTTACAAACTAGCCAGTGAGTCCTCTAATATGTCTACTGAGCTACAATCCTCATGCCTATTCCATTCCTTAAATTACGTCATTAAGGTGGGATTGTAGGAAACGCGAGAAAAGGCCAGGGTTTTTGTAGTTTTTATGGAAAAACTTCTCTTCATTTTTTTGCCAAAATAAATAGAATATTTCTCCAGTAGAAACATAGAGTTTAATTTTCTTCACGTGGTGATATCAACATTTCTTGAATATCTGTCCTGGAATTTAATGAAAACTTTGTCTCTTCATTTAAAAAGTTTGTTAGATAATGCCGCTATGCTCATGACAGATATTAGAGAACTGTTGATATCAACATGAGAAGAAAATTAAACTCTCTGTTTGTACTGGAACAATATTTTATTAATTTTGGGCAAACAAGGTTTTGCCTTAAAAACTGCAAAAACACTGGCCTTTTCTCGCAACCCCTTCCATTCCACATTATTATCCTTTCTGGGTAACGTAATAATTAAACAACTTACAAGCTAGCTTGACCTATATACACAGTACTAGCTCTGGACACACACATGATTGTAATGGTAGTCCGGTGTCGAAAACAGGACCTTCGCAGGCTTTGCCTGATCAGACAAACTATGTTCCTAGGTTTGAGCACTTGGCTCAGTGGCTCGGTGACCGCTCACTGATATCACAGGTCCAGGGAAGGGAATCAGCGTGAACGTTAGACCACTAACTCCATCTCACAGTTAGAATGAACTTGTGTTGTCTGGACATGAACTCATGGTCTGTGGACGGGAGGGCTCAGCTCATAGTTCATACCGGTGATACAGTTCATCATTCCTGAAAGAGATCAGTTCTAGTTAACAACAGTTACTACCTCACCGGGAGTCGAGCCCCCATGAACGTTAACTCAACTACCAGGATATGATCATGTAGTCAGTCGTTCCAGAGCCCTGACCACTCAACTACCAGGATATTATCATGTAGTCAGTCGTTCCAGAGCCCTGACCACTCAACTACCAGGATATGATCATGTAGTCAGTCGTTCCAGAGCCCTGACCACTCAACTACCAGGATATGATCATGTAGTCAGTCGTTCCAGAGCCCTGACCACTCAACTACCAGGATATTATCATGTAGTCAGTCGTTCCAGAGCCCTGACCACTCAACTACCAGGATATTATCATGTAGTCAGTCGTTCCAGAGCCCTGACCACTCAACTACCAGGATATTATCATGTAGTCAGTCGTTCCAGAGCCCTGGCTACTCAACTACCAGGATATTATCATGTAGTCAGTCGTTCCAGAGCCCTGACCACTCAACTACCAGGATATTATCATGTAGTCAGTCGTTCCAGAGCCCTGACCACTCAACTACCAGGATATTATCATGTAGTCAGTCGTTCCAGAGCCCTGACCACTCAACTACTAGGATATTATCATGTAGTCAGTCGTTCCAGAGCCTGACCACTCAACTACCAGGATATTATCATGTAGTCAGTCGTTCCAGAGCCCTGACCACTCAACTACCAGGATATTATCATGTAGTTACGGTGATGCTACCTAATGGACAATGTGTACCCCACCTCTCCCTTGTGAAGTGTTGAACGTGACTTGACAGGAACAAGCTCCCCCCCCTTGTGAAGTGTTGACCTTGACTTGACAGGAACAATCTCCCCCCTTGTGAAGTGTTGACCGTGACTTGACAGGAAAAGGCTCCCCCCCTTGTGAAGTGTTGACCGTGACTTGACAGGAACAGCTCCCCCCCCTTGTGGAGTGTTGACCGTGACTTGACAGGAACAAGCCCCCCCTTGTGGAGTGTTGACCGTGACTTGACAGGAACAAGCTCCCCCCCCTTGTGAAGTGTTGACCGTGACTTGACAGGAACAGGCTCCCCCCCTTGTGGAGTGTTGACCGTGACTTGACAGGAACAGGCTCCCCCCCCTTGTGGAGTGTTGACCGTGACTTGACAGGAACAGGCTCCCCCCCTTGTGGAGTGTTGACCGTGACTTGACAGGAACAGGCTCCCCCCCCTTGTGAAGTGTTGACCGTGACTTGACAGGAACAGGCTCCCCCCCTTGTGAAGTGTTGACCGTGACTTGACAGGAACAGGCTCCCCCCCCTTGTGAAGTGTTGACCGTGACTTGACAGGAACAGGCTCCCCCCCTTGTGAAGTGTTGACCGTGACTTGACAGGAACAAGCTCCCCCCCCCCCCTTGTGGAGTGTTGACCGTGACTTTACAGGAACAGGCTCCCCCCCCTTGTGAAGTGTTGACCGTGACTTGACAGGAACAGGCTCCCCCCCTTGTGAAGTGTTGACCGTGACTTGACAGGAACAAGCTCCCCCCTTGTGAAGTGTTGACCGTGACTTGACAGGAACAGGCTCCCCCCCCCCTTGTGAAGTGTTGACCGTGACTTGACAGGAACAAGCTCCCCCCCTTGTGAAGTGTTGACCTTGACTTGACAGGAACAGGCTCCCCCCCTTGTGAAGTGTTGAACGTGACTTGACAGGAACAAGCTCCCCCCCTTGTGAAGTGTTGACCGTGACTTGACAGGAACAGGCTCCCCCCCTTGTGGAGTGTTGACCGTGACTTGACAGGAACAGGCTCCCCCCCTTGTGGAGTGTTGATCGTGACTTGACAGGAACAAGCCCACCCTTGTGGAGTTTTGACCGTGACTTGACAGGAACAAGCTCCCCCCCCCTTGTGGAGTGTTGACCTGACTTGACAGGAACAGGCTCCCCCCCTTGTGAAGTGTTGACCGTGACTTGACAGGAACAAGCTCCCCCCCTTGTGAAGTGTTGACCGTGACTTGACAGGAACAAGCTCCCCCCCCTTGTGAAGTGTTGACCGTGACTTGACAGGAACAGGCTCCCCCCCTTGTGAAGTGTTGACCGTGACTTGACAGGGACAGGCTCCCCCCCCCTTGTGAAGTGTTGACCGTGACTTGACAGGAACAGGCTCCCCCCTTGTGAAGTGTTGACCGTGACTTGACAGGAACAGGCTCCCCCCTTGTGAAGTGTTGACCTTGACTTGACAGGAACAGGCTCCCCCCCCCCTTGTGAAGTGTTGACCGTGACTTGACAGGGACAGGCTCCCCCCCCTTGTGAAGTGTTGACCGTGACTTGACAGGAACAGGCTCCCCCCCCCTTGTGAAGTGTTGACCGTGACTTGACAGGAACAGGCTCCCCCCCCCTTGTGAAGTGTTGACCGTGACTTGACAGGAACAGGCTCCCCCCCTTGTGAAGTGTTGACCGTGACTTGACAGGAACAGGCTCCCCCCTTGTGAAGTGTTGGCCGTGACTTGACAGGAACAAGCTCCCCCCCCCCCTTGTGAAGTGTTGACCGTGACTTGACAGGAACAAGCTCCCCCCCTTGTGAAGTGTTGACCGTGACTTGACAGGAACAGGCTCCCCCCTTGTGAAGTGTTGACCGTGACTTGACAGGAACAAGCTCCCCCCTTGTGAAGTGTTGACCGTGACTTGACAGGAACAAGCTCCCCCCCTTGTGAAGTGTTGACCGTGACTTGACAGGAACAGGCTCCCCCCTTGTGAAGTGTTGACCTTGACTTGACAGGAACAAGCTCCCCCCTTGTGAAGTGTTGACCTTGACTTGACAGGAACAGGCTCCCCCCCCCCTTGTGAAGTGTTGACCGTGACTTGACAGGAACAGGCTCCCCCCCTTGTGAAGTGTTGACCGTGACTTGACAGGAACAGGCTCCCCCCTTGTGAAGTGTTGACCTTGACTTGACAGGAACAGGCTCCCCCCCTTGTGAAGTGTTGACCGTGACTTGACAGGAACAAGCTCCCCCCCTTGTGAAGTGTTGACCGTGACTTGACAGGAACAGGCTCCCCCCCCCTTGTGAAGTGTTGACCTTGACTTGACAGGAACAAGCTCCCCCCTTGTGAAGTGTTGACCTTGACTTGACAGGAACAGGCTCCCCCCCCCTTGTGAAGTGTTGACCGTGACTTGACAGGAACAGGCTCCCCCCTTGTGAAGTGTTGACCGTGACTTGACAGGAACAGGCTCCCCCCTTGTGAAGTGTTGACCTTGACTTGACAGGAACAAGCTCCCCCCTTGTGAAGTGTTGACCGTGACTTGACAGGAACAGGCCTCCCCCCTTGTGAAGTGTTGACCGTGACTTGACAGGAACAAGCTCCCCCCTTGTGAAGTGTTGACCGTGACTTGACAGGAACAGGTTGTATGTTAGGGGGTGCCACAATCAAGTAGAACTAGCTCAGTGCCAGTGGGGTCGACTGGCGGGACTTGAGATCAAATCTTAGACCGGTGTGTTGGGATGATTGACCATGACAGAGTATTTTCATCCTCTCTCCAGGCAAATATTTATGCCTATCTTTTTTGCTATCTTTCTAGTCCCTTCCTTCATTAGATTAAGTTTTTAAATATTATCAATAGTAAAATGTTTCATAGGCAGTAAAGAAATTAAGTCAAAATATTCTAAATTTCATTAAATTAATAAAATTACCGTCTTAACCTTTTAAGTAAAATTCATCTCGGTAAGTTTGGATGCCAAGTACTTTTTTGTTTTATTTTAGGTTAAGTCAGGATCTAAGTCGTGTTCTGAACGTTTGTCTAGAAATTGAAAGCTACACACACCTATAAAACAAGAACCTTCATTCATTTCTAGGATTACTACTAGGACAAATGTTAATGCTTTTCCTTCCACAATCTGGTTGACTTTGGACAATCCATACAACCCTTGGACAATTTCATACAACCCTTGGACAATCCATACAACCCTTAGACAATCCATACAACCCTTAGACAATCCATACAACCCTAGAACAATCCATACAGATCTTTGGACAATCTATACAGCCCTTGGACAATCCATACAGCCCCTGAACGATCCACACAAGCCTTGACAATCCATACAGCCACGTAACTATCCATACAGATCCTTGGACAATCTATACAACCCTTGGACAATCCATACAGCCCCTGAACAATTCTACAGCTCCTTGTACAATTCATACAACTCTTTGGACAATCCGTAGAGCCCCTGGACAGTCCATAAAGCCCTTGGACAATCCATACAGATCCTTGGACATCCATACAGCCCCTGAATAATCCATACAGCTCCTTGGACAATCCGTAGAGCCCCTGGAATGTCCATACAACCCTTGGAATCCACATAAGCCCTTGGACAAGCCAAACAGCTCCTTGGACAATTCATACAGCTCTTTGGACAATCCGTAGAGCCCCTGGACAGTACATACAACCCTTGGACAATCCATACAGCTCCTTGGACATCCATACAGCCCTTGGACAATCTATACAGCCCCTGACCAATCCATACAGCCCCTGACCAATCCATACAGCTCCTTAGACACGCTATACAACCTTGGACAATCCATATAACCCTTACTGGAGAGTAGAAAACCATTTTGGAAAAACCACCCTCAGTACATCCAGCCGAGATTCGGACCTCGATCTCCCCGTCATAGACGGTCTAGTCTACTGCGACAGTAGCGCGTTAGATCTGCAGCCACTGAAGCGGGCTATATTTGATATATGGTTCTTTAAATGTTGATATTTAATATTATAAACGTGCACATAGCTCTCTCTTACTTTCCCACAGATTTTCAGCAAGGTGCTTGGAATCAGGGACTCTACAATTTGGGGGGGGGGGGATGAGGGAGCTTTAGCCCTCCTATTTTTATTTTAAAGGGATGATATAATCTTAAGGTTTCACCTCAACATTTACCAAAACATACGATTTTATTTAATAAAATGATTGTACCTATTTATAATTTTATTAATTATTGATCTATTATTAAGTAGGAGTCTCCCAACCGCAAATAGACAATCAGACCAAACATTAGTGAAATGTTATTAGTGTGAATGATAAGTGGAAACAAACACTTGGTAAACAAACTTATCTGATTATCACGACTCCATTAAGACAATCATTAGAGCTAATTAGATCTTCACCGGTAGACCCACACTTGAGCAATACATTATCATCCATTATCTGAAACACTTTCTTATTTCCAATGTCTCCCATTTCAAATGTTCATATAATATAAATTCAGTTCCTGGATAATAAATTCACCCTCAACGAATATTTTCTGGATAACCACGTTCTACAGCCCTCCACCCCCACCCCCTCAAGGTGATAAATATAACGTCACTCTCATTTAGTCTGCTTTACAGGGGACGGAGAGATCGATACTTCACTATCGGCTGGATGTACTCAAATTATTATTTCCCACTGTCTCTCAATATAAATGAGGGTACATTATTCTAGATTCTACCTTCCTTAGCCTTATCCTATCAGGCATGTGTATGGATATCCTAGTAATAATTGGTGCACAGAAACGAAATTACTTCTGACTTAAGTGTCAATAAAAACTGAAAACCATGCGTACAAAATATGGCGGAGACGCGGCAGTAGGCCTCAAAGTCATTTGGCCTAAAAGTCAGTTGGCCTAGAAGTCATTTGGCCTAAAAGTCAGTTGGCCTAAAAGTCATTTAGCCTAAAAGTAATTTGGCCTAAAGTAATTTGGCCTAAAAGTCAGTTGTCCTAAAAGTCATTTAGCCTTAAAGTCATTTGGCCTAAAAGCCATTTGGCCTAAAGTCAGTTGGCCTAAAGTCGTTTGGCCTAAAAGTCATTTGGCCTAAAGTTTAGGCCAAATGACTTTAAGGCCAACTGACGGGTACTCAATATGGCCATGGTGGCCTTGCAGCTACGAGCCTCAAGGTTACGTTTAGGTTAAATTAGTCCAGGTAATGTTAAAATGATATATCTTAATTTAATATGCAACTTGCATATGCATCCACGCAACTCACACGCACTTCTATCATCTTCAGACGTGCTTATACTATGACAAGTGACCATAACCTCAAAAAACCTCTCTATCAAGATCTTGACCTGTTCTCAGAGCGTTTATTATAATAACTACGTCGTTTCTTGAGCTCAAGTTATATATGCAAGCCTCCAGATTATGCCGTACACGGTTTTTACTAACGTCTCGCTTTTCTAACTGACGATGTAAATTACCAACCTGACGTCAATGTAAAGTCGTGAGATGGAAATTGTTAGAATCTTGAAGATTAACTACCGTGCGGTTAGTGAATTATTTTACATTTTAACACTTGCATTTGTCGGTGGATGATGTCCTCACTTGGATCCATTATTATTCGTTACAAGAATACATGCAATGCTTATAACAATAAAATGATTATCTTATAGCTATCACTTGGAGGTGTTTAGTTAGAGTGGGGTGAACTAACCTCCCTTCCATCCCTCGCAGGCCTAATGACCCGAGCGCAAGGGCTTTATTTCACTTACTATTACGAGCTAGTCTCCCTTTTCTTTGAAAGTGAAGCCCTGAGAATGAAAACAAGGTGAAGACCAAAATATAGAAATTAGAAGAATTGAGAACGCAAAGTAGAGTAAAAAAAATGTACTAGGAAAAGTTTAAAAAATTCTGTTTTTCTACAATTTATCTAATCTCTAGATTCGTTTTTATATGTATTTCAATAACACCTAGTAGTGTATTTTTTTAATGTCATGATGTTTTATCATTAAAGTGTATTTTGTGAATCTTGTAAATTTTGTTTATGATATTTATCTTGTTTTTATTGTCAGGGTCTTCAATTTCTATCTATGTCCTTAGAAATGTGTACCTCAAGTCCTTGTTCCTGCCTTATCTTCAAAAAGTGACATTTGTGACAGAGAACATACTTGCCTTACCTCTCTCTCTCTCTCTCTTTGTTTCGTTTCTCCCTCTTATGCGAATTACTGGAGATAGGAGGGGATTAGGGGGGTAAACTCAGGTATCCAGTTATTAAGCTAGCTGGTTTCAGTCAATCTCTGTATTACGAGAATCCCCTCTTTATGAAAGAAAAAAGAATGAAAGAATTATATATTTTTTCTTACATACGCTTTTTAAACTTACTAAACCATGCACTTTATTTACCGACTAATTATATCAGCGCATGAATTAAAAACTAGCTTAACTGTAAAATATCCACAAAAACTAGAACCCCACCGGTCAAACCATCACTGCTACACTGGATATCATCTCTGAGGGAACTGCATGGTTACTATTGGGAAAACAGCGTTGTCATTCTCTCGTTTTCTAGGGGTCACGTTTCCCTCAAATACAAGACAAGTTTTACAACACTGGTTCGTCGAGGTTGCCAATAGCTCCTTCTTACCTCAGCATACCACCTTAAAATATAACTGGGATCAAGGAGATTTGGCAACAGTTAACTGAAAGAGAGCAAAGATAAAGCGTTTCTCCATAAGACCTGCAGTTACCTCAGCGGTGATATTGGGTGTGGAGGCTGGTCCCAATTTCATTAAGATCATTTTACCGGACGTGCCGGGAATCAAACCAAACACAAATATAGATTGTTACTCATATTCCAGCCTATGAAAACGATTACATTTTAAATGAGTATCAAATTATTTATATGAAGTTACTTAGTAAATATATTTTTAATGTAGACTAAAACGTATTTTAAGGGTCTGGATAGAATAATTTCATAGAAAACTAAAATGTAGATGACCTTTTACGATGACATTGAGGTTTAGGTTCAAATCTCGTTCAGAATCTATGTAGGGGAGGGGAAGACGGAAGGGTATTGCTAGCTGTACATTAAATTGTTTGTTAAATAGCCCATGTTCTAAAACGTTTGCACTAAGAATTGTGTATCAACAATTATGGTTGATTCTGATCGTCTTTTGCTCCCAATGGCCGGGATCGGTGATTAGTTGATTCCTTAGAAACAAGCGTCTTGTCTTTTGTGTGAAATTTATTTTTGAAATAAGTAAATTATTCTTGAATCCACAACATAAAGTTAGTCAAGCAAGGCTATATTTTTTTCTGTCGTCTTTTTACGATGGTTTATGGCAGTGGTCTACACATTTTATACATTGTTGGCCAAATTTGACTTTTATTTGGGACTTGCAGTTTGTGAACGTGCATTTAGTATATTTATTTCTATATCAAGGGTCTGGAACGTGTGGCTCCTATCCAGAAAAATCGCGGCTCTTTTTCACGAAATGTATTTCTTTAAATTATAAATATTGTTTGCACAAAACAAATAAAAGTGGCAAAGATATTTTAGAAAGTCTCTTAAAATGTATGAGGAGTAGACATGTTGATATCATTATTGTATAGAGGATGTTAGGAATTGAAATAAGTTTGAGTTACATGGAACTATTGAATATAGTTGATCAAGAGGGCTGTGAAGTTTAGCTTTTCTTGTTTTAGTGATGTTTATGTTTTGCTCATAGTTGTTTAGTCTCTGGCTTTTTAACTATACTCCAGTCACGGTAGGAATTACTCTCTGAAAGGTCTTTTTTCCTACCATTATCCTACTATATAATAGCTTTCTGGTAAGGAAAATAAATGGTACGGCGCACCGCACAGACTTTCTCTCTCTTTCTATAAACTCGTAAGATTTCTGAACAGAATAATGTACATTGTATCATCACCACTCCACATAAGAACACGCATAAAATAATATACAATGATATATAATCAATGAGAAAAGAGGCGCATCTTTGTCCACCTAAGAACATTTCAAACAGTTTAATGTCTTCCACAAGGGTCAACACTTCGTATTAAAATTTCGATTTCTGGTTAAAATTTTAACATTTTATAAGGTGTTGCAGATCTTCAAGTCATCGCATTGATATTTAATTATTCATTTATACATTTTGACCAATAAAAAATGTAAATATTGATTATTGAGTCTAAAATGGAGATAGATCATTGCTGTGCAAACATTTCTCCTAAGAGCTTTAATGAAAAATAACATACTTTTTTAGATACTTATATTTAATTACTCTATGGCATTTGAGAATTATTGCGTTAAGACTTAAGTAGTATATGTTTACAACTAAAGCTCACAAAATTGTATTAATATATTTGCAAATATCTCAGAAACTGTTACTTTTATAAAAATATATGTCAAATAAAAGTTTTTTATTTCTAATAGTCCTACAATTTTGCAATGATACGTTGTTTAGTTTCTCAAATAGTTGTGGAGATACGGAAAATAACGCTTCTGTAAAGTACCCTAAAAATCATTTTTATAGGAAAATGAAAATAGCCATTTTATTTATAATCTTAATCAACGCCTAGATACGAATTTTAATCAAAATCGTTTGAGCAGATTTTGAGAAAACCAAATTTTTCTCTTTTCGCCCTTCAGTAAACTACCCTTAATTTTAAGTTTTTACAGACACACAGACAGACGGCATTGCAAAAACTATTTTTTAGGGTTCGGGGGGTCATGAGACGTTGACATCTATCAACATTTCAGGTTAGTTTTTTTTACGGTCGCAATACTTAAGCTTTAATGTCAAAAAAGTTAAATATATATATATATAATTGCGTATAGATTGAAAGTTATTGATTTCATAAAAATATGTTTCGAATAAAATATCTGTATTATAAATATATATACATATTTGTAATGCTAAGTAATTTAATATCTCAAATAGTTTCGGAGCTATTATAAAAAATGTTAATTAACGCATCAGACCGGAGCCCTTAAAGCCATTTTGCCGAAATATTGAGGGTAGCCATTTTGTTTGGAATATTTATTAATGTTTATAAATGAAATTTAATCAAAATCGTTAGAGCCGATTTTGAGAAAATCGACTTTTTCTCTTTTTTCCCTTCAGTAAACTACCCTTAATTTTAGGGTTAGATATCCAATTCCAAAAACCCTCGGGGCAACCCTATGAAAACCCTAGATATCAAGTTTCAGCTCAATCGGTAAAATAGTTTAGGCTCTAGTTGGAGCTACAGACAGATAGACAGACAGACGGAAATCCAAAAACCACTTTTTCGGATTCAGGGAGTCATGAAACGTCAAGATTCATCAAAATCTCGAGTTCGATTTTTTTGACGATCACCATACTTTCTCTACCTGTAAGATAGAGAGAAAGTAAAAACCTTTCAGAAAACAATTCCTACGCTGAACAGACTTTATCTATGAAGTGTGATTAATGTCAACAATGCAAGCATGGTTAAAAATTGGTAAAAGTTGTTAATGTTTTATTTCAACTCTTTTGAAGAATAACGGTTTGATAAATATTTTTTGCGGGTAGCTAAGTTTCGAATCCTCGAATCTTTAAAAATGAAAAATTTTAGTCAAAAGAATTTTTTTTTAATTGAATTTAAAAAAAAGTGTTTAAAGCTTGATCCCACGTCATAAACAATAAAGATAACCTTTTTATATCAAATTAATTAATTAATACCATTGTTATTTTTTGAGACTTTGTTACTCTTCAAACTAATCAAGTCTTTATTAAAATTGTTGGTCTATATCAAGCCAAGGTTTTCATAAATTGCATTCGAGATACTTTTTTGAGATTTTTACAAATATCGAATCTCTCGAATACTAAAAGAATCGAGGAATCTTGCATCTCATCTTTAGCTATGCACATTGTTGTTCCTATTGTTGGTTATATCCTAGCAAAAGCTTTAAATAACAGGAAATTATTTGCACTGTAACAAGAAATTGATAGTAAATATACGGCTTTATTTAAATTATTTTATGGTTGTCGAGACTTAAGCGTGTTTGGGACAAAATAAAAATTCTCTTAGCCACCAAATATTAAAGGAAGAGCGGGTAATGGAAAACCATTTACTTTTTCAATAGTATCAAAGCATATTTTCACATTTTGTCATTGAGTTCCATATTAAACTTATGATTAATATGTGTTTAACTATTTTTAATGTTTAAAGCAAAATTAATAACTTTTAATGTCTTGTAGGAGATGTGAAACAAATGAGGGCAATATGGAATACTACACATTTTATATAAAAATTAATTATATTTACTAAAACTAACAAATGTTTCATAAGACAGTGTAAAAATATTATGTGTTAAGCAAAATAGTAATAATAACAACGAATCATTGAAATAATACATTATAGTAAAAAACTAATAAATCAGTACTAATAATGAATTATTAAAATATAATAAACTAAAATATTGTATCAGGTTACATTGTTCTCTTAATAGATTTCTTAGGTGTTAGGAAAAATGTTCAAGCTTACGTTAATAAAATAAATCACTTGCCAAATACTTGAAAAATGTGCGGGCATTATTGCCCGACTCGCCATTTTGGAAAATAATATGTTTTGTTAGGTTATAATAAAATTACAGTAAAATAATGTTTTAACTCAAAGATAAGCATGAGTGAGCCTTAACATAATGATTTGATTAGAATTAATAAGAACAGTAGAGTAAAGAAATATAGCATGATAAACACTAGCTTGCAAAAGTTTTGTGACAGCCAAAAAAAAAAATCGTCTCTCAAAAAACAATCAGTTGAGGCGTCACTAGTTGCTCGAAATTGTTTTCTCTAATAGTTGAAATAATTAACGATAGATTGTGACACTTAACATATGAGAAATAATGATATTCCGTACTACCTGATTATTCTATAATACCAGCATCTCTTCCTATAACAAAAAAAAAAAGTCTCACTGAATCCAAAAAGCTTGAAAATGTTCTACATTTTGTTTGACACGACTGACCATTATAAAAATCTATAAATAAATTGCAAGGAAATGCTGAATTACACTTATTAGAAGAACTGATTTTTTTTAGGAAAAACTAGAATGGTTTTTGAAGATGTTTACAAATCTAAATTGGTATATTTTGCATTTACGAGAAATTTTATATCAAAATTATGTCATATAGCTAAAATAAAAATTGTAACGTGTTCTGCGATATGACTATTAACATTTTAAATATCACATTGGGGAAGAGTTCAAGACTCCAGAATTTATCAGAAGTTTACATTTCTACTGTACTCATTGGAGTAAAATTTGAAATTCTTGAATGTCAATGACTTTCCTGGAATATATATTGCAGGAATATATTTGGAGTTTGTGGAAATTAAAATAAAAGTATAAGGTATGCCAAACTATGAGAAACACACAAAACGAAACGAACTTTACATCTACGGGAGATTACGCCACAAAACATATTCAAATTGTTGAAACTGTAACTAATTACCCATTAATTACTATAAACACCTCCGAAAGCTTCCTTTTGGACTGTTGATTCTTTTAAGATGACCTATAATTGTGAACAATTTTATCTACTATACATTAACTTATACTTAAAATAGGTATCGAAAAAGGCTTGGAGATTAAAAAAAGTTTAGAATGTATTTAAATATTTAATAAAGCTAGAATCGTAATATAATAATAATAGTCTCTCCAGTGGACGTATACAACTAAAATTGGACAAATCTTTACTCAGAATCTCCAGTGCAAATATACAACTATAATTGAACATAGTTTTACTTGAAATCTCCAGTGTATGTACAACTTAAATTTGATATATTTATGCTCTGAGTATCCAAATCAAATAGAAAAATTAAATGGAACATATTTTACTCGAAGTTACCAGTGCGAGAATTCAACTAAAATTGACCTTATCCTTGCTTTGAGTTTACAATGGAAGTATAACATAAAATTGGACCTATATTTATTCTGTGTCTCTAGTGCAAGTATACAACTAAAATTGAACATATTTTTACTCGTAGCCTTCAGTGTAATGTACAACTTAAATTTGATGTAATATACTCTGAGTCTCCAAAACAAGTATACAACAAAAATTTGACATCTCCAAACATCTGAGAATCCAATGTTAGTTGAGAACTAAAATTTGACTTACCTTTACAATGAGTATCCAATACAAGTACAAGTCTAAATGAACATATATTTTTCTGAGTCTACAGTGAAAATATACCACTGTAATTTGACATATCTCTGAGTCTCCAGTGGATGTATACAATAAAATTGGACATAGATTTAATCTGAGTCTCTAGTACAAGTATACATCTAAAATTGAACATTTATTTAATATGTGGCTCCAGTGCAAGTACAGAAATGAAATTGAACATATTTTTACTCGAAGTCTTCAGTTCGATAATACAACTAAAATTTGTCCTTTAGTTTACTCTGAGTTTCCAGTTCAAGTATACAGTAGAATCTCATTACAATGGACTAATGGGGGCTGAAGGTTGTTCGTTTTAATGAAAGTTGGTTTATAACAAATAATTCTTGTAGGGGTGTAATGCAGCAGGGTGTACATAAATGAAAGTACAGTAGCTAGCTATAAAAAGTGTTTATTATATATCAAATAAAATACAGCCTTCAACATAGGTTGAATTGAAAAAGATGTGTATGTATACACTGCATTAATCTTTAGAACAAGGAGGTCCAGGTTCATGTTGATTGCTTACATTCATTGGTTTGAAAAAATAATTTATTTTCTGCTGGGTTTGTTTGCTACTTATTTCTTCAGGTAATAACTGGTGGAGGTGCTGTAAGTGTTCGTAATATGCAAACACATTTTCATTTGCCGATTGCTCAACATATTGAATAACAAAATTTAAATGGTCTTTCACTTCGCTCCCCTTAATTGTAGGCTGAGTAGTGTCATCCTACCTCTTCTTCCTCGTCATCCGAAGATTCTGCTTCTTCAGTTACACTGACAACTATTTATTTTTCAGTGAAAATCTGGAAGCCAGGGTCGTCTTCGTCTGCTTCAAAGCCCAGTGCCTCTCCTCGCAATGTCAGTAGAATGTTGTTTTCTCCATTATCCAAAAGCTTTTTCCATGCCCTTGCCAAAGTAGTTTGTTTGATTTCTTTCACGACATTAGCAAAGTTGTAAATCGTGGATCGAATGTTGTATGACTTTAAATTTTGAAGAGTCTGTTGTCCCCTCCTGTCTTCTTCATCAGGGGATGGCTCTTCAACCTCTAGGATTTCACCAAGAGTTCTCCTTTTATACATCCACTTTGTGGTGTAGATCACACCTTGATCCATGGGCTGGAACACGGGTGTTGTGTTGGGTGGCAGGAACATACACTTGATCTTATTATCTTTACTGCAGAGTTTGTTCTCATCAGGGTGTGTTGGTGCACCATCTAAAAGAACCAGGGCCTTTACTTCATCTTCTGGAATTTTTAAATGTTCAATCTGATATGGTTTAATCACTGGTACAGCCTTTGTATGAAACCAATAATTTGTTATCTCATTTGTAAACCATGCATTGCAATAGCTATAATAGTGAACTGGAAGATTGCCCATCACATTATTTAGTGCCCTAGGATTTTTGCTTTTACCAACGATAACTGTTTTAAGCAAATGGCTACCATCTGCATTCGGACACAGCAAAAGCCGACACACGCTCCTTGCTTATTTTTCTGCCAGTCTAGTTTTCTGGCTTTTGAAGCTTGTTTATTGTCAGGTAGATTTTTCCCAAACAAACCAATCTCATCAAAATTATAAATTTGGCTCAACCGATAGCCTTCATTTTTAATCACATCATTAAGATTTTTCTAAATGGCTCAACAGCTTCAAAATCTGCACTCAAAACTTCCCCACATATTTTCTTGTTTGAAATGTTGTGGCGTCGATGAAATCCAAACAACCAACCAGAGCTCGCTTTAAATTGTTCAAGTCCATCTGTTTGGACAGTATTTCAGACAGCTGCTTGAATTTCTATTCCTCGAACAGCTAGCCCAGATTAACGAAGCTGAGAAAACCACTTGTAGACTGCATCATCCAGCGTAACAAGAGTAGGCATCCGCATACGTTTAACTTCACTCTTTTATTTTTCTACATTAAACTTAAGAACAAAGTTACGAATGTCCCTTTTCGACTTTTTAATATCAGACACGGTTTGTTTGGCTATTCCGTACTCAGCACAAATGCTAGACAAGTTTTTCTATCACTGACAGTTTATCGCGAAGACTAAGAGATTTATGTTTACGTTTCTGTCCTACACTAGACTTACTTAACGACTTACTTCAAAGGTTAGTTAATAAAAACTGATAAGTGTGCGCGCGCGACCAATAACTTACGAATACTGTACAAAACAGAACCGGTTGCAGGTGCTGGCGCCGAGCGGTAATTCGTGGAATTTCAGACGAGTGACTCTTCTGGCCGTCTGGCTGGTGAGCGGTGTGAGTCAAGCAGCACATCCATGTTCACGTAAAACAAAACAACGATCGATGTTTAATCGCTTGCCTGGAAATGTAAAACTTGTCAGATAAAAATAAACATCCTTTATTATTATAACAATTTTTTTAACTGTCCGTTATAAGCGATGTCCATTATAACAGGGTCCGTTATAATGAGGTTCTACTGTACAACTGTAATTGAACATAGCTTTAATCTGAGTCTCCAGTGCAGGTGTACAAATAAAATTGAAATATCTCCACGCCAAGTTTCAAATTCAAGTATACAACCAAAATTGGACATATATTTACTCTGATTCTCCAGTGAAAGTGTATAACTAAAATTGAACATATCCTTACTCTGAATCTCCAGTGACCGTGTATAACTAAAATTGAACATATCTTACTCGAAGTCTCCTGTGGAAGTATACTCAAAAATTGGATCTATTTTTATTCTGAGTGTCCAGTATGAGTATGCAACTCAAATTGAACATATCTTTTCTCTGAATATCCGGTGGAAGTATACAATTAAAATTGGACATATGATTACTCTGAGACTCAAGTGGAAGTATACAATATGATTGGACCAATATTTATTCTGAGTATCTAGTTCAAGTAGACAAATAAAATTGAACATATCTTTACTCTGAGTCTCCAGTTCAAATATATGACTAAAATTGAACTTAGTTTTACTTGAAGTCTCCAGTGTAACATACAACTTAAATTTGACATAAATATACTGAGTCTCCAAAACAAGCATAACACTAAAATTGGACACACCCAAACTCTGAGTCTCCAGTTCTAGTTGAGATCTAAAATTTGACTTACATTTACTCTGAATATCCATTCCAAGTATTCAACTCTAATTGAACATATCTTTTTCTGAGTCTCCAGTGAGAATATACCACTGTAATTGGACATATCCAAACTCTGAGTCTCCAGTGGAAGTATACAATAATATTGGACCTATATTTACTATGAGTCTCCAGTGCAAGCATACAACTAAATTTGGAAATATCTTTATTCTGAATCTCCGGTGCAAGTATACAACTAAAATTGGACATATTTTTATTTTGTGTCTCAAGTCATGAATACAATTGAATTGAAATTATTTTTACTCTGAGTTTTCAGTACATGAATATATCTCTAATTGGTCCTGTATTTACTCTTAGTATCCAGTGCAAGCACAGAACTCTAAATGAACGTATCTTTACTATGAGTTTCCACTGCATGAATACAACTCTAATTGGACCTATATTTACTCCGAGACTCCAATTCAAGTACAAAACTATAACTGAACATATGTTTACTCTGAATCTCCAGTTCATGTACAAAACTCTAATTGGACATATGTTTACGCTGAATCTCCAGTTCAAGTACAAAACTCTAATTGAACATATGTTTACGCTGAATCTCCAGTTCATGTACAAAACTCTAATTGAACATATGTTTACTCTGAATCTCCAGTTCAAGTACAAAACTCTAATTGAACATATGTTTACGCTGAATCTCCAGTTCATGTACAAAACTCTAATTGGACCTATATTTACGCTGAATCTCCAGTTCATGTACAAAACTCTAATTGAACATATGTTTACTCTGAATCTCCAGTTCAAGTACAAAACTCTAATTGAACATATGTTTACGCTGAATCTCCAGTTCATGTACAAAACTCTAATTGAACATATGTTTACTCTGAATCTCCAGTTCATGTACAAAACTCTAATTGAACATATGTTTACTCTGAATCTCCAGTTCAAGTACAAAACTCTAATTGAACATATGTTTACGCTGAATCTCCAGTTCATGTACAAAACTCTAATTGAACATACGTTTACTCTGAATCTCCAGTTCATGTACAAAACTCTAATTGAACATATGTTTACTCTGAATCTCCAGTTCATGTACAAAACTCTAATTGGACCTATATTTACTCTGAATCTCCAGTACATATTTACAATTCATCTTGAAAGCAGCCTCACCCACTTAAATCTTGTTGTCCAATCATCTGGGACTTTCAAAGGCGCAGTCCTGGCATTTGCCCTTGAAACAAAACAAACTGGAAATTCCGTAAACAAAATATTTTTGTTTTGAATACAACTATTTCACAATATTAACATGTATTGAAAATTACCGTAATCGAATAAAGAACAAAGATTTTTTTCCTCAAAGTTTCTGACAGAAAATTTATCTTTCGTAAAGTTTTCGTGTTGCCAGTACAGTATCATTATAACATTCCGTGCAAGACAAATGCGATTTTATACGCATCATATTTGGACATAATATTGTTTTTGATTGTGATAAGATTTTATATTTGAAGAAGTTCCAATTATTCTATTAATTACTGTCATTTTTGTCAAAATGTTGAAACTGTCTTAAAATAAACTTTCTGACTATTTTGAAAGTAATGTATTTTCTATGTTATATTTCCAGGCTTTTGTTTTCTTGTGGTATAATAGAAATATATTTCAAAGGTGTGTAATAAATTAATTCCAAAATGAAGAAAATTGACGTACTTGGTTTTATTTTTTTGCAATTTCTTAGGTAGAGAAAGTATTGTGTTCGTCAATAAAATTGAGTTCGTTTTGGTGGGTATATACGTTTCATGACTCACCGAACGCTAAAAAGTGTTTTTCACGACGCCATCTGTATGTATATGTTTGTATCAATTGGGCTAAAACTTGTCATCTAGGGTTTTCATAAGGTTGACCCAAGGAGATTTTCGAATTAGATGTCTAACCCTAAAATTAATGGTCGGTAGTTTACTGAAGGGCAAAGAGCGAAAAAAACGATTTTCTCAAACTACGTTTGAGATACGATATATTTTTACATTGTAAAGTTGTACAATAAAAATAGAAATAATTTTTTTTATCAAACCACTAGTTTCCGAACTATAAGCAATTTTATATATTTTTAAATTTGAGGTTTGGTATCTCGAGTTTTAAGTATATATCTTTATTTTTAGACCTATGTGGTGTAACGTACCATTGACGTCATTGAAGCAGTGCACGATTTAAATGTTAGACAAATTCAAATGCCGTATATTCACTTTTGAAAATATTTGATCCAATTTTGGTTTAAAATTCAAAAAGTGTATTTAAACTCTTAAGTAAATTTTTAAAAAGCACTATTTGCGTTTGTCTCTTTTTGTAAAATACCATTCAGTACCTTTCATGTTTGTTAACGCAAAGATTTTTTAAATAAAATTAGCTGATGCTAACACACAGCGTGGTAGTAACAAAGGCCGTAAGCTGAAGGGTGGTCCCAGACACCAATGACCCTTAGCTGAAGTTAAACACACAGTGTGGCAGTTCCTCCTAACAAGGGCTGTAAACTGGAGAGCAGTTTTTGATAATATACATTTTATGAAGTGGTAAAGCCTTTTAATGCGTCTTAAAAATAACATATTGTAACTACTAAGCGATTGATTCCTTCAATTGGAAATAGTGAAGCTTGGAAACCGCAAATGTGACAATATGTGACGATAGTGACATTTGATTGACTCAAGATAATTAACACCGGGGACACAGCTGACTTGTTTTTCAATTATTTTATGTTTACAGCAGATTTATCTGAATCCACGGGGTTAGATTCCCAGCCAGGCATACTCAAAGTACACACACACATAGATTATGTATATGTACATGGTACACTCTAAGTAAAGCTAGCCTACATTTATTTTCCATTCGTTCTTAAGAAAAAGACTGATGCATTTCTTTAAAATCCAACTCCTGCTCATGTTTACATATGCCAGATATCATGACCGTTAGTCCAAACAGGTCTAGTCATGACGTGACCTTGCGGTGGGCAGTAATTATGAATGCGTGATGAGAGCAGTATTTCCCACAAGTCCATCTCCATGTAACACTCACGATGGAATATTTATAATGATGTGGGAGTTTATATAATATGGCCTTGAATTGGGCGTATTGTGGCTGTATCACGCAAAACTAGGAGCACTAACAACAGGTGCGTGTGTAAAAAGGGTTCCAGGTGCCCAATCGCAAGAGTCTCATGTGCAGTCTACAGGTTCCGTGGTCTTGGAGTCTATGGCGCTGACACACACACACACACACACATACACACATACTACTATTATCTAGTGAAGTTTTATACCATTCGTGTTTACTTTCATTAGATTGCGAATCATTTCTACATTTTTTCAGTAAATTATGAAATAAGATTTAATTATTTTACGCTAGGTGGAAACCATTCTGTTCCATCTTTGAATATTAGTGTTTCTGTGTAACCAGTGTCAGGAACGTACATCATTCAACGTCTTCAGTTGTTCCTATTTATAACTGTAAAGATTTGTCAAATTACATCGACCTTACAAAGACACAGCCAATGACCAACTGGGAACTATTTACAAGTTCGGATCTTCCTTGACATTTAATGTCGATCTCTGTCCTTGTCCCTCTTAACTCCATTAACATAAACTGCATCAGACAAAAATAAGATGTTTTCCAGGGTCTAAAATTAGTACTTTACCAACGACTGCGATATTGGATTTTTTTTTTTCGTGGTAGTCTACCGAAATTAAGCAGCTTTCAGCTTTCTAATCGCAATCTTAAAGCTGAAAAGGTATGTTGTGATTTTACTACGCCTTATCTGACCAGTCATACCTAACCCGCCTCTGTGGCGTAGTTGACTAACGCACTAGTCATGTTGAGCTCGACCGCCGAGGACGGGGAGATCGAGGTTCGAATCTCGGTCGGGTGAACTGGGGGTGGTTTTTCCCAAATGGTTTTCCACTCTCCCTCCACGCAAATGCGCGTTCACTTCCTCTAAATTCAACCCTCCCAATTCCTAAGCCATTAGAGTAATTAGTACTTAAGTGTATAACCCGAACGGGTAGTAAGACGCGGTGCTAAATAATAATAATATAACCTGAACGGGTAGTAAGACGTGGTGCTAAATATTATTATTAAAACCAGTCATACCGAGGTTTAATTCGGCTGGCTTCATTAAGGATTTTTTTATTACTACATCTTACTACCCGTTCGGATTATACGCCTATGTACTAATTACGCTAATGGTTTTAAGGATTAAGAAGGTTATATTTAGAGGAACTGTACTCGCATCTGCGTGGAGAGAGAGTGGAAAACCATTTTGTAAAAAAACCTGGGTGCACCCGACTGAGATTAGAACCTCGGTCTCCCCCGTCATCGTCAGTATAGTCTACTGCGAGAGTAGCGTCTTAGACCATGCGGCCACCGACGTGAGTTCTAAGGATATTATTTTTCCACATTATGTTACTCACTAGTCACTCTATATCTAGAGAATGTTGGGAAGTTGCTCGTGAGCTAATTGAGAACGAGCAGAAACAAGCCGATCATCTCTATGTCGATCATATTTGTAAGACTTCATATGTGAGAAACATCTCCAAGAACAAGTTGGATAGCGGCCGAACAGAGAAGGACGTTGATATCATTTGTTTCATTGTAATTTCCAACCGCCCTAGTTTTTACAATTCAGTCAACTCCTGATAAACAAAATGTCCAGTTTAACATCTTGAACTGCAAGCGGCGGGATACCAAGAGATACAACCCTCTGTAGTTGTGAAACAACGTCTCCTTGTGATTAGGATTGATGGCGTGTGTGTTCGTTATCTTACTGGAGAGTTTGTGTTGGAGGTATCTTGTGACAATTATCTTATTGGAGAGTTTATGTTGGAGGTATCTTGTGACAATTATCTTATTGGAGAGTTTGTGTTGGAGGTATCTTGTGACAATTATCTTATTGGAGAGTTTGTGTTGGAGGTATCTTGTGACAATTATCTTATTGGAGAGTTTGTGTTGGAGGTATCTTGTGACAATTATCTTATTGGAGAGTTTGTGTTGGAGGTATCTTGTGACAATTATCTTATTGGAGAGTTTGTGTTGGAGGTATCTTGTGACAATTATCTTATTGGAGAGTTTGTGTTGGAGGTATCTTGTGCCAATTATCTTATTGGAGAGTTTGTGTTGGAGGTATCTTGTGACAATTATCTTATTGGAGAGTTTGTGTTGGAGGTATCTTGTGACAATTATCTTATTGGAGAGTTTGTGTTGGAGGTATCTTGTGACAATTATCTTATTGGAGAGTTTGTGTTGGAGGTATCTTGTGACAATTATCTTATTGTAGAGTTTATGTTGGAGGTATCTTGGGACAATTATCTTATTGGAGAGTTTGTGTTGGAGGTATCTTGGGACAATTATCTTATTGGAGAGTTTGTGTTGGAGGTATCTTGGGACAATTATCTTATTGGAGAGTTTATGTTGGAAGTATCTTGTGCCAATTATCTTATTGTAGAGTTTATGTTGGAGGTATCTTGTGCCAATTATCTTATTGGAGAGTTTAAGTTGGAGGTATCTTGTGCCAATTATCTTATTGGAGAGCTTATGTTGGAGGTATCTTGTGTCAATTATCTTATTGGAGAGTTTATGTTGGAAGTATCTTGGGACAATTATCTTATTGGAGAGTTTATGTTGGAATTATCTTGTGACAATTATCTTACTGGAGAGTTTATGTTGGAAATATCTTGTGACAATTATCTTACTGGAGAGTTTATGTTGGAAGTATCTTGTGACAATTGTTTTATTGGAAGGTTCGTATCAGAAGTATTTGAGTGATTTTTTTTCTTCTAACATTTTCTGCTTATAAAGTTTGCTGAAGTTGGGTACAAATAATATAATGGGTGATATATTTTCATGGCTTGTTCTCATTATTTTGATGTCTGAACGTTCTTTTAAGGAGAAATGTTTGTGTTACTGAGGGTGATTGGGTAAGGGGGTACTTTGATCTTGGATGGTACATGGATACTCTATATGTAACACGCTATCTGTGTCCGTTGTGGTGTGTTCCATTTTATCCTAGGTATTAGAGCAACCCCACGCTCACTAGGAGTCTTAGGATCGATTCCCAACAAGGGTGGTGGAATTGGTTACCTTTCACCAAGTGCTGAATGAACTTTCCATGGTAATGTCACTTTAGTGCCAGTTTGATGTCTATTAGAGGAAACAGGAACTCTCCACGGTAGTGTCACTTTAGTGCCAGTCTGATGTATATTAGAGGAAACAGGAACTCTCCATTGTATTGTCACTTTAGTGCCAATCTGATGTATATTAGAGGAAACAGGAACTCTCCATGGTATTGTCACTTTAGTGCCAGTCTGCTGTCTATTTGAGGAAACAGGAACTCTCCACGGTAGTGTCACTTTAGTGCCAGTCTGCTGTCTATTAGAGGAAACAGGAACTCTCCACGGTAGTGTCACTTTAGTGCCAGTCTGATGTCTATTAGAGGAAACAGGAACTCTCCATGGTATTGTCACTTTAGTGCCAGTCTACTGTCTATTAGAGGAAACAGGAACTCTCCACGTTAGTGTCACTTTAGTGCCAGTCTGCTGTCTATTTGAGGAAACAGGAACTCTCCACGGAAGTGTCACTTTAGTGCCAGTCTGCTGTCTATTTGAGGAAACAGGAACTCTCCACGGTATTGTCACTTTAATGCCAGTCTGATGTCTATTAGAGGAAACAGGAACTCTCCACGGTATTGTCACTTTAGTGCCAGTCTGATATCTATTAGAGGAAACAGGAACTCTCCATGGTAGTGTCACTTTAGTGCCAGTCTGATATCTATTTGAGGAAACAGGAACTCTCCACGGTATTGTCACTTTAATGCCAGTCTGATGTCTATTAGAGGAAACAGGAACTCTCCATGGTAGTGTCACTTTAGTGTCAGTCTGATGTCTATTAGAGGAAACAGGAACTCTCCACGGTATTGTCACTTTAGTGCCAGTCTGATGTCTATTAGAGGAAACAAGGAGAAGTAAGTAAACAAGTAGGCCTATTTACCTGATCAAGGATGAGAAACATGCACCCGGTCAAGCATCGAACCTTGTCTCATAGACACAGATTGGTCTGAGTATTAAATCAGGTAGTGATGTAAAGAGTGATCATTTGACCATAGAGCAGAGTCTCAGCTTGTTGTTGGATGCGTGCGAGAGATACCTGCGTGCTGTATGTTCATGAAACAATAGCCGAGAGAGTCTTCACATGTTCTCCTTGACATTTTAAGCTGCCGAGTTGTTCGATGTCCTGAACAGGTCCGGGATCGAGAACCGCCTCCGGCAATACGTGCTGGGGTAGGCCTATAGTATGATTTTGATAGGAATAACAGTAGAAGTTAGTAACTAAAGTTATTTAAACAAATAAAATATATTCATCCATCAAGTCATATTATCTGCAGTTGTCACTTTTGATAGATATTAACAATACCTATAAAATAACACAAATAACAACGTAAAATGTTATCATTGTTGGCTGCAAATAAATATGTTTGAATTCTCTCTGCTGTTCTTCCGACCAAAATCAGGGTATATATGGGCTAAACTAGATTAAGAATATGTATTGTCTACACGGGGGCATTTTGTAAGTTGGAAAAAGATTATAAAACAGTTTCGTGATATCATCAACCAACAACATAGATCGTGTTTATAAGTAACCTCACCTATTGATATCGTCAACCAACAAAATATCTCATTTTTACAAGTTACCTCACACCGTGCTGTCATTAACCAACAAAACACCTCATGTTTACAAGTAACCTAACCTCGTGATATCATCAACCAACAACATACCTCGTGTTTACAAGTAACCTCACACCGTGATATCATCAACCAACAACATACCTCATGTTTACAAGTAACCTCACACCGTGATATCATCAACCAACAACATACCTCGTGTTTACAAGTAACCACACACCGTGCTATCATCAACCAACGACATACCTCGTGTTTACAAGTAACCTCACACCGTGCTATCATCAACCAACAACATAGATCGTGTTTATAAGTAACCTCACCTATTGATATCGTCAACCAACAAAATATCTCATTTTTACAAGTTACCTCACACCGTGCTGTCATTAACCAACAAAACACCTCATGTTTACAAGTAACCTAACCTCGTGATATCATCAACCAACAACATACCTCGTGTTTACAAGTAACCTCACACCGTGATATCATCAACCAACAACATACCTCATGTTTACAAGTAACCTCACACCGTGATATCATCAACCAACAACATACCTCGTGTTTACAAGTAACCTCACACCGTGATATCATCAACCAACAACATACCTCATGTTTACAAGTAACTTCACACCGTGATATCATCAACCAACAACATACCTCGTGTTTACAAGTAACCACACACCGTGCTATCATCAACCAACGCCATACCTCGTGTTTACAAATAACCTCACACCTTGATATCATTAACCAACAACATACCTCGTGTTTACAAGTAACCTCACACCATGCTATCATCAACCAACAACATACCTCATGCTTACAAGTAACCTCACACCGTGCTATCATCAACAAACAACATACCTCGTGTTTACAAGTAACCTCACCTCTTGATATCATCAACCAACAACATACCTCGTGTTTACAAGTAGCCTCACCTCTTGATATCATCAAACAACAACATACCTCGTGTTTACAAGTAACCTCACACCGTGATATCATCAACCAACGACATACCTCATGTTTACAAGTAACCTCACACCGTGCTATCATCAATCAACAACATACCTCGTGTTTACAAGTTACCACACACCGTGCTATTATCAACCAACGACATACCTCGTGTTTACAAGTAACCTCACACCGTGATATCATCAACCAACGACATACCTCGTGTTTACAAGTAACCTCACCTCTAGATATCATCAACCAACAACATACCTCGTGTTTACAAGTAACCTCACACCGTGATATCATCAACCAACAACATACCTCGTGTTTACAAGTAACTTCACCTCGTGCTATCATCAACCAACAACATACCTCATGTTTACAAGTAACCTCACCTTTTTATATCATCAACCAACAACATACCTCATGTTTACAAGTAACCTCACACCGTGCTATCATCAACCAACAACATACCTCGTTTTTTACAAGTAACCTCACCTCTTGATATCATCAACCAACAACATACCTCGTGTTTACAAGTAACCTCATCTCTTGATATCATAAACCAACAACATACCTCGTGTTTACAACTAACCTCACCTCTTGATATCATCAACCAACAACATACCTCGTGTTTACAAGTAACCTCTCACCGTGATATCATCAACCAACAACATACTTCATGTTTACAAGTAACCTCACACCGTGATATCATCAACCAACAACATACCCCGTGTTTACAAGTAACCTCACCTCTTGATATCATCAACTAACGACATACCTCGTGTTTACAAGTAACCTCACACCGTGATATCATCAACCAACAACATATCTCATGTTTACAAGTAACCTCACACCATGCTATCATCAACCAACAACATACCTCATGTTTACAAGTAACCTCACACCGTGCTATCATCAACCAACAACATACCTCGTGTTTACAACTAACCTCACCTCTTGATATCATCAACCAACAACATACCTCGTGTTTACAAGTAACCTCACACCGTGATATCATCAACCAACAACATATCTCATGTTTACAAGTAACCTCACACCGTGATATCATCAACCAACGACATACCTCGTGTTTACAAATAACCTCACCTCGTGCTATCATCAACCAACAACATACCTCGTGTTTACAAGTAACCTCACCTCTTTATATCATCAACCAACAACATACCTCATGTTTACAAGTAACCTCACACCGTGCTATCATCAACCAACAACATACCTCGTGTTTACAAGTAACCTTACCTCGTGCTATCATCAACCAACAACATACCTCGTTTTTACAAGTAACCTCACCTCGTGCTATCATCAACCAACAACATACCTCGTGTTTACAAGTAACCTCACCTCTTGATATCATCAACCAACAACATACCTCGTGTTTACAAGTAACCTCACACCGTGATATCATCAACCAACAACATATCTCATGTTTACAAGTAACCTCACACCGTGCTATCATCAACCAACGACATAACTCGTGTTTACAAGTAACCTCACCTCTTGCTATCATCAACCAACAACATACCTCGTGTTTACAAGTAACCTCACATCGTGATATCATTAACCAACGACATAACTCGTGTTTACAAGTAACCTCACACCGTGATATTATCAACCAACAATATACCTCGTGTTTACAAGTAACCTCACCTCGTGCTATCATCAACCAATAACATACCTCCTGTTTACAAGTAACCTCACCTCGTGCTATCATCAACCAACAACATACCTCGTGTTTACAAGTAACCTCACATCGTGATATCATTAACCATTGACATACCTCGTGTTTACAAGTAACCTCACCTCGTGCTATCATCAACCAATAACATATCTCGTGTTTACAAGTAACCTCACCACGAGTGAAACTTGCTGTCCGTCATGAGAGGAACATATTACCCAAGTTCTTCTCACAGAACAAGCTTAGCGGATCTTGGTTCAAGTCTGAATTGTACATACCTTCTATAACCACGTTTAGTTACTGGTGCTAGGGTTGTGTGCTGTCCCGGATTACTCTCGCTTGTCTGTTGTTTCATCTAGGTTCCCACGTGACGCCTTTGCAAGGCCTACTTGAAACATTTTATGAAACCTTTGGACGAAAGTGAATGCAGTTTGTGAACATCTTTCCTCTAACTAGCACGGTCGTTTATTGAATCCTTTTTCTTGCACTGTTGTGAACTGAATTCCTCTTTCATATGGCTGTGAACTGGGTCCGTCTTTTGTACGACAGTGAACTGAATCCTCGATGAAGGGGCGAGGACTGAATCCCTCAATGAAAGGGTGAGGAATGAATCTCTCAATGAATAATTATGGACTCAATCCCCAATAAAGTGGTGGGAACTGAATCCCTCGATGAAAAGTTAAGGAATGAATCTTTCAGTGAAGTTATGGGGACCAACTCCCTCAATGAAGTGTGGTGGGGATTAAATCCCTCAATGAAGAATTATGGACTCAATCCCCCAATGAAGTGGTGGAAACTGAATCCCTCAATGAAAGGGTGAGGAATGAATCTCTCACTGAAGAATTATGGACTCAATCTCCCAATGAAGTGGTGGGAACTGAATCCCTCAATGAAACGTTATGGAATGAATCCCTCAGTGAAGTGATGCGACTGAATCCTTCAATGAAAAGTTATGGAATGAATCCCTCAGTGAAGTGAAGGGGACCATATCCCTCATTGAAGAGTTATGGAATGAATTCTTCAACACCAAAACATCTTCATTTAGTTTATTTCGATACTATGATTAGAAATATATTTTTAAATGTGTTTTTAGATTCAGAACCGGTTGCCAAAAAGATCGCAAAGTTATCCAATCAAAATTAACTAAATTGCACCTGGTTGGGAATGAACCACGGTATTTTGAGTCAAGGATCGCCACATAATCATTGGGAATCGCCATAGCTCAGTCGTACTCTTATTCATCTAGGGTTCTGGCTTCGATTCCCGTGTATATTAAACATATTTCACTGTGAATAAGTTGATATGTAGATTTAAATTGGTTGGTAAAATAATGTTCTGGTGTCTGGTCGTTGTGTTTGTTCTAGGCTGCCAGCAGTCTGTTCAGACACCGGAAAGGGGGAAATAGTTATTTAGCACGTTTCGACTCACCCGTTATTTTAACGGCTCACTTTAAGATAGAAGGATGAGAGAGGTACTTTAGAATAAGTGTACCCACATTAACGTGAAGAGAGAATGGTAAAACCTCAACCTCTCTGCCATTGACGATTTGGTACAATTTGGCGAGCCTAACTCCCTGGTCCGCGCGATCTCTGGGGTAGATGAAGACTTTCCTGGTGCGTTTATGATTGGTTTGCTATTGTTGGTTTCATCAGAGGAAGCTTAAGATGAAATACACTGAAATTCTGTTAAAGAGAGGATATAGAATCCATACTCATTGTACGAGGTCCGAATTGAATCTCGGCCACTTCCCTCAGAAGAGCTCAGGCACATTAACCGTAACAGCAGCCTTGCCTGTCGTGTGGTTGTCACAGATAATATAACCGTAACAACAGCAGCCTTGCCTGTCGTGTGGTTGTCACAGATAATATAACCGTAGCAGCAGCCTTGCCTGTCGTGTGGTTGTCACAGATAATATAACCGTAGCAGCAGCCTTGCCTGTCGTGTGGTTGTCACAGATAATATAACCGTAGCAGCAGCCTTGCCTGTCGTGTGGTTGTCACAGATAATATAACCGTAACAACAGCAGCCTTGCCTGTCGTGTGGTTGTCACAGATAATATAACCGTAGCAGCAGCCTTGCCTGTCGTGTGGTTGTCACAGATAATATAACCGTAGCAGCAGCCTTGCCTGTCGTGTGGTTGTCACAGATAATATAACCGTAGCAGCAGCCTTGCCTGTCGTGTGGTTGTCACAGATAATATAACCGTAACAACAGCAGCCTTGCCTGTCGTGTGGTTGTCACAGATAATATAACCGTAGCAGCAGCCTTGCCTGTCGTGTGGTTGTCACAGATAATATAACCGTAGCAGCAGCCTTGCCTGTCGTGTGGTTGTCACAGATAATATAACCGTAGCAGCAGCCTTGCCTGTCGTGTGGTTGTCACAGATAATATAACCGTAACAACAGCAGCCTTGCCTGTCGTGTGGTTGTCACAGATAATATAACCGTAGCAGCAGCCTTGCCTGTCGTGTGGTTGTCACAGATAATATAACCGTAGCAGCAGCCTTGCCTGTCGTGTGGTTGTCACAGATAATATAACCGTAGCAGCAGCCTTGCCTGTCGTGTGGTTGTCACAGATAATATAACCGTAACAACAGCAGCCTTGCCTGTCGTGTGGTTGTCACAGATAATATAACCGTAGCAGCAGCCTTGCCTGTCGTGTGGTTGTCACAGATAATATAACCGTAGCAGCAGCCTTGCCTGTCGTGTGGTTGTCACAGATAATATAACCGTAGCAGCAGCCTTGCCTGTCGTGTGGTTGTCACAGATAATATAACCGTAACAACAGCAGCCTTGCCTGTCGTGTGGTTGTCACAGATAATTAACCGTAGCAGCAGCCTTGCTGTGTGTGGTTGTCACAGATATATAACCGTAGCAGCAGCCTTGCCTGTCGTGTGGTTGTCACAGATAATATAACCGTAGCAGCAGCCTTGCCTGTCGTGTGGTTGTCACAGATAATATAACCGTAACAACAGCAGCCTTGCCTGTCGTGTGGTTGTCACAGATAATATAACCGTAGCAGCAGCCTTGCCTGTCGTGTGGTTGTCACAGATAATATAACCGTAGCAGCAGCCTTGCCTGTCGTGTGGTTGTCACAGATAATATAACCGTAGCAGCAGCCTTGCCTGTCGTGTGGTTGTCACAGATAATATAACCGTAGCAGCAGCCTTGCCTGTCGTGTGGTTGTCACAGATAATATAACCGTAGCAGCAGCCTTGCCTGTCGTGTGGTTGTCACAGATAATATAACCTTAGCAGCAGCCTTGCCTGTCGTGTGGTTGTCACAGATAATATAACCGTAGCAGCAACCTTGCCTGTCGTGTGATTGTCACAGATAATATAACCGTAGCAGCAGCCTTGCCTGTCGTGTGGTTGTCACAGATAATATAACCGTAGCAGCAACCTTGCCTGTCGTGTGGTTGTCACAGATAATATAATAGTTTTTTTTAAATAGTATCAGTCATTTCAAGGCAGTTGACAAGTTCAGGAAAACGACAAAACAGGAGCTCTGGTGTCGACGCGTCGTTCAACTTTTCTTATATCAATAACGTGTGTAAGAAAATACTTAGATTCGTCCTTCACTTTCATGTGGGCTTGGTAATATATGCAAACAAACGAGGATAAGATACTAAACAACGAGCAGTCTATCATGCCGTGTGTGTGTGTGGTGTGTGTGTGTGTGTGTGTGTGTGTGTGTGTGTGTGTGTGTGTGTGTGTGTGTGTGTGTGTGTGTGTGTGTGTGTGTGTGTGTGTGCAGTAGTTATTAAATACACGTTTCACGTGAGCTTCATCTGACCTTTAAATCAATCAGAGATCGAACATAAACACCGATTAAGGAATTCAAACTTTTTCTTTCATCACTGTATGTTTCCATAGACTTATGCTTTTAAATTTCTAACTAAACTAAGGTGGAACGTTGTATATTCTGATTGGCATGTGCCGTGTGTGCCAACTAAACACTACCATTAACCTTAGTTTCCCTCCAAATATCCCTTCCAGCCATGTTTGGGACGTTACAACATTAGCATTACTTTATTCGGGATATCAGGCTACAAGTTCAGACTCGTATAATATATTTTGAGTTATAATAGAATGGTGAGCAAAATATTATAATCATTTGTAGCTAAATTATGATTTTATCCAACTTCATTAAAAAATGGTAAACAAAGACGAATTTTATGTCTACTCCTTGGGCTTGAAATTAATGAAGTTGCCTAAAGTCTGTTTACCAAACTTTTTTACCTGGATTACAGTCATATGTTTCAGTTTTGGGTTGCCAACATTCGTAAAAGATCACTGTTTTGTTATAAATTATAAGTTCTTTAACTTCATGTTATATTTCTATTTTAAATAACGTAAACTTAAGTGTTCTCACATTATTTCATTACTTTTAATAATTTCTTTTCATCCTAGCCAAAACAATATTTTTAAGATAATTAAAAGTACTTATTCTTCGTTTTAGAATATTATCTATAATGTGTAATATAGTGCCTACTTTTTAATAAAGGCATCGTATTTAATATATATATATACAATAAATTATTTTATTGAATTTCGAAATATTTTAACTGAATAAAATATTTTTATCCACTGCGTAGGTGCACCATTGTAAAGAACTTGTTTGCGTCATGATCAATCACATCACTCACATGGTTTAAGTTCGTCCGTTGCCATTTTGAGGCTATATTTGTTAGAGCTTTTGGGAAAGTGCTGTGAATAATAGTTTTTTAAGTGGAATAAAAAGATAAATAAGTTTTGTGCCCGACCTCAAATAAATATAAATAATATTGGCCTAAATTATTGTGATTAACTATCACATACATACGTTAACATCTGTTTTCATTACAGCTGTCCAAAGTGACAGATGTCAGCTGTTGGCGTAGGGATCCATTAGGTACTATTCCGAGTAACTTTTTGAGCTGTCATCCAAGTAAACTCGGCTGGTGAATGTACTTTACTTGGACATTTTGATACTATTTTGCGAAGTGGGTTGCATCTTAACTTAACGCACCCAAGCAGACTAAGCACTATCACACTTAGACACCAATGTACGAAATAGAGAGGAAAGAAAATGATAGGGCTCTTATCCATGTGCTGATAACACTTTTCCTCTTCCTCTGACAAGTTTACACAGTCCCTATAGTTAATTTTAGCACCGCGTCTTACTACCCGGTCGGGTTATACGCTTAAGTACTAATTACACTAATGGATTAGGAAATGGGGAAGGTTGAATTTAGAGGAAGTGAACCCGCATTTGCGTGGAGGGAGAGTGGAAAACCATTTAGGAAACCCCCCCCCCCAGTTCACCCGACCGAGATTCGAACCTCGATCTCCCTGTCCTCGGTGGTCTAGCTCAACGCGACTGGCGCGTTAGCCAACTACGCCACCGAGGCGGGTCACAGTCCCTATACTATTTGCTCCTTGAAAACATTGACTTGCTTTTTAGAATTAATTTTTTTCTTGTTTCCCATTCTATATAGACTTATGTTACCACGGACTTTTTTAATCTATATCCTGGCAGGAAGATTCCTATAGGACATTTTCACGAACTAGTCAAATAGCCTGAGTTGTAGATGATTTATAAAAAAAATGTTTAAAAAACACTTTAAGATAAAAATGATTTTGTTACACTGCAGGAATAATTTTAAAATTATTTAAGAATGTATGACTTTTGTTTCAACGTTATATCTTTAAAACTCGCTGAATGAAACGTTAATTCATTACCACGGGACATCCTATCTTGACCGACCGTGACGTCACAGATAGGCAACATCCTTAATATAAATATTAATCAAGAAGGAGTACATGAGGAGTACGCAGACCAAACGCCAAGCTCATCTAGTCTGATTTGTTGGTACGGAAATGTTGGGGTTAGAATTCCGGCCGAGTCTATTGACGGGGGATTTTCCTTAATGGTTTCCACTCTACTCCCACGCTAGTGTGAGTACATTTTCTGGACCGTGAGATGCACAGTCTCACAGCTGACACAAGATCAGTTCAACTTGGGAATCGCCTCTAAATTATTCAAAATAACTTTGTACATTATACACTCAAATAACCTGGGCTGGTCTAGAACCCAGGAACCTGACTTCTTACCCTCTAACTTGACCTGCTCTAGAACCTAGGAACCTGACTCCTTACCCTCTAACTTGACCTGCTCTAGAGCCCAGGAACCTGACTTCTTACCCTCTAACTTGACCTGCTCTAGAGCCCAGGAACCTGAATTCTTACCCTCTAACTTGACCTGCTCTATAACCTAGGAACCTGACTCCTTACCCTCTAACTTGACCTGCTCTAGAGCCCAGGAACCTGACTTCTTACCCTCTAACTTGACCTGCTCTAGAACCTAGGAACCTGACTCCCTACTCTCTAGCTTGACCTGTTCTAGAACCCAGGAACCTGACTCCTTACCCTCTAACTTGACCTGTTCTAGAACCCAGGAACCTGACTCCTTACCCTCTAGCTTGACCTGTTCTAGAACCCAGGAACCTGACACCTTACCCTCTAACTTGACCTGTTCTAGAACCCAGGAACCTGACTCCTTACCCTCTAACTTGACCTGTTCTAGAACCCAGGAACCTGACTCCTTACCCTCTAGCTTGACCTGCTCTAGAACCTAGGAACCTGACTCCTTACCCTGGCCTCTTTGACTTTTGTAGAGATGAGCTCTCTTGTGTAAGATGAAGTTATAGTGATCCCCGATCACAGAAATTTTATCTTCAAGGCCATATTTAAATAAATACCATCACTCATGCTATCATATTATGTAAGCACAGCTGAAAAATAATTATATGAGTTTATCTACCGGAAATTAGCATAACATGCTTTCTATGAAACTTACGTCAAGAAGAACATATGGACACTCGAACTACAGCTTTGACTTTCGGTCACTCTCATTTGGTTGTGAGGACGGGAAGAAGAGCGTAAGTTTTGATAAAATGCACCATAATTCACCTGGAAATGAAAACCTATGGATTTGGCGGTAACACGTGAAATCAAACATTCAAATTTTACTGTCTGTGATAATGTATTTTATTTTATTTATTACAAGCTTAATTAAGGACACTAAAAAATATCAGTAAAGATTAATGTATTCTAGTCCTGTATCTAGGACCAAGACTTACGCGGTTAATTCGTTATGAAGGTTTCCGCGCAAGTTTAAAACCCGACCAATTCCACTGGTTTTAAATACGACGTATTTTTTGTTCGTTTCTAAAAATAATCAAAGCTAAACAGGTTCTGCTTATGAAAATACTTTGAAAAAATTACTTGAGCTCAAGGTAAAAACAAACAAAATGGCGATGGCCATATCAGGAAACGCCATCTATTATGTTTAAAGTGGCGTTTTATAGATGATATTGCTAGACATAATTTAGAAAACCGCAAACATGTATCTACGAATTCGCGTAGCTCAAATTTATAAGTCCAGAACTTACGAAAATTCTATAAAACTAAGTAGTTATGTTATTTCTGCATGGTTTGTTTCCATGAACTGAATAGTTCCAAACGTGGCTCAAGTTTTCACGAGACAAAGCTAAAACATTTCTAGAGAATAAGGTCGGGCTAGCTAAATCTCTAGAGTAATATTCAATAAACGTAGATAATTACTTTTATTTTAGGGACAGTCATATTCGCAACAGCAAAATAAAACCCGAATTATTGAGAATTAATCAAAGCCCTCATTGAGATAGTTGGAAAACCCCAAAACTAAGAAAAATCAAGCTAGACTGCCATGCGGTCCGCAAATTAATGTTAGTAAAGTATGAAACAAAACTACATTTTTCACGTGACAAATTCTTAAGTGAGATTATTTTAAACGTAAACCATTCGCCGTGAAATGTGTTCGCACGTCCTGCAAACTAAACTATCTTCGTTAGCACACCCTGTCGTGGCTGTTGACACAGACATCAAACTGTTGAGAAGGTTCACAAGAACACGAGACTTCTATTTGTTCACACATTCCACACTCTTGTTTGGTTTGCTCTCATATTTGAGTGGCCATTTTGTTCCTGTTAAGATGTCATTTGGTTGGTCAGAAATCGTCATAATGTCTTGTTCGGCTAGTATTAGAACTGTCACTATGGGAGCAGTGGGTAGTATCGGGTAATACAGATGCTAGTGGATATGTAGTGGTAGTACATGTGTTCTTGACCTGGGTAATATCGGACAATACAGATGTTAGTGGATATGTAGTGGTAGTACATGTGTTCTTGACCTGGGTAATATCGGGCAATACAGATGCTTTTGGATATGTAGTGATCTGTTTCACTCTATTTTAAAGAATACTATATAAAACCTCACCATGATGTGAAGCAGACTCGGACTGTATTACTTACTCAAGAGGGTGAGACTATATCTCAACCTAAAACAGCACACGCAACACCACATATTCCTCCACCCGAGGGTTACAAATGGTGATATCCATGCTAAGCACAGATAAAGAGTTTTTCTGTGCCCACTCCTGAACCAAACCCAAAAATCCTCTAGACTCGTAGTAGGTCTCCTGAACCACTCGACCACGGCCGGTGAATGTTGAGCAACACCCAGTATTTGGCCAGATCTTCCTCCCATCAAGACTCATTGCCTCTGGTCACGACCGTTTCAAGGTCACCATCTGATCGTCACGATGTTGCGATGCGAACCCTGTCTGTGTGTGTGTGCCACAGCGCAACAAGAGTTAGTGCTCTCCGCAACCATCAACAAGAGAATAACAACAAGTAACTGATGTTTGTTGGAAATATTCAGGGCACTACGGAAAGCTAACACACGTCGGGAAGGCAAATATGCCTTTAGAACTAATATTTTAAGGTGCACTTTAATACCTTAAATCTAATAATTATTCTCTGGAGTTTCCTATAAAATCTGACACGTCACATAAAGGGTCAAACGAAGGTGAACGGAGATAGCCAGTGTAGGGAAACTATTATTTGCATCAGTGGTGCGAAGTGCCTTGTAATAAAGGTCACCACTATAATTCTTAACCTAATGACAGGACTCTTGGCAACACTCGAGGTATTAGAATGAACGCTTCACAATTACTGAATTGTTGTAGGCGTCTCTTGGATTCGAACCAGGATCCCGAAACATGTATTTATTGAATTGTTCCCAATAACCCTCTCTTTACTGCCAGTGTGATCCTGGAGGTCAGGGATCAAAACCCGGTAGGTTGACCTGGAGATGGTGGGAGGTAATACCCATTGAAATTTTAAATCCTCTACATTGGTGATTGCTGCTGCATTTCCTCTTGATTACCCTACTGATCCCTGTCTCCTTAGATATTTTTTTTAACGTTTAACACAAGATTGTGCTCTATAACAAACACTAGCACCAGACCTACGACCGTTAATGTCGCAATCATAAAGATGGGATAGTCCCCAGTCGGACATTGAACCCTGGGAAGCTAGACCAGAGACTGATTTTAACCTAGAACAACCTAGAACTTGGGATGGAACTAAACCTGGTTCTAGGCATCCAGGCCTAAATAACATGTTCACTATCAGGAGACTGAACTAGTCTCAAATCGGTATCGTCCTTGTAGTCGTCTTTGTGTCAGGAGGTCCCAGGTGCGTGTCAAGTGTCTTTATAGTGTCAGGAGGTCCCAGGTACGTGTCAAGTGTCTGTATAGTGTCAGGAGGTCCCAGGTACGTGTCAAGTGTCTTTATAGTGTCAGGAGGTTCCAGGTGCGTGTCAAGTGTCTGTATAGTGTCAGCAGGTCCCAAGGTACGTGTCAAGTGTCTTTATAGTGTCAGGAGGTCCCAGCTGCGTGCCAAGTGTCTGTATAGTGTCAGGAGGTCCCAGGTACGTTTCAAGTGTCTGTATAGTGTCAGGAGGTCCCAAGTAGGTGCCAAGTGTCTGTATAGTGTCAGGAGGTCCCAGGTAGGTGTCAAGTGTCTGTATAGTGTCAGGAGGTCCCAAGTAGGTGTCAAGTGTCTGTATAGTGTCAGGAGGTCCCAAGTAGGTGTCAAGTGTCTGTATAGTGTCAGGAGGTCCCAAGTAGGTGTCAAGTGTCTGTATAGTGTCAGGAGGTCCCAAGTAGGTGCCAAGTGTCTGTATAGTGTCAGGAGGTCCCAGGTGTTCCTTAGATCAATGAGACTTCAGACGTGCGCAACTGTTATATTACGCCACACACGTGACTAGCCTCTTGTCATGCAGACGAGTCGGAGAAAGTTGTCATATGTGATCCACACATGTACACAACACATGAGTAACATTGGTTGACAGAGGTAACGCGGACTATGCTCTGAGAGGAACATACATGTACACAACACATAAGGAACTTACATAGACACAGCACACGAAGAACATATATGGATACAGCACAAAAGGAACATATATGGACACGGCACATAAGGATCATACATAGACACAACACATAAAGAACATATATGGACACAGCACATAAGGAACATATATGAACACAACACAAAAGGAACGTACATAGACACAGCACATGAAGAACATATATGGATACAGCACATAAGGAACATATATGAACACGGCACATAAGGAATATATATGGACATAGCACATAAAAAACATATATGGACACAGCACATAAAATACATATATGGACACAGCACATAAGGAACATATATGGACACAGCACATGAAGAAGATACATGGACACAACATAGACGGTAACACATTATGGCTAATCCCAGAGCTGACAGATATCCACTTGGTCGATCCCGGTAAAACTATTTAGAAGGCATGTTTTAATTCCTTCTTGGATGTATATATGTTCCGATTTTGTTAAAATAAATTGTTTAGATCCTATTCCAGATAAAATAATTTTGATATATTCAGGTGAAGGTTTATTATCGTTACGATTACTCTAATTCTCACTCTAGATCGTAACTTTTGTTCACGCTTCGACGCCATTTTAATTTGTGACACTCTTACGCTGACTTGATTGATTTCCCGCCACCTCGAATGTTCGACCGGTACGACTGTCTTACACTTTTAATACCCTTGGCCCTGTTTATTTTCAACGTTTACTCTTGACATTTGCTGCTATTAACATAAAATATAGCCAGATAGAATCTGGCGCATAATAAAGTGGGAGGTTGTTCTGGCAGATCGTTTAAATACTGCTGATTAAACTGGGACAGGCGTGAAATTTGGTTCAATCTGACATGGAAACTAAGACTTGGTTTCTTGGTTCCTGGAAAAAAGTGACGAAACGTTGTTTTATTTTGTTTCCCTTGATCCATGAATGTTATTTACAATCATTGGTTTAAAACAAATTAAATTCTTACAGCAATCATAATCTGTCCACCATCTTTTACAAACATTGTAATTACCACAACATCTTTTACAACATTTACATATCATTAAGATTACTATCAAACTTATTATTGCTATCATTACATAAGTAAATATAGACAATTTTGATATTTTTACTGAATGGTTAATTTTCCATTCTTCCTCTTGTATTATTTTTTCTACCTCGTCCATTTTATGACTTGCATAACGTAAGTCGTCTACCTGGTTAACTACATGTTTAAGAGGTAATTCTAATTCTATTTTATTTAAATTCAATTGTTCGCCTTCCATCAAACAACAATCATTTTCTAAATTAATTGTAGGTATAACATCTTTATTACTTTCATTATTTGTAATTAAAGATTGCGTTTGAAGCAATATATTAGAACCGTAACCCTTACATTTTGAGTAAAATTTTAATTTTCCAGTACCATCTAAGGTAACATCATAAGGTTCTTGTCCTTCACATAACACTGTTAACTTTTCTACATATGTAACACAGAAAATCCATTCATTATGTTTTAAAGGTATCCATAATGGTCTTTCTAACTATACAATTTTCTTATCACAATCCTTAGGTATGGTTTGTGTATAACTAATCATTTTAGCTTCACATTCTTCATGAAGATGAGTACTTAACAATGGAAACGACTTTTTACAAACATACCATTCATTTTCAATTTATTTACATTGGTCAAAATTATGTTGACTAATTTTAGTATAGTACCATTTGCTCATTTCTAACAATAAGATTTTCTTTTCTGGTTGTACAAAAATAAACTTTTTTGTTGAATTTGAAAGTCTTACAGGTAATGGTAAAACTCTATACACAATATATTAATAATGATCTGTTAAAGATAATACAATTATATAAGTTAATACATTTACATTTACATATACTTCCAATCTTAAAAGGTTCAATAATTTATGTCCGTACGACATACTCAAAGGAAAGGGTAAGGATAACTCTTGAGGTAAATGGTTTTGTGTCTGCCTAAAATACTCTATAATTTGATTAGGCGTAATTACGTGAGGTTGTAGAATGCCCTTTTGTGCATTCAAAATGGCATCAATCAAAATTTCATATTGCTGTTTAACCTCTCTTATAGCTCTATCTAAATTAAATATATGTTCATTTATAGCTATTTTTAATGTTATAGCATCAAATCTCTCTTTTATCCTACCATCCCTTTCATTTATTTGTACCCTAATTTTTTTCTAATCCGTCACTTAACGTTTTCTCGTTATCTGCTGTGTTTTTAATTGTTTGATTAATCGCTTGCAAAGTGAACTTTACCACTAACATTTGTTCTTTGGATAATTTCAAAAATTTCGCTCTTTCATCTTTTAATGTTTTAATTTACTCATTATAATATGAAGCATCATCTTCATCTAATGTTCCAAATAAAACTCTACTAATTTGTCCTATAATATTTAAAGGAAATATATTTCGTTTTACTCGCGTTGGTGATTCCCCTTGCGTAATTTGTTTGATTAAATTTTTATTAGTTTCTATCTCTTTTATAGACTGAATACTATTCTTATTCTATGACATACATTGAGTTTTATTTTTCAAAGTTTCATTATTTATATTACATAACCTACGTGTCAACTTAGCATATTCATTAACCTTTTCTTAATTTTCTTCAATTTGAGTTAAATTTACATAGGTAACCAACCTCCATTCTGTGTTGAATAACTGCGCTTCACCGCGACGTTCATAGTACAGTCCGGGTGATTCCTTTATTTTCTCGACCCTTACGTCGATGCTTAGACACATATTGATGATAAGAAACATGTTTACAATGAATAAGACTCTCATCTTCCTATAAACAATAGAACATATTTATTAAGCTTCCATTACATTTAAACAACTCAAATACTCCTGAGTTCGATCTCCACCTGACATTATCATATACGTAACTTCTTTATAATTTCTCCTTGCGTGATCCTTTCGCGCGATTTTAAGATGGGCAACAACTACCTATATAAAAAAATCGACCTCTATTTATCTATATTTAAATAAACGTACCTATTATCTGACTAGAGGCCCACGTACCTAGTATTTCTTTATATTTGTTATTTGTTCGACGTGCTTGTAGGGGTTACCACGCACCCATTTCTCTCCTTTGACTTTGTACCTAGAAAAATAGTTTCAACCTATTTGCGTGAAATTTTAGGGTTCTATTTTTCTTCAACTTGATTGTACAGTTTACTCCTTCTACTCTGATTATTTTGTAGGGACCTACCCATTGTGACGTCAATTTCTTTGATCTACCCCTTCTTGAAGACTTATCAAATAACAACACTGAATATCCTACCTTGAATGTTGGTACATTAGAAGTTTTATCATAATGGTATTTATTTTGCTCTTTAGCCTTCATTAAATGTTGCCTAGCTATCTCATTGCTTACTTGTAATTTTTCTTTTAACTCTTTGACGACATAGTCGTCAAATGTATATCAATTTTCCTCTGGCTTTTCCTTAAAAATTCCTGGAATCTTTGCTTTCCTACCGAATAATAACTCATGTGGCGTATAACTTGTCGCACTATGAGGCGTTGTGTTGTATACAAAAGTAGCATAAGGTAACCATTTATGCCAATCATGTTGATCTGTCATTATATAATGACGTAGGCATTCTACTATCGTTCTATGACATCTTTCTAATGCTCCGTTAGTTTGTGGATGATAACAAGTTGTTTGAAGTTTCTTCATCGTTAGCATTTTCCTTTTTCGTTTGCGGCCCCTGATAATACATTTTAATCCTTTGGTATGTTCTGTTCATACCTTGATGACCCCCTAATGGTTCATCGTGAAATTTCTTCTATTTTTCTACCCTCACTTATTTTCTCACTTATTTGTTTACTGGAAGTCTCTTCTTCCGTTTGATATCCTTTGTCTGAGGTTGGGGTTTGAATCTATGTTACTTCATAACGCCTACTTAGTCCATCTGCATGACTAATTAAACTTTCTTTTCTATAAACCGCTTGGTAATCATACTCTTCTAATTTTAATCTTCATCTAAGTAATCTCGAACTCAGATCCTTCACACTAAAAATCCATGTTAATGGTTTATGATCGGTGACTATTGTAAACTTCCTTCCGTATAGATATGGCCTATAATACTTTACCACCCAAATAATAGCTAACAACTCTCTCTCATTTGTCGAATAATTTTGTTCTGCCTTATTCAGGAGTTCGATTCCCGAATGCAACTGGCAAATCTTTTCCTATCTTTCCTTGAGACAGCACTGCACTTACAGCTTCCTGACTAGCATCTGTAGTTAATATGAAAGGTTTCTTAAAATATGGAAATTTTAATATCGGTTTAGTAGTTAAAATTTCTTTAAAATGATTAAAAGATCTCTCTTCTTTCTCAGTCCATTCAAATTTTACTCCTTTCTTTAAAAGTTGATATAACGGTTTACCAATCTGACTAAAATCCTGTATAAATTTCCTGTAATAGCTACATATACCTATGAATCCTTTTAATTGTTTACTCGTGGTTGGTGTAGGATAATTTAATATCTTTTCTACATTTCTTGGATCTGGCATAATCCCTTCTGTTGTAACTACATGTCCTAAGTAACCTCCTTACGTAAAAATTCACATTTATCGGGTTGTAGCTTCAATCCATGTTGTCTGTATCTATTAAATACCTCTACAAGTATTTCATTATGTATCTGTAATGACTCACCAAATACAACAACATCGTCTAAATAAATTAAACATTTTATTCCCTGTAAACCTGTTAATACGGTATTCATCAATCTCTGAAATGTCGCCGGCCCTCCTTTTAAACCAAAACATAGCCTTTTAAACTCATAATGTCCTGTTTGAGTAATAAAAGCAGTTTTAGCCTGATCCACTCTTTTTAGTGGACACTGATTATACGCCGATACCATATCTAAAGTAGATAAATAGTTAGCTTTACCTAACTGGTCCAATATGTCCGCAATGTTTGGAATAGGAAATGCGTCTCCTATCGTTATCTCATCAAGCTTCCTGAAGTCAACAACTACTCGCCACTTCTCTTCCCCTGAGGCGTCCATTTTCTTAGGAATCACAAGTATTGGACTGTTCCAAGGACTTGTACTCTGTTGAAAAATATCATCTTTCAACATTTGTTCAACCTGACCTTCAACCTCATGTTTATGAACTTCAGGGATCCTATACTGTTTCTGAATTATCGGGCTTGTATCTTTACTTAACGGTATCGCGTGTTCGATGACCGGCGTTCCTTTAATATTATCTCCTTTTAGAGAGAATATATCATTATAATCGTTACATATTTTCTCAATGCTTTTTCTTTCTTCCGTATTTAAATGCCCTAGCCTTAGTTTCCCGGATAATATTCCTATTCTATCTCTGACTTGTGTTTTATCCTCTACAAAACACGTTTTTTTCCACTAAGTTAACCCTTTCTAATTTTACTCTGGGTAACTCTATTTCAACAGTATTTTCTGTTGTATTTAACACACTACTCACGCGCACTCTATTTCTAGCGTTTGTGAAAGCTTCCGCCAAGTACACCCCTGGCACTAGAGAACCTTTAGGAACTATGCCTAATCCTTCTCCCTCCACAGCTAATTCAGCTATCTTTTCACTCAGAGGTGGTATGTACACTTTACTAGTGACACTTTGACTCTTATCTAACATAGGCAGTACATGCTGACCTAATCTGACCTCACTTCTCTGAAAATCAATTAAGGCTTGAAATCTACTCCAAAAATCTCTTCCTAGTATCCCTTCATAACGGAGATTTTCCGCTACATTACACCGATGCACATATACATCGTTGCCTTGCATCCACATTACATTATTTGTAATGCCAGAAACGCTAGCTGCACCCCTAGGGTTTATTTCATTAAGAACATAATCCACTAAACGGCTCTTTCTTATCAGACTTATCTCTGATCCTGTATCTAGTGAATAGTGTGTCTTTCCCTCTGTACGCGATTCTACTATAGTTATACCCACTACACAAAGATTTGGTTGTCGAACTATACTTTGTTCTACACCACTACTATTTACTTTATCTCTTGCGCTATCGCAACCGTCCCTTCTCGGACTGGAGGTCATGGTTGGTTGCCTACCCTGCCTCCTTAAAAGTTTCCCTGACTCTGCATAGGACTATTTGGAAAAAAAAATCCAACTCCTATTTCTTGGGCAATCCTGCTTAAAATGGCCGTGTTCCCCACAAAGGTAGCAGACCCTTTGTGAGCCCATGTGAACTTCTCGCGGTTCACGTTTTATTTCCTGCATCACCTGTTTTTTCAAATAACAGCGATTTGTTCGATGTCCTATTCTATTGCAATTGGCACACCTTAATTATATCCTGTTACTACCCATTCTAAATGGTTTATTTTCTCTGGAACCCTTTTCTCTCTGTGATATTATATTACTTTCTTCTTCTAAAGCAATTTCCACTGCTGATCCCAAACTACTTACGTCAGTATTTCTACTCCTTACTATCGTTTGAATTCTTTCGTTAGATAGTCCTTGAATGAAACATGCCTTCGCTAAATGCTGGACTAGAGCTAATGCTCCTATCTGTTCGTCCCGTGAACAAACTCTACTTGCAGACTCTTTAAAATCTGTTTGCATGGTATCAATACGACTTCCCCATGACGCTATTTGTTATATATTACTCTGCCTGGCATTGAACATATGACACGCATAAAAATCCAATGTCCTTCTGATCACGTAATGTTCCTCTAACACGTCCCTAACATCTTCCCATGTTTCCGTGGCTGTTCTGACCAACAATTTTGATTTTGCATTCCCTGTAATTTTGGCTTTTACGAACTTTAATAATTTTGGGTGATTTACGGGATTTACTAAATCGAAAGCCGCCTCAACATTATCTACACATTTTCTAAGCTTTCTTTTATCTCCACTAAATGATTCTGGGATTAGTTTGAGAGCTTCATTTATAGGACAGAAATCACTACCTTCTTGGGTCATTTTAAATTCCTCGCTTTCTGCGACCTCTACAATTTATGCAACCAATTAAAACAACACTAATAACACACTTTACAATTATAGGCAGACAGAATATAGAAATTGGGTAACACTCACCAAATTTCTTCTTTATCCCCTTCTCGTCTCCTTGTTGATCCTGGGTACAGCCGGACACCAATCCTATCGGATGTTGGAGCCCCTGGAAACTCTGGAACCTCCTGCACCTAGTCCTTCCTCTAGGAGTCTCTGGTACTTCTAGAACCTCTTGACCTCGTGTACCTCGTCCTTTGCCTTGGAGTTTCTGATACTTGGGTCTTCCTGCCGCGACCACCGCCTCTTCCCAGCACCTTTCCTGCTTGAGGTTGGAGTTGGGTGGCTCTCTTCGAGACGCGCCGCCCCTGGATTGCTTCTATTTGTGCAACCGTTATAGAACCTGGAACTTCTTTCTTCGAGTTGAGTGTGTTGAGAAACCCCACATCTGACACCATAAACTTTCCTCGTACTGTCGTATCCCTCAGGAATGGGAACTCGAGATAGGGAACTTTTGGGATTCGTTTCAACTCTAAATACTTGATAGGAACCTCAGGTCTCGAAGAAATAGTCAGATGTGTTTTTGATAGTAATGAAGATTAATGTTCTTACATTTTTATTAAATAATAACAAGCTCGTGGTTCACATGAAGAGTAATCCAGACCTTACATACATTCAGTATGGCACTTATTAACAAAATAACGAATGAGAGTTGAGAGCTTAGAGAGCCCCGATTTCCAGATCTCAGGGGTTTATATACCCTCCCTGTTTGTCTCTGGAAGTTTCTAGCTACGCAGTACAAATGGTGCAACCAACAGTTCTGAGAGGAGCATGTGACTGGGGTGATTTCCACTGTTTACTTATTTTGGACTTTAAGAAGTCATAAGATTGTTTCTCACTAAGGAAATACGTAGAAAACAATTATACCACGCAGTTCCCAAATTACTATAGTCTGTATGACTTAAGATTTACTTTAAATATATAGTCTAACTCCTCTTCGTTACAACCTTTTTGTATTGCGTCACTATTACAATAAGTGTAACATTAACATATTAAATACCTTTATTTACCTGGTGGTATTATGATTATTGCTCTATGGGGTTTTAATAACTAAGTGACCCCCTAGCTATATGACACTGTGCTCAAGGAAAGAGAAGATACTAGAACTGTGACAAGACTCTGACCATAAACTGTGCTCAAGGAAAGAGAAGATACTAGAACTGTGACAAGACTCTGACCATAAACTGTGCTCAAGGAAAGAGAAGATACTAGAACTGTGACAAGACTCTGACCATAACCTGTGCTCAAGGAAAGAGAAGATACTAGAACTGTGACAAGACTCTGACCATAACCTGTGCTCAAGGAAAGAGAAGATACTAGAACTGTGACAAGACTCTGACCATAACCTGAGCTCAAGGAAAGAGAAGATACTAGAACTGTGACAAGACTCTGACCATAACCTGTGCTCAAGGAAAGAGAAGATACTAGAACTGTGACAAGACTGAGCCATAAACTATGCTCAATGAAAGAGAAGATACTAGAACTGTGACAAGACTCTGACCATAAACTATGCTCAAAGAAAGAGAAGATAATATACCTGTCACAAGACTCTAAGCCATAAACTATGCTCAAAGAAAGAGAAGATAATATACCTTTGTCTCTCTTGCAAGATCCAACAAGTGTAGGGAAGCCAATACTGAACTAATGTCACAGCATATAAATGACAATATTTAGGTCTATATGATAGCTACCAAAACGCTACTTTCTGTGATAATGTCTCAACAGTGGTTTGATGTTACGTTGAGGCAATATATAGCCTAGAACTTGTGATGGCAACTTGGAGGACGCTATAATGATGACTTCCTGTTGACATGAGACATCCGGGACTTTGTGAGGAACAAGTTACGTGGGTTCAAGGTCACCGTAATGGTTTGTTTGGTGGTTGGAAATAGTTCTTGTGGGAACCAAGGACCTAGATCAACCTATCTCTTGGAGTCCATCCTCACACAAAATGATGAGCTTAATTTGTGTGATTTAATATATTCATCTTTATTAACATAGTTTTTAAATTATGTATTCTTCGTTAATCATTAAAAAAGAGGCATGGCTACCTTGCTGTTCATAATTTGGTTAGGTTATATGGTTGTAAGTACAGTCTCAAGACCTTGTGTTACTTCTATTAACACTTATAGTAATCTCTAGCCCTTGTGTTACTTCTCTTACCACTCATTGTAGTCTCCAGACATTCTCTTACCACTCAATGTAGTCTCCATACCTTCTCTTACCCATTGCAGTCTCAAGACTTTGTGTTACTTCTCTTACCACTCATTGAAGTCTCCAGACCTTCTCTTACCACTCACCGTATTCTCCATATCTTATCTTACCCATTGCAGTCTCAAGACTTTGTGTTACTTCTCTTACCACTCACTGTAGTCTCCAGACCTTCTCTTACCACTCACTGTAGTCTACAGACCTTCTTTTACCACTCAATGTAGTCTCCAGACTTTTTGTCTTATCTTACCTAAATCTTATGTAACGAACATGTTCCTGGAATGTTTATTCAAATTTGTATTTTATCTAAGATTATTACGGTGAACACCAGTCTTAGTCTCCTTTCCGTGGGGGATCTACTCACAGACTGGCCTGGCTCTGACCTTCTGGAGATAAAGGCATGACATATACGAGAGGTGTGTGGTAGCTCCACTTGGGAGAGCACTTAGTGAACTGGGAGCTAGTTTATGTTAACTGATCAAACTAAATAGTTCAAGATTATAATTAATTCATTAATAAATAATAGACATTGAGATTTTACAAAACAAGATAACAGTTCAAAATATTACAATAAAATAACTAGATGGATTATTCTGTTACAAACAGTCACCCGCCTCGGTGGTGCAGTTGGCTAACGCGCTAGTCGTGTTGAGCTCGACCACCGAGGGCGAGGGAGATCGAGGTTCGAATCTCGGTCGGGTGAACTGGGGGTGGTTTTTCCTAAATGGTTTTCTACTCTCCCTCCACGCAAATACGGGTTTACTTCCTCTAAATCCAACCCTCCCAATTCCTAATATATTGGCGTAATTAGTACTTAAGCGTATAACCCGAACGGGTAGTAAGACGCGGTGCTAAATATTATTATTATTATTATTATTATTATTATTATTATTTTATTGTTACAAACAGTCATTGCTCAGATAGAAGGGAAGCCAATCAAATGTACGAGCTCTAGGCAACCGCTTAGACGGAGTAGTAGAAAACAGACAGCTTGTTTATTTAAAATATGTATACATGACAAACTTCGTAATCTAAGCTTCATCTTAGACAGAAGTTAAAATTAACTAAATTTATAATTTATCTGGAAGATTGAATTGTCTTTTAGAAACGTTCATAATATATCATCATCATCATCATTACAGTCATTTGTAACAAGTAGTATATAAAAAGGTATTGATACTACATATCAAAAGAGACAGATGCTGATCTCATGATTTCACGTATGGATATAAATATAGTTTCAGTAACGTTGGTTAGTGTTACATACTGTCCTTCCTACTAAGTTCTTATTACTCAACAGTCGAACATAAACTACTTTTTCACTCAAAGAATATTACATTTCGAAAAAAAAAACACGTGATTTAAACTCGCTCAGGTGATTCAAGTTCTCAACGCTCTCTACCTGCCAATCAGATCTAGTTTCCCCTCTTGACCGTGATATGAAACCCCCATGTTTTCCCTCTTGACCGTGAGAGGAAACCTCCCATGTTTCCCCTCTTAACCGTGACAGGAAACCCCCATGTTTCCCCTCTTGACCGTGACAGGAAACTCCCATGTTTCCCCTCTTGACCGTGACAGGAAACTCCCATGTTTCCCCTCTGGACCGTGACATGAAACCTCCCATGTTTCCCCTCTTGACCGTGACATGAAACCTCCCATGTTTCCCCTCTTGACCGTGACAGGAAACCCCCATGTTTCCCCTCTTGACCGTGACAGGAAACCTCCATGTTTTCCCTCTTGACCGTGACATGAAACCCCCATGTTTACCCTCTTGACCGTGACATGAAACCTTCCATGTTTCCCCTCTTGACCGTGACAGGAAACCCCATGTTTTCCCTCTTGACCGTGACATGAAACCCCCATGTTTACCCTCTTGACCGTAACATGAAACCTTCCATGTTTCCCCTCTTGACCGTGACTTATAAAACCCCCATTTTCCCCTCTTGACCGTGACAGAAAACCCCCATGTTTTCCCTCTTGACCGTGACAGGAAACCCCCATGTTTCCCCTCTAAACCGTGACTTATAAAACCCCATTTTCCCCTCTTGACCGTGACATGAAAACCCCCATGTTTTCCCTCTTGACCATGACAGGAAACCCCCATGTTTTCCCTCTTGACCGTGACTTATAAAACCCCCATTTTCCCCCTCTTGACCGTGACAGAAAACCCCCATGTTTTCCCTCTTGACCGTGACAGGAAACCCCCATGTTTCCCCTCTTGACCGTGACTTATAAAACCCCCATTTTCCCCCTCTTGACCGTGACATGAAACCCCATGTTTTCCCTCTTGACCGTGACATGAAACCTTCCATGTTTTCCCTCTTGACCGTGACATGAAACCTCCATGTTTTCCCTCTTGACCGTGACAGGAAACCTCCATGTTTTCCCTCTTGACCGTGACATGAAACCCCCATGTTTACCCTCTTGACCGTAACATGAAACCTCCATGTTTTCCCTCTTGACCGTGACATGAAACCCCCATGTTTACCCTCTTGACCGTGACATGAAACCCCCATGTTTACCCTCTTGACCGTGACATGAAACCCCCATGTTTACCCTCTTGACCGTGACATGAAACCCCCATGTTTACCCTCTTGACCGTGACATGAAACCCCCATGTTTACCCTCTTGACCGTAACATGAAACCTCCATGTTTTCCCTCTTGACCGTGACATGAAACCCCCATGTTTACCCTCTTGACCGTGACATGAAACCCCCATGTTTTCCCTCTTGACCGTGACATGAAACCCCCATGTTTACCCTCTTGACCGTAACATGAAACCTCCATGTTTTCCCTCTTGACCGTGACATGAAACCCCCATGTTTACCCTCTTGACCGTAACATGAAACCTCCATGTTTTCCCTCTTGACCGTGACATGAAACCCCCATGTTTACCCTCTTGACCGTAACATGAAACCTTCCATGTTTACCCTCTTGACCGTGACTTATAAAACCCCATTTTCCCCCTCTTGACCGTGACAGAAAACCCCATGTTTTCCCTCTTGACCGTGACATGAAACCCCCATGTTTACCCTCTTGACCGTGACAGGAAACCCCCATGTTTTCCCTCTTGACCGTGACAGGAAACCCCATGTTTACCCTCTTGACCATGACATGAAACCTCCCACGTTTTGGATGAAGGAATGGCGAGACTAGTCTCGAGAAGTTAATGTCACGGTGCCTTACCACTCGCTAGCGAGGCTGCAAACCACGTGGGGGAATTGATAAGGTCTGTATGTCTTCATCATTCACAAGGAGTGACTTCATTGGTTCATAAGGCAAGATACATTAACAGTGCCGGATTGAGGTATTTGGGGGCCCTGGGGATATTGAAGAATTTGGGACTCTATTTAATTCTGCCCCGTATGATTCCCAAGGCTTTATAGTGTAAATAAAAAGAAGCATTGGCATATCATGAGTATATTTTAAATTTTAAATCTTATCAAAACACCGACTTTAAATCAATATTATTGTTACAACCAAACAAAAATATACAAAAGTAGACATAGGCTACAAGTAAAAATGTCAATTTAAAGTGTCTTTTTCTTTGCTTTAATATTTGCAAATGTTTGCACAACATCGTCAAATGACAACTGTCTTGTAATAAATATCAAGTCCTAATGACATGATAGCAACACCGTTAAGTTTTGGTTCAAGCATTGTTGAGCGTAATTTATTTTTAATTAAGCTTAATTTTGAAAAAGAGCGCTTTGCTTCACATTTGATTAGAGGAATTACCAAATACAATTTAAAATCAGTATTTACGATTGGAAAAACATCAATTAAATTATTATTACTATGTCTTGGCAACTAGCTACATCCACATTCTTGATAAAATCATACAACTATGACATTTTTAGCTTTAAGGATTCATCAAGTGTAAGAACTTAAATAGTTATTATGATAAATTTCGTCCATAGTATTTACAGTTTAGCAATCAACTACAAATTGAAAATTTGATTGAAAATTTTCGTAATACTTTAGGCGATTATTAAGTCCGCTGTATAGCTTATCAACTATCACAAAAAATGTTTCTACTTTAAATTTTTCCGTCCTTTGATCACAGTCTTATTGTTGGCATTATCATCTCCTGCAGATGAGTCAACAAAACCACTGGAAGAGTTTTCGCTTAATATTTTAACTTTCTCTTCGTATTTTTCAAAACTAGCTCTTTCATTGAGTATGAATTTGACCAAAGACTCAATAAGCTTACAGTCTGTTAACAAGCCTAGGGTAGGTTTCTGTAAGCTAGCACTAACTTTATCAAATTTTTCCAAAATATCATGCCAAAGAACAATAAAAACAGACTCGAACTTCATAAATTTATTTTGCAAAACTTCTGCCTCCCACCGGGAATCAAGTTTTTATTCGATATTCTTGGATATATTAACCAAGGCCACAGACAAATAATATACCCAGACACTCAACCTCCAGGTTAAAATGATTGCGTTACTTTTGGTAGCTTGAGTCCTTCAACACTAGAATCGCTGTGGTTAGTCCTATCATCGCCCAGCAGTGACACTAGCGCAGCCCAGTGTTGAAGGACTCAAGCTGGCAAAAGGAGCGCAGCGAAAACCCCGTAAGGTTGAGAGTCTGTTTCTTACCTGTCTGTGCCCAAGGTGCACAAAATGTTGTCATATTTGAACAGTGCTTTCACTAACTCATACTGGCAACAACATCTGATTTGACTGAAGCTCTCTAAGTGAAGAAGTTTTTCCTTCAAGTCTGATCTCAAATTTATTGTTAATATGGCCCATTTACAAGGAGAGCTTGAGGGAAAAAAACGTACAATCTTTGTAGCTAGGCAAAAAAAAAGCTCCTAGACAAGATTCTACAGCACTTACTCCAACTAACTTTAATGAGTGGCCTGCACATGGTACGAACTGGGCAAATTGGTTTTTCTTCTTGATTTGTGCTTGAAATCCTTCATACTGGCCATACATGTTTGCAGTATTTTCATAAGACTATCCTCGATATTGACTTAAAGGAATTTCATTACTGTCTAAAAAGGATTTTACTTCATTAAACAAAGACTTCCCAGTGTGGCTTTCGATAAGCTTGAAACAAAGAAACCTTTCTTTGACTTCCCCCAAATGAATGTACTTGCATACAATTGACAACTGGTCTACATGAGCACAGTCTGGAGAAGAGTCTACTATCAATGAATAGTATTTTGATTGTTTTATTTCACTGACGATTGAATTTAACACCTTTTCTCCCATTAACTGAATTATTTTTTCACAAATTGCTGATAAATATGAGGGCTTTTATTTTCCTTGATTTATATTTAGCAATGTGCTCCGTCATAAACGTGTCAGATTGAGAAATTAGTTCAAGGATACCTAAGTAATTTCCATTATTATGCATTCCAAAAAACTTCCTTTTCACCATGAAATGCTAGTCCTTGCTCACATAAAAATGGTATAGTTGCGACCAAAAAATCACATAAATAAGGACATGAAATGCAATATTTTAAGTTGCACAAGACTGTTCAGAATGGTTCAGGAGCCGGGGTCCCTGAGCCAGTGGGGACCCGGGGCTGCAGCCCATGTACCCCCCCTTAATCCAGCACTAAACATTAATATTGATTGAACATGTTTTGTCTCTTGTTTATCGAAGTCATTACATTTTACAATAAGGCGGCCTAGCCATTAGTACACATCTTTCGTAGTCGAAGATTTGGAATAATCGTTTAAATGTTTCAGAGCTTGATATTTACAAAATAACGTAACGTATTTTAGAAAGAAGAATCACGTTCTACAGGATGGGCATAAGGTCTCCTCACCCTTGTATTAATTCAACAAATGGACGCCCCATCGTTCGGTAATATAATTCAGTTTCAACTTTAATCTACAGCTTATTGTTTTTGGTAAATATTATCATTCTTGGATGGTATCAAACCAACCTATCTGTCCAAGGGATTGGTATACACGCCATCATTTTCCCAACAAAGAATAATATGCCATCAGGTTCTGTGTGACATTTTTATCAGCGTTGCTGGTGTAACTGGTTGGAAAGCACTTCTCACAGATTGTTTAATTTCATCAACCGTATCATAACTTTGCTTTTCAATGATAGACTTGATAAATCTCCATAGCGAGTTGTCACATGTTGTGAGTTCAGGGCTTCTTGGTAGCCAATCAAGTGGTGCTGGGAATGCAGGTGACCCACAGTCGATCCAGCGTTTCAGCTCCTTATGAAGGTGTTTGTTTTCCATCGACCAAAACACCACATTCCATGACCAAGGTATACCCATTTACACAGATCGTTGACTTATTTGCGATCTCGCCACTGGCTCCTCGACATCTCTGCATTTTCTCCCTTTGGTTGACGATCTACCCCTTCTTGGTTTATTCTTAGCGCTACCAGTGGTAAATATTGTATGCTCCCATAGCAAAAGTGTTCTTTTTGAACGAGAAATTAAAGTCGGCACGTACTTCTTACATGGTCTCTCCTGTTATTGCCCTTTCAAGAATACAACAGCTTCCAATAATACGTTATTCAAAGTTGTAATCACTTGTATCAGCCATTCTTAATGTCACATTATCTTAAACAACAATGTATTAGATCAATTGTTTATCTAAAAACATTTATTAATAATTATATTTTATAGAGTATTAAGGGACTTTGAGACCCCCTATCTGAAACCACTGATCAAGGTATGATAGTATGGTTTTACCTTCTTCTCTCTTGATTAAATCATTCTCTTTAAAACGTAGTTTGAAATAGATTCTAAATAACAAAATGAAAGGTTTGTGCAAACCACACTTCTGAATTAAATAAATTAACTCTTCTATTAACTTTCGACAAATAATTTCTTCACATTTATAGGTCTGTGCGTCTGGCTTAAATCAGCTGTTAAAAGACCATCATGTTGAATTCCAGGTGATGACTTGGGGCCGCCTTCCATGAGACGATGAATGCGCTCCGAGTAATTTCAACAGTGCTGCCATCTTTGTAACCACTAAACCACACACGGTTCGTACTCTCGTACTTTGATACAAACGCACTCTCGCACATTTTAGAAAGCACTCTGTAGCGGGAAAATTTGAACCAACAATTGTTTTGTTGGTTATTGAGAAACGTTCGCGTTTTTAAAACATACAATCATTGCACTGGGTACATAACCTTATTTTTATTTCTATCGTGTGGAAACAAATGATGCACACTACTTAGCCCTGCTTTGCACTGGCATATCACTTAGCCCTGCTTCTGCACTGGCAATCTCACTTAGTCCTGCTTTGCACTGGCATATCACTTAGCCCTGCTTCTACACTGGCATATCTCACTTAGCCCTGCTTTGCACTGGCATATCTCACTTAGTCCTGCTTTGCACTGGCATATCACTTAGTCCTGCTTCTACACTGGCATATCTCACTTAGTCCTGCTTTGCACTGGCATATCTCACTTAGCCCTGCTTTGCACTGGCATATCACTTATCCCTGCTTCTACACTGGCATATCTCACTTAGCCCTGCTTTGCACTGGCATCTCTCACTTGAATAGTTGCACCATTATTTTAATATGGACATTATTTGGTGGATATTGCTTGGAATCATATAAACTTATGCAATCGAGGTTAATTGTTGGTTCAGACATAACCAATATTATTTTGCTGTCAACATTAACCACACGTAACTATATGATTCGGTCTGTCAAAGGAGCAGATTCAAATAATATGATTTGCCGTATAAATATATGAATATAGTTGTAGTAGCTTTTGTAACCGTCAGATAACTATTATCGTTTGGTAATCACACTATAGTATGCCATTCATAGAAGGACATCTTTGGTTTGCTCATTTTTAAAATGTATCGCGAAAACAATTCGATCACAGCTTTAATAGTCTGTACAGGGTGATTCACTCGGCACGGAACACTTGTTATGTGGAATATAAGATGAGCGTGAAACACGAAAGGAACGGTTCTTTATTTCATGACGAAGCAGTAGACCTGCCAAAAACATGTCTTCCCGCCAGCTGGGCGCCTCATTGATGCACCATCTGTCTAACACTCTCAGTACCGGGCCAAGATTATCTACCTACCTGCAGAAAAAAAACTAATTTCTCCACAGACACACATTGGATTTTAAAAGTTCAAAGACTAATTTTAAGCTACATTCTTATTTATTATGAATAATTTTAATCTCCTGTCATATCTTGTAAAGTGCTCTTATTAGGGTTCTTATTAAAAGTAGTATAAAAGGCAAAAACAAAAAAGTCATACAAATAATAAACTCATACACTCAGTTGGTAAAGTATATTTAGGTGATCGGCGTCGTTGTATACAGTAAAATATGTATATAGGCTCGTAATTAATAGCTTTATAATGAATAATCCTAATTTTAAATGCTAGCTGATTTGTAAATAAATTTATTATAAGATATATTATATAGACTATACGCCTACACGCGAGATAATATCACAATGCATCGTAGTCTATACATTAGAAATTATGATAGCTTATATGTAAAGTGTTTTATCATTCAAACATATATTAATTATAATTGAAGAGGCACTTAGGCGCTATAATTAAAATAATATTTTCATGTCGACGTTTGCGAGATAAGCCTACTATAACATAACGTTCACTTTCGTAAACAGCATTGTATTCTATATTTTATCACTAATTCCGTCAATTCTTCTATTGCATCATCAATGACATCTATATCATGAGATAAATTCACTATTTATGCAATTTCATTATCAAATAAACCTTTTCTGCTCGCAATTGTCTATGCAACACGAACACAAGAAACAGAAGTGCGTGCTATTCTTCGAGCTAGGAATCACCGAACTTTAGCTACTTGGAGAATGAACTGCAGGGTTGTTCTAGTTATAAAAAAAAATTCCACTCAGATGTGCAGTAAAATGCCATCTATGACCACAACTCGGAACTAACAGTCCAAGGGATACATAGTACAAACCAAACACGTAGAAAACACAGGCAAAGATGTTATCCTGATTTAAATTCAAGACCCCGTAGAATTGACGGGCTTGGCGAATTTAGTAAAAACGGCCGCCCATAAATTCTACGGCCATGGTGTCGAGAGTGGTAAACATTAGTGGGGAAGCGTGTCTCGTCAGACAGTGTAAGCGATTCAGTGGATAGAAATATGGCTTACTCAATTGAAGAGCATGTGTTCATTGTGCGTCAGTACTGGGTGACCGGTTCCTTCAAACAATGTCAAGAGGAGTTTCTGAATAAATATGGTGGGCGTACACCACCCACCAAAGCCACCATTTTGAAATTGGCGAAGAAGCTAAAGAGAACGGGAAGCTTGGTGGATCCACAATTTTTGCAGAAAACCCCACCCTCTTGGACATAACATGGTTTACTGACGAAGCATGGCTCCATTTATCCGGCTATATAAACTCGCAAAATAAACGTGTGTGGGTCAGTGATAATCCCCATGCCATCCATGAATTGCCATTGCATCCAGAAAAAATTGATGTCTGGTGTGTGGTGTCCTGTCGCCGTATCATTCATTGGGTCCATTTTTTTTTTTTTTTTGGAAGACACGGTGAATACCGACCGATACTTAGAAATCTTTACTGAGTTTATGAACCAACTGGATGATAAGAAACTTGGAGATGGCTACTTCCAACAGGATGGTACAACTTGCCATATCTCCAATAGGAGCATGGCAGATTTTTCCAGGGCGGGATTATCTCCAAAGACCTGTGGCCACCTAGACCCGACATGACACCCCCAGATTTCTTTATCTGGGGGAATTTTAAAAGGTGTGGCTTATGCCAACAAGCCAAGGTCAATTGATAAACTGAAAGACGACATCGAAATTGCTGCCATCAACGTCGCTACGCTACATCGCACATTCGCCAATATGGAGCGTCGGGTGGGTATGTGTCTGGACGCTGGCAGTACCTTATATGAATCATGCCTGATTGTCATAAGCCCAGGTATGTTTTACATTACTCAAATATGACTTTCCAATCATGAATAAATTAAAAGAATAGCTGTTTAGTCCCAAGAGAATCAACCTGTATATCAAACTGAACACGTAATAATATTTTTACCAAACATGTTATTCTTTAGTACAATAATGTTATCGCTAAAGTTGTAAATAGACCTCGTTGTCAACGAGCAGCCTCACCGTGCTCTGGGAATGTGTGCAGAACATTATGTGACGAGTTATAGAGCAAATGGTTATTTTACTCGGGTACTGAGCCTCATTGGTTTGTTAAGGTGCCGACCAGTGCTTGGCATTCTAGTGATAGCTGGAGTTCACTAATCTGGATCATCGTAACACGGTGGATTGCTGTATAGCATCTGAGTGGAGGGATATTGGAAAAATACAACCTCAGTAGCTCCGGCCAAGGTTGCAACTTTGTTCTCCCTGTCTGTGGTAGACCAGACAATGAGGAGGGGGTCTCTTAGAACAATTCCACCCCCATATTACTACTGTTTGATTTGTGTAAGATCACTAAAACACGAAGGCCATGTTTGATTTGTGTAAGATCACTAGAACACTTTTACACTTTTCTAGTAATAATTAAATTGGTAAATGAACTAATAATGGTCACAATGAGAAATACCCAGTCTTGAATGTTGCCGTTTAGTTTAAATGCTGGAACTTCAATTTACTTGGATTAAATAACTTAGACTAGAGGTATATAAAATTGTTGTATTAGGTTCGATTCTTTAGTTTAATTAATAATCTAGAAAACGAGTGTGACATCTTTAATTTACCTATTGTATAATACAAACCTACCCCTCCCCAACACACACAGAGAATATAGTTGCACACAAGGTCAACTTGATAATGGACACCACTCTTCCCCCACATATAGGAAAAGTCGTTGTGTGAAGCGATGTGATATGTATGTACAAAGAAAGCTTTGTTTATTGTGAAATGAACAAAATAAATATCCTGGATTATATCATAACAATGCGTCCTTGGTCCCTCATGCCATACACAATAATTGCTTCTCTTCATCATTTTCACTATCAACTGTTTCCAGCCTGTGGCCGGGTCAGTTTGGTAAAATGCCTCCATCTTCCTCTATCATTTCACCATTTTTCCTCCTTTAATTTCCTCCATTTTTATCCTCCCATCTCTTTCTTGGCCTCCCCTGCGGTCTTTTACCCACTTACTTCATCTCCAACATTTTATTTAGCATCCTCTCTTTTTCCATCTTCATTACATGTCCACACCATCTCATTCTAGCATCCTCTACTATCTCATGTACTCCCTGTACCCAAACATACTTCTCTGTAAGGTTTAAAATCACTGCTCTAACTAGAAATAGAGTTTAGTGAACGACCTTTGGCTAGTTCTTGAACATAAAGTCTGTTCAGCGTAGGAATTGTTTTCTGAAAGGCCTTTTTCCCTACCATATATCTATTATATAGTAGGATATTGGTAGGAAAAAAGACCTTTCAGAGAGTAATTCCTACCGTGAATGGAGTATAATTTAAATAAGAGGATCATTATTCCACGGCTTTAGGAAAAGTGAACAATTTCTCCATTCCGTCAAATTTTCAAACCCGTTTCTATAAATGATATCCAATGGATGTATGTAGCGGCCAAATGCAAACAATAGAAGCCATTGTTGATGACACGTAGCTTTGATCTGACTTGAAGAGGGTGTGTGCCTGTCCTTGGATGAACCCCAGGAGAAGCTGAGATATTGAACTTGTCGAGGAAGATAATTATTTAGCACAGTTATCGCTAATATCTGTGTAGTGACTGAGACAACAAACAGCACTGACTTTGTACGTTATAGAGCCAGACAATGTTGGTGTTAAAATCCTTGTCCTTCAGTCCACATGAGCTGTGACAAGTTGGAAATAAATTGGATAGCAGAGCGTGGTCATCTGGTCTAAAAGGTGTAACGTATAAAAGAGCTAGCCTGATATATTATTTGTTTGTTCGCCACAATTAGTGTGATATTTTATATAATTATTGAATTGGTTTCAAGGTTGTTATTCTGTATTATAATAATTAAAAACGGATAATGTCTTATTTTAGAAAACAAAAGTTATGGTGTTTTATAGTTTTTATTTTAAGTAGATAAACAGTTTTTTCTGCTAGATATTTCACACATTGTAGATTTTAATAAGAGCTCGACTATTGCGTTATATGCATGATAATTCCCGACATGTGAGATTTAGAATATAGATTAATATGTCACAGACTCAAACTACACGACTCCTCGTCAGGAAGGCAAGTGAAGAGATGCGTACCTTGAAGAGTTATATCCATCGACATTTCCTTCTCGAAACTTCCCAAAAGAAAAAAGGTGTGGTCATCCAGGTGCGTTTTTGTTCACAAAACTGAGTTGGCTTTTCAAACAGAGACGTAGAAACAACAACTTAACACAAATAAATCTTACTACCCGCTCGCATTTATAATATCGTAATTTTGAATATATATGTGAATAATAAATTATTGAGATGTGTAATTCCATATCATTACAAAGGTCGGTCTCACAATATACTAGTTTGCCGGGGAGATTGATAGAATATCGATACAAGTTGTTGTTCCCCATCCTCTTTCCATGCTACGGTGAATACATTTCTTCTAAATCATCTTTCCCATTCCTACCTTTAAATGAAGTCTTTTTAGCCCTTATGGTCATTCGACATTAAAATTTAGTTGCACAATTTTAACAAGTGTATAATTATAAGCTGTAATAGCTATTCAATGATTTCAAATCATCACATTTCACAAGTTATATATAAGTTGTTATTTAATGCTTTCTGTGTACCATTTTTAAGGTAAAGTAATTAATGTATGGGGCTGAAATTTAGTAGCTATAACTAGACATTCATATGAGGTGTACACAGTGAAATATTTATAGTATTAATACTAATAATATTAATACTATAAATGATTCAGTTTCATACGTTAATTACTTTACCTTAACAATGGTACGCAAAAAGCATTAAATAACAAGTTTGAGCCATTATAACTGGTGAACTGTAATTATTTGAAATAATTGAATCGCTATTTACATCTTATAATTTAATTATACACTTTTGTTAAAATTGTTTAGCAACATTCTGGTGATAAAATTACCTCACATACGTTGTGTTAGGTTAAATTAGATCGTGTAAACTACAACCCTGTATACTGTTTAGAAATGTTAGTTAACAGATGGTTTGTATTCTTACACCATCCCTCGCATTTCTGAGCGTAGAGCGAATATAGTCAAGACATTGACATTGCCTTGTCCTCTTGATGACAATAGACAGTTAATAGTTGTCCATGTGTGAATGTAATAACCCCTTCTTCCTCCTGATTAGCACCTGGCAATGGACGTGTCCAACTCTGCTCGATACGACCGAATGATCGGGACTAGCTCTTGCGGTCAAAGGAAACTATTGTTCCATGTGTGGTATTTTCTGGTAAATCTCACACGTTCCATGTGAAGTATGTTCTGGTAAATCTTCCATATTCTGGTCAATATCCCATGTTCCATGTGAAGTATGTTCTGGTAAATCTTCCATATTCTATGTGAAGTATGTTCTGGTAAATCTCCCATGTTCCATGTGAAGTATGTTCTGGTAAATCTCCCACGATCCATGTGAAGTATGTTCTGGTAAGTCTTCCATATTCTATGTGAAGTATGTTCTGGTCAATATCTCATGTTCCATGTGAAGTATGTTCCGGTCGGACGTGGAGCCCAGTGGAGAAGAAACTTAATCTAGTACATTTTTGAGAAGTTTAATTAAAACAAAGTGCCCCAAATTTCATCTTTAAAATACTTTAATCTACTTTTATACAAGACCTCCCGAATGAGATTTGAACTCGTGTCCCAGGAGGTATTAATAGGAAACCCTTGTATTTCCCTGGCTAAATGATAGACTTCTGGAGAACTCCAGCTCATAAGATTCGTGCCTTGGTGCTCTCGACCAAACCAGCTCCTCCCTGCTTGAAACAAGTTAAAATAACTGAAGGAACCTCGTACCACAGTTATATCAGTCGAGGGGGCGCGGTTTGACCCCATTAGAATTCTGTCCATGCCACCCCTCACATGTTGGCATTCCTCCTAGTGATGGAGACCCCACGAGGTTCTATGACAGTTGACCACTCCTAGAACTTTCTCGAAACAGCTCGCTATAGTTCTGCCATTCGTATGGAGACAGAACTCTACACTGGACACAGTAAATATTGGATCATTTCTTCGTGCTATGAAACAAAGACATCAGTCTCGTGTTGTCTGGTTAGCCAGGAATAGGGAGGTTGGAGTTCCGAGCCCCTGCTTCGTGTGATAATGTGTTTTTGCCCCCACACAATTATACCTCTCTTATCCTCATCTCTACTCGATTTGAGAATATCCCGGACGGGTAGTAAGATGCGGTCCACTTTGTGTCTGTCAGGATAATGGCTATCAGTGTCAGCTGATCATTGTGGATATCTTAACTGCTATCACACCACTTTGATCCTACCAGGATTCGAACCTGAAATTTGTTTCAAAAGTTGTATAAAGTATCTGAATACCTGCCTTGTCCACAGATTTGGGCTAGTGATAAATAAGTGGGCCTAAATTAGGAGAATATATGTTCCATCATCCTTGCTCCAACTGCCATATATTTAAAAAAAAGAAGATAGAACCTAATTTAATGTAATTTTAAGCAGTTTAGTTGAGAAACTGTACTTTTTTTTTTTCATCATGTGTGTCCTTTTCAAAGTAGGACTCATGTACAATCTGTTCTCAGGGCTACATAACACAGTCAGGGAGAAACAAATGTCAATCATAACTTTGGAATATTTGAAACGTTGAACAAGTAAAGTGCTAACAAACTTAGTGACCATTTAACTCTTTAAAAGAAAGTGATATGCTTTGAAGTGTACGAAGCCTTGTCTTGAATCTTAAAAGGAATTAATTGTTCTTCTCGACCATCATGAATAGAAATGAAAGGTCCTAAATTTAAAAGCGTCTTTGTTGTTTGTACATATGATTATCGTGAATACCTGAAGAAGACTCGACGTTCCCTGATCCATGACTGAACTGCCAATAGAAATAATGGACTCGCTAATACGAATTAACATCCATTATCTGTTTTGACATTCAGCTAAGTCAGTTCCCCATTGTCCTGAGATGGTCCATGTTTGGTTGGAAGGGAAAGGTCATCTCTACGTCAACAGATTGGGTCGTTAAGATTCAGCGATGGTCGAAAATTACATCAACCTTCTTCTCTTGCAAGGCTGGAGGAACATGTCAGCCTGACGTCAGCTGTGTACCCTGGTTGCATTTCACCTGTATAATGCTTTCTAATGAGATAGGATGAGGGAGACACATTTTCAGGCAATCAACCACCGGAAAGGGAGATAGGAAACTACATCGCGGTGACTAACAGCTTCTTCTAAATCGGATACTTTCTAAACACCGTTCTATATCACGACAGATTATAACATAACATCCAGCCACGGGAGACTCGTGTCTGATCCAGCTAATATTTATGTAACATACCTGTCACTTTTCACTCGCGTGGACCTTTGCTGTCATTCTCTAGAAAGTTTGGGTTTGAACCCCGGACGGGTGCTCTTAGTTGAGTTTTCTCATCTTCTCCTAACGCTAGATCCGGTGCATTTTCTTTGAGACACTCTTAGGTTAAGTAGTCAATCGTCCTTGTGTTAAACATGATATGTATAAAAGTTATCAGTCTAACACGCTATCACCTGTTTTGGTGGCCGCATGGTCTAGGACGGTACTCTTGCACTAGAATATACTGCCGAAGATGGGGAGATCGGGGTTCGATCCCAGTCAGGTGCACTGAGGTATTTTCCCTAAATGGTGTTCCACTCTCCCTCCACGCAAATGTGGGTACACTTCCTCTAAATTAAACCTTCCTAATCCCTATCACATTAGTGTAATCAGTACATAGGCGTATAACCCGAATGGGTGGTAAGACGCGGTGCTAACACGCTATCACTGAGCCAACCCCACCAGTGCTCATTGGAGAGCTATACCACGTTGTTTGTGGCCACGGCCAAGTCAACTGCTCATCCATCGCTCCAATTCGGGAGGCCGAGGTTCGACTTTCTGAGTCTTTCTCTGCAGTGGGGATTTCAATGTTTTCTCCAATCTAGAGCTAACTGGTACACTTGCACTTATAACCAACAACGAACAATAGTAACTATCCACCTCCTGGTATTAGAACCAACAACAACCAACAGGAACTATCAATCTCCTGGTATTAGAACCAACAACAACCAACAGGAACTATCAACTTCCTGGTATTAGAACCAACAACAACCAACAGGAACTATCAATCTCCTGGTATTAGAACCAACAACCAACAGGAACTATCAACTTCCTGGTATTAGAACCAACAACAACTAATATGAACTATCAATCTCCTGGTATTAAAACAACAACCAATAGGAACTATCCACAACCTGGTATTAGAACCAACTACAACCAACAGGAACTATCAACTTCCTGGTATTAGAACCAACAACAACTAATATGAACTATCAATCTCCTGAAATTAAAACAACAACCATTAGGAACTATCCACATCCTGGTATTAGAACCAACAACAACCAATACGAACTATCAATCTCCTGGTATTAGAACCAACAACAACCAACAGGAACTATTAACTTCCTGGTATTAGAACCAACAACAACCAACAGGAACTATCAACTTCCTGGTATTAGAACCAACAACAACTAATATGAACTATCAATCTCCTGATATTAAAACAACAACCAATAGGAACTATCCACATCCTGGTATTAGAACCAACAACAACCAACAGGAACTATCAATCTCCTGGTATTAGAACCAACAACAACCAATACGAACTATCAATCTCCTGGTATTAGAACCAACAACAACCAACAGGAACTATTAACTTCCTGGTATTAGAACCAACAACAACTAATATGAACTATCACTCTCCTGGTATTAAAACAAAAACCAATAGGAACAATCCACCTCCTGGTATTAATACCACCTTACTGTATTATGACGTAATTTGGACAACTCGCGTTGACTGAAAGATTGTCCAACTGTTGAAATACAACTTTCCTTGCAGAAAGTATTTATTTTATATTCTCTAGATGTATGTTTTGACAAAGACAACAAATATAATATACAATATGGCCGCATTTAAAATCAGTTTTATTTCTAAATTCTGGCTGAGATATACAGGGTGGGGTGGTAACAATTATACTATCTATGCTGAGGAAAGTGATAGACTACCTGCTGAGGTTTGTCAGACGTCCGGTGGAGCTCACCTGAGTGACATTATCTTTAAAAATGGTAGTATGTAGTTTGCTTTTATATAGTTAGTGAATATTTACTTTTAAAATAAAGTGTTAATTTTCAAGTTACTAATCATCTAATTGTTTTGGCCCCATCCTGTATTTCCCATCGTATTTCGATATTTTATTGTGTAATATCGCCGCACCTCTTTCCCGATCTTTGTCAACAATATGTAGCTCTATGCTCTTGTGTACGCCTGCTTGTATTTTGCTTATATAATCTTCCAGCTAGATGTTATAATAAGGCCGAGCAATGTGTGGGCAGCGATTGTGGCTTGTTTTGGACTCACTGGGGCTATATGGTTTTATTGTAGAATATAATATATTACTCATTTTATTAAGATTTATAAATAAGATAAGTCACCAATACATTTTTTAGTCAATCATTGCTAGTGAATGAAAGTGTGTGTTTTATACAATAATCTTATTATTAAATATGACCGAGAGGATTAATTGATATCCCTGGCTGTTAAATGATGAACTAAAATACCCCCGAGGTAAGTTATCCTATGTTTGCTCAAGAGCCATAAATTAGTTTATTTGTTGCTTTAAAATTGCGTTTCTCCTGAAAAACTTTCTTTCCTAAATTAATGAAGTGTATTTTATTTAAACTTTGCACAATCAAAAATATTTTGTTTTTGCTTTATGGTAAACTTAATAAATTGCCTCAAAGTTTATTTTGAAAATACGTAATACGTTGATTAAGTAGTGTATATTTATATATCTCCCAACTATAAACGTTCCAACACTCATTTATGTCCAAGAGTTACAAGTCTTACCAGCAGTCCGAGCTATACTAGTGTTTCATGTCTTACCACCAGTCCGAGCTATACTAGTGTTACATGTCTTACCAGAAGTCCGAGCTATACTAGTGTTACATGTCTTACCAGCAGTCCGAGCTATACTAGTGTTTCATGTCTTACCACCAGTCCGAGCTATACTAATGTTACATGTCTTACCACCATTCCGAACTATACTCGTGTCACATGTCTTACCACTAGTCCAAGTTATACTCGTGTTACATGTCTTACCACCAGTTTGAGCTATACTAGTGTTACATGTCTTACCAGCAGTCCGAGCTATACTAATGTTACATGTCTTACCACCATTCCGAACTATACTCGTGTCACATGTCTTACCACTAGTCCGAGTTATACTAGTGTTACATGTCTTACCAGCAGTCCGAGCTATACTAGTGTTACATGTCTTACCAGCAGTCCGAGCTATACTAGTGTTACATGTCTTACCAGAAGTCCGAGCTATACTAGTGTTACATGTCTTACCAGCAGTCCGAGCTATACTAGTGTTACATGTCTTACCAGAAGTCCGAGCTATACTAGTGTTACATGTCTTACCAGCAGTCCGAGTTATACTAGTGTTACATGTCTTACCACCATTCCGAGCTATACTCGTGTTACATGTCTTACCACCAGTTTAAGTTATACTAGTGTTACATGTCTTACCACCAGTCCTAGCTACACTCGTGTTACATGTCTTACACCAGTCCGAGTTATACTAGTGTTACATGTCTTACCACTAGTCCGAGTTATACTCGAATTACATGTCTTACCACGCATTCCGAGTTATACTAGTGTTACATGTCTTACCAGCATTCCGAGTTATACTAGTGTTACATGTCTTACCAGCATTCCGAGTTATACTAGTGTTACATGTCTTACCACTATTCCGAGTTATACTCGTATTACATGTCTTACCAGTAGTCGAGTTATTATAGATTTACATGTCTTACCACCAGTCCGAGCTATACTCGTGTTACATGTCTTACCACCAGTCCGAGTTATACTAGTGTTACATGTCTTACCACCATTCTGAACTATACTCGTGTCACATGTCTTACCACTAGTCTGAGCTATACTAGTGTTACTTGTCTTACCATCAGTCCAAGTTATACTCGTAATTACATGTCTTACCAGCATTCCGAGTTATACTAGTTTACATGTCTTACCAGCAGTCCGAGTATACTAGTGTTACATGTCTTACCACTAGTCCGAGTTTATACTATGTTACATGTCTTACCACCAGTCCGAGCTATACTCGTGTTACATGTCTTACCACCAGTTTAAGTTATACTAGTGTTACATGTCTTACCACAGTCCGAGCTATACTAGTGTTACATGTCTTACCACCTGTTCGAGTTATACTAGTTTTACATGTCTTACCACCAGTCCTAGCTACACTCGTGTTACATGTCTTACCACAGTCGAGAGCTATACTAGTGTTACATGTCATACCACTGTCCGAGTTTTTTACTCGATGTTCTTACCACCAGTCCGAGCTATACTGTGTTACATGTCCTTACCACCAGTCCTAGCTACACTCGGTGTTTACAATGTCTTACCACCAGTCCGAGCTATACTAGTGTTACATGTCTTACCATCAGTCCGAGCTATACTCGTGTTACATGTCATACCACTAGTCCGAGTTATACTCGATGTCTTACCACCAACTCGTGTTACATGTCTTACAACCAGTTTAAGTTATACTAGTGTTACATGTCTTACCACCAGTCCGAGTTATACTAGTGTTACATGTCTTATCACCTGTTCTAGTTATACTAGTGTTACATGTCTTACCACAAGTCCGAGTTATACTAGTGTTACATGTCTTACCACTAGTCCGAGTTATACTCGAATTACATGTCTTACCAGCAGTCCGAGTTATACTAGTGTTACATGTCCTACCACTAGTCCGAGTTATACTAGTGTTACATGTCTTACCACCAGTCCGAGCTATACTCGTGTTACATTTCTTACCACCAGTCTGAGCTATACTAGTGTTACATGTCTTACCACCAGTCTGAGCTATACTCGTGTTACATGTCTTACCACTAGTCCGAGCTATACTCGTGTTACATGTCTTACCACCAGTCCTAGCTACACTCGTGTTACATGTCTTACCACCAGTCCTAGCTACACTCGTGTTACATGTCTTACCACCAGTCCGAGCTACACTCGTGTTATATGTCTTACCACCAGTCCTAGCTATACTTGTGTTACATGTCTTACCACCAGTCCGAGTTATACTAGTGTTACATGTCTTACCACCAGTCCTAGCTACACTCGTGTTACATGTCTTACCACCAGTCCTAGCTACACTCGTGTTACATGTCTTACCACCAGTCCGAGCTATACTAGTGTTACATGTCTTACCATCAGTCCGAGCTATACTCGTGTTACATGTCTTACCACTAGTCCGAGCTATACTCGTGTTACATGTCTTACCACTAGTCCGAGTTATACTCGTGTTACATGTCTTACCACTAGTCCGAGATATACTCGTGTTACATGTCTTACCACTAGTCCGAGTTATACTCGTGTTACATCTCTTAACACCAGTCCGAGCTATACAAGTGTTAAGTAAAAGTATTAAATAATAGAATGTATCTGTTTGGGAGCCGAGCTCTGATCCCCGGGCTAGGCTGCACGACACTGGCCGTGGCTTCATGTTCTAACCATTTGAGCGTGTCTGGTTTGATTCCTGGCAAGAACAAACAATGAGTCAGTCAGTCATAGACGAATCATGGAGGTCCTCAGCCACGGACACAGACAAGGATATACCAGATCCTCAACCTTACGGAAGTCTCGCTGCGCTCCTTGAATCAGGTTGAGTCCATCAACACTGGTGTTCGCTACTGTGTATGAACGACTCACTCGTAATAAATACAATTATTGTAACAGGTTTGCCATAAACTAACCATTGTAATCGTAATGTGCAGTCTTCGTAGGCTCTTTGTGAGATAGGATTATGTGAAGATGGGTTTGGGTCGCTACCTGAACCTATATTTGTGGAAGCCGGCCCATTTGTGTCCTCTCTCTATCGAAACCATGTTTAGGATTACCTTCTTTTAATGCCTCTTAGTGGCACCTAGCGATCCTCGTGTTGAACGACTCAAGCTCTCCAATGAACGCAGCCATTTTAACCTGGAGGTTGTGGGTCTGGTGTATATCTTGTCTGTGACCACGGGCCAGTCCTTGTTGTATCCATGGGACTGTGATACGTTCAAGATGGTGGACGTAGGTTCGACTAGCAATAATAACTTTAAAATATCCCCCTCCCGCCTTTTTATTAGCCAAATATGACGCGATGATTCGAGTGAACAGCTAAAAATACTTCTAAACAGAAACATTTGGTTTCAATTCTAAAGCCGGAGAATAACTTGAGCCGCCGTAATTTAATGTTCAATACGAGCATTACATTACAAAGCTCGGCTCAAGTTCCTGATTGGGCGCGGCGAATGCTCGCTTTGAATGCTCATCTCGACTGTGCTCCAGTTCTCATTTCAAACTGAAATGTCGGACCTACAATTAGTGAGTGAAGCGTTTCTTTTATTGGGGTGTTGCAATTTGAAAACAAAATCAGAAAATACAGAAATGGTGGTGGCAGACGGACTTATTCAGAGAAAGGAGGGCTAATGGTGGGTTGACATTAATGAGTATTTTGAAAAATTAAGAAATTAGTAGTTTTTTTAATCTTATAATCTTGTCGATCTTGAGGTCCCACAAAATAGTTTTCTTCCTATATTGTTTAATAAAAAATATTGTTTTCTTGATCCACTCCATTTTATTCTGACACTTGCTGCAAAATGGTAAAATACACTAGCCCGGTCCATTGACTATGATATAAAGATTGGAAGTCCTATTGTTATATAGAACAACATCTAAGTAAACATTTCGCTAGTTTGGCGTCCTTGCCGATAGAAAGCGCTGTTCAAAATTACATGGCAAAAATTATTATTAATTATTATTATCATCACCGCGTCTTACTACCCGTTCGGGTTATACACACTTACGCTAATGTGCAATGGTAGGGTGATTGTGAGATGAAATGGAGGACCTACAGTTTAACGTGGGATCCGAACCACGGTGGAGGCATGGCATTCCCCACATTCACAAGTTGTGATTAATACACGTCTTGTCAGAGGTGAAGGAAGGGTTTGGCAATCAGATAAATTTGTGCCGGGACAGAGGATTGAACCACGAACCCCCAACACAAAAGTCTGACACCTTACCCCTAGACCACCAGGTCGCCTTCATGGCAAAAAAAAAAAATAGTGTATAGGTAGAAAGAGACAAATGACAAGAGAAATAGAGTGAAGAATCAATTAAGGATAAGAGCACGTGCCTTCAATTCCCCCCCCCCCCCTTTCTCACCCTCGATCTGCCTGAGTTTTGTTTCTTTCTTGCCATTGTCATACAAAATCTTTTCGTTCTAAGGAGAAACATTTCTTTAAGACTTTCTAGAAATGGCTTGTTTTAATAATGGGACATTCCAAATCATACTAAATGTAAAATTGTCATGTTTATTATCTAAATAATATTAAGGTCAGGTGTGGTGTAGTGTGATTGATCTATAGACACCTTGCGTTGATGCATGTGGCGCCGGTAGTGTCAGAATCTTGAAACACCGACATGAAGGTGGTTGCTGAAACACATAGCTAATCATATCTTATTAATGTGGCAAACATGTTTAAATATTTTAATTTCGATCCAATGAGTCGATTAAAAAGTGCCACAACATAAGATAAGAGTTGTATTGTGGGATGTTTAAATTGATATAAAACACTAATAAAGATTTAACATTTAAAAAATTTTCTTAATATCTATTCCTAACCAAACCTAAATTTTGTTAAATTTTGAAGATAAAGTTATACGCTAATTTGGATGGATTAACTTGTAGTTATCAAATTATAAATTAAATATAATGATTTTGTATAGGCAAAAAGATTTTCTAGTGTTTATTTTGTGCTGGACAAAGACTATACATTTTTAACATTATAACAACCTTACAACTTGCTATTTTAGATAAGTTGAATTTCTATCTTTAATTTTAGCTAACTTTGTTAAATGGCTTACTTTAAACAGCCTAATTCCTTTCTATAGAATTGATGTAAATATTATCCTGTATTAACCTTTTGAAAACCATATTTGATTATTATTTGGTCTATATCTGTTGCAATACTGTACATTTACTATCAACTGTATCATCTAAGAGTTGTCCTCCCAGATTAGTGATGTTTACAAATGGCATCACTTCTCAAACAGATGTCAGTGGTTCTCCCAGATTAGTGATGTTTACAAACTTCATCACTTCTCAAACAGATGTCAGTCAGAGGTTCTCCTAAATTAGTGGTGTTTACAAACTGCAACACTTCTCAAACAGATGTCAGTCAATGGTCCTCTTAGATTAGTGATGTTTACATATGGCATCACTTTGAAATAAAGTTCATCATCGCTAATTTGGATGGATTTAACTTATAGTTATCAAATTATCAATGGTTCAGATTATGATTTTAAATGGACAAAAAGATTTTCAGTGTTTATTTAGTGATGACAAACTGCATATACATTTTCAACATATACACAACCTTTCCAACTTGCTATTTTAGAAACTGAATTACTTCTTTAATTTCAGTAACTGTCTCTAGATGGCTTGTTTAAACACCTCAATCACTTCTCAATAGATTGAGTCAATGTCTCCTGATTATACCTTTTAAAACCATCATTTAGATTATATTTGGGCTAATTGTATGCAAACTGTATCATTTACTACAACGTGTCATCTAGAGTGTCCTCCCAGATTAGTGATGTTTACAAACTGCATCACTTCTCAAACAGATTGTCAGTGGTTCCTCCCAGATTAGTGATGTTTACAAATGTATCACTTCTCAAACAGATGTCAGTGGGTTCTCCTAGATTAGTGGTGTTTACAAACTGCATCACTTCTCAAACAGATGTTAGTCAATGGTCCTCCTTAGATTAGTGATGTTTACAAATGGCATCACTTCTCAAACAGATGTCAGTGGTTCTCCCAGATTAGTGATGTTTACAAACTGCATCACTTCTCAAACAGATGTCAGTCAGTGGTCCTCCCAGATTAGTGATGTTTACAAATGGCATCACTTCTCAAACAGATGTACAGTCAATGTCCTCCATTAGTGATGTTTAAATGCATCACTCTCAACGATGCAGTCAAGGTCTCTAGACTAGTGATGTTTACAAATTGCATCACTTCTCAAACAGATGTCAGTCAGTGGTCCTCACAGAACTGGACCACCAAGGAAGTGTAGTGACGTTTCAATGCCCCGTTTAGAGAAAGTCGAGTGTTACCACGTTATTTAACAAGACGCCAAAACTGTAGCTACAACGGAATAACAAATATCAGCATTGACGTCATCATTTGATCGAGTTTCTTCTAGAAATAAATTTAATTTGTTTTTAAAAGCCTTTCAACACTGCCAAGGAAATATAGAACATAACATTTGGAACGATGAAAACATCGAACTAGTTTTACGTCATTGGATACAACGTTTGTGGTTTCTCGCTGTGTGTGCGCGCCAAGATTTGACAGTAAACTTTCCAGAATTACTCTTGTCTAGAGCTTCCAAACCTTAACACATTTAACATCAATATTTTGATGATGAGTTGCGTCATCGTTTGATGAATGAGATCGTGGTCAGACTGGATGATACTGACGGTTAATGGTGTGTACTACTACTAACCCACTTTTTATCTGACAGTTTAGAAAACAACAATATCTTCATACGTCTGTTGGAGCCAATCTTTGAAAGTTGTTCAGATGTATTCAAGCACCTTTAATTATTATTTGGTACTCTAGATTTATATTACATTAGATTCTAGACTGCTAGCTACCAATTCCTAGCATAATCACGACACTCAGAGCTCAGATTGTTAATTAGCATCAATAGAATAAACACAACAGCCAGAGCCCAAACTGCTAGCTACTACTTAACGAGAGAGTAAACAAAATGTTATAGAAAGATATTTTGTCTCTCAATCAAAATTGAATCCAGGATCCTTGTACGATATATTTTCCATACTTCATAAGGAGAGTTAATAAGGATACTTGTACTGTGTAGTGTCCATCCTTCATAAAACGATGCAATAAGGATCCTTGTACTATGTAGTGTTCATCCTTCATAAAGAGATGCAATAAGGATCCTTGTACTATGTATCATAAATCCTTCATAAGGAGCTAAAATAAGGACCCTTGTACAATGTAGTGTCCATCCTTCATTAGGAGATGCATTAAGTATCCTTGTACTATGTCTTATCCATCCTTTATAAAGAGATGCAAAAAGAATCCCTGTACTATCTAGTGTTCATCCTTCATAAATAAATACAGCAAGGAGCTTGTACTGTGTATTGTTCATCCTTAATAAAATGATGCGATAAGGATCCTTATGATACGTCTTGTCCATCCTTCATAATAAGATGCAACAAGGATCATTGTACTATGTATTTTCCATCCTTTATAAAGCGATGCAATAAGGATCCTTATACTGTGTAGTGTCCATCCTTCAGAAAGAGATACAATAAGGACTCTTGTACCATGTAGTGTCGATCCTCAATAAGGAGATACAATAAGTATCCTTGTACTGTGTAGTGTCGATCCTCAATAAGGAGATACAATAAGTATCCTTGTACTGTGTAGTGTCCATCCTTCAGAAAGAGATACAATAAGGACTCTTGTACCATGTAGTGTCGATCCTCAATAAGGAGATACAATAAGGATCCTTGTACTGTGTAGTGTCCAGCCTTCATAAAGAGAAACAATAAGGATCCTTGTACTGTGTAGTGTCCATCCTTCAGAAAGAGATACAATAAGGACTCTTGTACCATGTAGTGTCGATCCTCAATAAGGAGATACAATAAGTATCCTTGTACTGTGTAGTGTCCATCCTTCAGAAAGAGATATAATAAGGACTCTTGTACCATGTAGTGTCGATCCTCAATAAGGAGATACAATAAGTATCCTTGTACTGTGTAGTGTCCATCCTTCAAGGGGAGATATAATGAGGATCCTTGTACCATGTAGTGTCGATCCTCAATAAGGAGATACAATAAGTATCCTTGTACTGTGTAGTGTCCAGCCTTCATAAAGAGATGCAATAAGGACTCTTGTACCATGTAGTGTCCATCCTTCTTAAGGAGGTGGAGGTGGAGGTGGAGTCACTTCCCCGACTCTCCTCTACTGTTTGAATGTTCGAGTTTTTCGCGATATTATTCTTTAAGTCCCGCGCGGTGAAGTGACGTCACGGTCTGAACGTGTTATGTTAATTGCGAGAGTAACGTTGATCTGACCCGGCTTTATGTCACATTCATGCCTAGCTTGGAGCGAATGAACTCATTCATAGAGACAAACATTAGAATAGTGCCAACAGGCTGGACTATAGTGGACTCACAGTAGGTTGAGCTCTAGAATAGTGCCAACAACAGGCTGAACTATAGTGGACTCACAGTAGGTTGAGCTCTAGAATAGTGCCAACAGGCTGAACTATAGTGGACTCACAGTAGGTTGAGCTCTAGAATAGTGCCAACAGGCTGGACTATAGTGGACTCACAGTAGGTTGAGCTCTAGAATAGTGCCAACAACAGGCTGAACTATAGTGGACTCACAGTAAGTTGAGCTCTAGAATAGTGCCAACAACAGGCTGAACTATATTACACTTATAGTTGATAACAATTATGGTATATTTGTCAAATATTAAGTAATACCTGATTTTATTGTTTTAATTACTACCAAATACGTGTAAGGGTGCAATAGAACATGAATGTTCCCCTTGTAGCAGTGAGAGCCGCAACCCTCCTACAGCTGTGTAGTACAAGTCACATACCTTGCAGGGTATCTTGTGCTGAGTCTGGTCTAATGGCGGCTTGCCACAACTCAACACGTAAACATCTTAGCCAATGGGTACAGAGAATACTAAGGAAATGCACTTTCTCCTCAAATAGATTGTTAAACACTTAGTTATTGGACTCTAACCAACACGTATCGTCAACTAGTCTGATTTTTTGGTATGGGAAGGTCGGGGTTTGAACCCCGGCCAGGTATAGTGAAGGTGCGGTCGGGTGAACCGGGGTGGTTTTTTCTAAATGATTTTCCACTCTCTCTCTCCACGCAAATGCGGGTTCACTTCCTCTAAATTCAACCTTCCCAATTCCTAATCCATTAGCGTAATTAGTACTTAAGCGTATAACCCGAACGGGTAGTAAGACGTGGTGCTAAATAATAATAATAATAATAATATAGTGAAGGTGGGTGTTCATAAAAAAAGTTATCACCATGTCTTACTGCCTGTTCAGGTTATACGTATGTATGATGATTACTCTAATGGGACAAAGAAGAAGGAAGCATTCTAGAGGTAATCTACCAGCACTCGCGTGGAAGGAGAGTGGAAAACTGTTTATAGAAAACACCCTGAGTACACCTGACGGGCTACTTCTCTGTTCCACATCATCGAGGATTTGCATCCCTGCCCCTCAGGCAATATCTATTTTGCCTGTCCAGCTAGCACCAGGGGAGGGTGTTTATCTCGTGCTTCTGAGTACCTCAACTCGCCACTGATAAATATCATATATAAGCTTAGGCTACCTTCTGAACATAGGTAGGCTACAGTATATACTAAATAAATTGTCTCAAAACATAAAATCATCAACAATGACAAACTTATAATTTACAACAACAAAATTAGGTTTCAATAAATCAAAACAAAACAAAATATCAATATTACATGTCTAGGATTTAAAAAAACATAATCTCATAATACTAGTCTTAATGGTTAGGGGCCATACATGTATTACATAACGCACTGGTGGTAGCGGTAGGGTAGCGGTAGGGTAGCGGGTAGGGTAGCGGGTAGGGTTAGCGGGTAGGGGTAGCGGGTAGGGTAGCGGGTAGGGGTAGCGGGTAGGGTTAGCGGGTAGGGGTGGGTAGGTAGCGGGTAGGGTAGCGGGTAGGTCGGGTAGGGTTAGCGGGTAGGGGTAGCGGGTAGGGGTAGGTAGGGGTAGCGGGTAGGGTAGCGGGTAGGGGTAGCGGGTAGGGGTAGCGGGTAGGGTTAGCGGGTAGGGTAGCGGGTAGGGGTAGCGGGTAGGGTTAACGGGTAGGAGTAGCGGGTAGGGTTAGCGGGTAGAGGTAGCGGGTAGGGTTAGCGGGTAGGGGTAGCGGGTAGGGTTAGCGGGTAGGGTTAGCGGGTAGGGGTAGCGGGTAGGGTTAGCGGGTAGGGTTAGCGGGTAGGGGTAGCGGGTAGGGTTAGCGGGTAGTGGTAGCGGGTAGGGGTAGCGTTACGCTGCGTGACATGGGTGAGGGGGGTTTAGGCTAGCATAACGTAACGAAGTTCTAGTTTATAAAAAAAAGGATGATACGTCTGAAGACAAAGATGTACAGTGGCTCCCCGAAGAACCAGTTGAGGTACAGGAAGGGTTCGGCCAGACTGACAAGCGTGTGAGCGGGTGGCCAGACTGGCGAGCGAGAGTGTGATTAGCAGATAGCTCTCGTTAGTTGTTGACGAGGAGGCTCCGAATCTTGGCTCAGTGAACTGAGGGTGGTTTTTAACAAGTGATTTATTGTTGTGGTTTTCTCGTTCTCTCTCCACGCTAATGGCGATTCTTATTGGTAAAGGCTTACTTTGATAATATTGAAGTATTTTAACATATCAGTTTTATACATATATATATAAGTATTTTAATATACATATATATGTATAAAACTGATATGTTGAAATACTTCAATATTATCAACGCAGGCCTTTACAAATGAGAATCACCATTAGCCTGGATAGAGGACGAGAAAACCACAACAATAAATCACTTTTCAAAAACTACCTTCAGTTCAACGAGACAAGATTCGGAGCCTCCTCGTCAACAACTAACATAAACCATATATATATGTATGGTTTATGATCTTACCAATTAAATTAGGCCGTTTGTAGCAAGTGTGCTATACCAATCGATAATAATAAAAAATATCAAAATGAGAAGTTATCCTAGCACTCAATGAACCAACATACAATAATATTGCCTAGCGCCTGTAAACTAGACTGTACCGGGTTGAGCTCGCTCGCTCCAGTCTGGCCACCTCTCATTACAACCAATGTGTTCTATTTTATATTTTAGTCGCTCGCTCGCTCGCCCAGTCTGGCCGCCCCCGAAGCCACTGACTTGACTCATGAAACCACTACACAGGAAATATCTCTAATCACAAAATGTAAATGAACGGTTGCAACCAACTTCGTTGGAAGATGTTTAAAAAATTATCTAGTCATGTATAAACTTAAGCTTTTCCACTTTTTTAAAATCGTGTTTTTTGTAAACACAAATAAAACTTTTTGACTAGAAATTGCATCCTTTATTCAAAATCATATTTATTTTAAACCTATAAGACCTGACGTGAAAATAAATAGTCTACTAAAAAAAAACACTCGAAAATGACATGAGGAAAATGTGCTTTTTTTTTTAAAGTTTAAACTGGAAGTGTTACGTAACTTAAGGGGGGAGGCTGGGGGCTGCCAAAGTGTTACGGAGCATGATATGGGGGGAGGGTGACAAAAAGGTCTAAAATTTCGTTACGTAATACATGTAAGGCCCGTTAGATATAAAACAAACAAAAGTATAAACGCAATGGTTGGATGATCATTAATAGTTATGCTGTACTTGCCCATCCTGTTTCTAAACAAGAAACTAAACAATACAACCAACAGTGTTTCTTTGGTCCAAAGCCTAACAACTTTCATATGGGTTCCTCTTGAGTCCTGCGGTGATACCTGGTAAGGTGTTAGGTATTAGGCCTATAATAATTGAGTTGAGGTTACCTAACATTCCACCGACGTTGTTTAAAAAAACAAAAAAATTATGAAGAACGTATCAGCCGGAACGAATTTCTCTCCAAAGGTTCCCCATTGGTAATTTTGGGACTGGCTTCCAAAAACACTATTCACTCACTGCAGGATGTCACTTCACACAATAATCGACCAATATCTGTGCAACAATCGAATTGTTTCTGATAAGACATCAATTAAACTTTTGTTCCATGTTTTGCCCACTGCGCACTCCTCGGAAAACACGCTAGAAGAAAAAATAATTATAACAAAAAAAAATCTTGTTTCCAAAATCTGGTTTCCAATCATTCTCCATATTGCCACACGACAAAACCCAAAATTATTTATACAAAACAAATGGAATTACATGAAACCTAAAATAGGCTGCCATATTATACACGCATTCTTTCCCTCGCCCTCACACAAGATGTCGCCACGAGTAATCGCGCGTGATTGAACGGGACGTTTTGTTACCAAGGAAAGAAGATGTATGGACAACAACTGTCATTTATCCTGTCATCTGAAATGGCAGTGTCATGTGTAGATTTATAACATTCTGTTATCCCGGGGAGTTTCAAGAGGTGCGTGCAGGGGTAAGGTGAAGTGAAAAATATGTATTGTTGCATGTGCTGTTATTGAAATGTCTGCAGTTAACAGCAAACGGAAAATATCACGTTTCTGGCAACAACAATGGGAAAAGCTAATGGGAATGCTGATGGGAAAAGCACTGTAAAGTTTTTTTAAGGTCGACACCTTAGATCAATCGGTAGCGTATCCGTCTACTACTGAACTAGAGGTCCTGGTTTCGATACCCGGCATGTCCGGATTTTTGTTGTTGTAAAATGTGGTTTTCTCCTTTCACGGTGATAAATTAACGGCCATAGGGCTGAGTGTTGTGTTTGTCTAGATTTAAATTAGACTATAAGTCGTGTGCTGATATAATTAGTCGGTTCAGAAAGTTCACGTTAAATATCTAAAATAAATTGAAATAAAAAAAATTAAGCTCTTTTTGGAAAGAACCCTTTTTAGTTTTGTTTTTTTCAAAAAGATCTCAATCGCACTTTGGGTCTACTTTGCGGGAAAATTCTACCAGAATGGCATATCCGACCCTTTTTTTTTTAATTTCATTCATATACTCTTCACATTCCATAGAGTCGGGTGCGCCCTATAAATCTCTTTAAATTCCTTGCTAGCATGAATAATGTCAGTCATGTTTCATACAAATAGCAAATACATTTCTTTTATTTAGTATAAACTTACAGGGTTGTATGCAAGAACGTCACTGTGGATGCTAAGTGGACACTAGCGTGGGTTTACTTGCGTCATCATAGGATACTATCCACACTATCGGTCCACTAAGCATTCACTGACGTTCTTGCATACTCCCCACAGAGTCAGCCCAGTTCAGGCAAGAGCACGTGGCGTGGCGTGGGTTATCGCAACCTCAACAACAGAGGAAACGACACTCCACAGGAAAGAGCGTCACAAACCTTTACCGCACCTAATCGTAGCGCGTGGCAACGCCCACAAACACACATTCTTTCCCGCGTGATTAAAGACACGCCATTCAAAGAACGCGTGTGTGTGGCTGATTAATGGTCAGAACCTGGATATTTTTTAAAAAAAACAATAAAAGTGGGGGTTGTTAAATTTTAAGATAAGTCAGTTTTATGGCTAACGACTTCTACTGTCGATCGATCGCGATGCTTATATAACCTAAACACAAAACCAATTAAATTTAAATGTTCACTAGAGAAATAATAAGTGTATTTTCAATTAAACCAATGGTAGGCGAGTCTACATCACCAAACTGATAAGCATATATTTCTACGAATTAAAATATAAACTAAACGTCGGCCGCGCGTGTTCACTCAGCCTTGGTATAACCCTTATTTTGGTTGGAGGGACAGTAGAGAAAATTCAAACTTTTTTTTTTTGTGGCCAACATTGATAACGTTTTACTATATTATTATTGTTATTCTACAGGTATTGAAAGTGACACCTGTAGATAACATGACTTCATGTATGAATACCTATATTAAAACTGTTTTAGTAACTTTAATAACTACCTTCTACTGTTCTTCCTACCAAAATCACACAATAGGTGGAGCACCGTCCTTTCGCGGGATTCGAACACCGATCACTCTGATTATTATTTTCCAGTCTTCAACCACGCATTTGCGGGTACATTTATTGCCTCTATATTCTGACGTACTCCCCATACCTTATTAGAACATGCTGGAATCATGGGTAAGTGGTCACATTAATTATTGAATATAAAAAATATATTTCACATGGTAATTTGAACCAAACTGATTTGCTTTGTTTTATTACATCAGACGATTGACTATTTTGACTAAATGTTAACATTAATAATACTTAATAAGCAACTATTATCTTAAACTCATCCTAAAAGTGGACATGGAGAAGAGGTGGAATTTAACTTGCTAAAGAAGATAGAAATAACATTTTGAGGAAAACCCAACAATCTTAGTGAATCCGGTTGGTATCGAAGCCCAGTCATCCAGGTTAGAATCAGACGTGTTAACCTCTGATATTTGATTAGGTACAATTATTGCTATCGACTATTCTTCTATAAACCCTGGTTCAGCCTCATCTGACGAAGGTCGAGTCACATCTGAAACATGTTGAGAGGAAGTAGAATGATTTGTTTACCACCGGTTGAACCAGATGTCTAGTGTTTGACAAACACAACACCTTCCCCTTGGTTTCCTGGTGTTACGTCAACATCACCAGATTCACTTCGTGACACCTGCTCCCGCTCCTGTCGGGAGGGACCACATTTCAACACTTGAAACATATACTATTAGATAATACACTCACATTTTAGACTAATTGCTGTTTTATTTGTAGAACACTTCATTCATCATCTTTAAAATATGTTTTAAAAAGGGGTCAAAGTGTTTGTAATTTCCTATATCAGATCACAGAATATAGTTCTTCACGGAATATAGCGTAAAAAATATATATAGCACAACTGGATGTATAGTCAATACCTATGAATATATGTGTTACGATTTGAAATGTTAGTCGAGATTATTGTAAAACATGTAATTTGTTATTTATTTCATAGATAATTTATAATAATAACAATAGAACAAAAGTATCGGAAAAGCTACCAACATTTAATGCTATTTTATAACAAGAAGATCTCTATTTCAATTGAGATTGTCCCAAGCACATTTCCTCGTTGGATCATATTACAGTCACTCTATGTTTAGTCAAACCAGATCTTTGTCTCCAGTCAAGACCAGATCTTTCAAGACTTGCCCTTACACATTCCGAGAAATGGTATGTTCGAATCCCTAGAGGGTCGTTTTAACCTGGTATAAGGCACGAAACATTCCAAGATCAACAACGAATGAGGAGTTTTCACCAGGCGGTGGCCGTGTAGTCTCTAGCGTCGGGCTCTCATTGCAGTTGTCACTGTTCTTGGGAAGGTGGGGGATCGAATCTCAGCCGGTGCGGGGGGATTTCAAATGTGAGCTTAACTGTCTCCATTTTCCACAACATGAGGTGGTCTGTGTTAACTCACGGTCGGGTCCCTGCCATCAGTTGTTCATGTCATGAGGTGTGTCCTGGTTGTTAACTAGGCACCAGTTGGCTCGTCTGGTCTCTGCAACCACACAGTCACGGTGGTTGATATGTCATGAGTGATGCCTGGTTGTTAACTAGGCACCAATTGGTCGTTGGTCCTGCAACCACACAGTCACGGTTGTTGCTAGTCATGGGTGTGCCTGGTTGTTAACTGGCACATTGTCGTCTGTCTCTGCAACCACACAGTCACGGTTGTTGCTATGTCATGAGGTGTGCCCTGGTTGTTAACTAGGCACCAGTTGGCTCGTCTGGTCCCTGCAACCACACAGTCACGGTGGTTGCTATGTGATGAGGTGTGCCCTGGTTGTTAACTAGGCACCAGTTGGCTCGTCTGGTCCCTGCAACCACACAGTCACGGTTGTTGCTATGTCATGAGGTGTGCCCTGGTTGTTAACTAGGCACCAGTTGGCTCGTCTGGTCCCTGCAACCACACAGTCACGGTTGTTGCTATGTCATGAGGTGTGCCCTGGTTGTTAACTAGGCACCAGTTGGCTCGTGCTCAACCGACCGTTGTGTCTGTACTGGCCTAATCTCTTTCAATTAATGACGTCACACTTGCCACGAACACTCTGGTCAGAGAAACGGTAGACTCTATGGCCTAAGTTGAAGTTCATCATTGGACCCTGTACAGCCTACCTATCATATGAATCACACAAGGATAAGATATGTGATTTACTGGAACCGAGGGTAAGAGAGTTGTGTAGCCATTGAGTGGAAGTTTGCACACCCTACAACGCTAGACTGGGCCTTGAGTGGAAGTTTGCACACCTTACAACGCTAGACTGGCGTTGAGTGGAAGTTTGCACACCCTTGCGGACGAGTTGATTCAAAGAAACATCGAAACCCGGCGATAAAACGAGTCAAACGACTTGAAAAGTTGTTCCTAATATCTTACCAAGCTGGACGAGGGAAATAACGTCATGAGGAGTTGGCTATGCTCCTATATCTTGTACAGTCCACTCTTAGAAACTACAGACCACTTTTATGCTTGTCACGAATGGTAAAAAAACATAGGTTTTGACTACCGGTACGTTTATGTTCATTAGAAGTAAAGCAACGATCAGTCAAATTAATACATGAACATTTAGAAGCATTAGCGTCAGAGGAAGTGATAAAAGCAACTCTCAGATTCCATCTTGCACAGGTCAGGTGACATGGGCACTCAACCATTATTTAGAGGTCGGGTAACATGGGCACTCAATCATTATCTAGAGGTCGGGTAACATGGGCACTAACAATTATCTACAGGTCAGGTTACAAGGCAAGCAGCCATTAACTATAGGTTGGGTAACAAGGGCAATCAACCATTATCTAGAGTTCGGGTAACATAGGCACTAACAATTATCTACAGGTCAGGTTACAAGGCAAGCAGCCATTAACTATAGGTTGGGTAACATGGGCAATCAACCATTATCTAGAGGTCGGGTAACATGGGCACTAACAATTATCTACAGGTCAGGTTACAAGGCAAGCAGCCATTAACTATAGATTGGGTAACATGGGCACTCAACCATTATCTAGAGGTCGGGTAACATGGGCACTCAATCATTATCTAGAGGTCGGGTAACATGGGCACTAACAATTATCTACAGGTCAGGTTACAAGGCAAGCAGCCATTAACTATAGGTTAGGTAACATGGGCACTCACCACCTAAGGCGGACAGGGCACTAATAACGTAGAGGGTTGGGCTATGGCCTAACTTATCTGTACAGGTCCATTACATAGCAATACAGCCATTTATAGCTTGGTACATGGCAAAAAAACATAGGTTTGACTACGGCACTAATTATTAGAAGTCGGTAACAGCAACAATCATCAATTTATAACATGGACATTCAAAGCATTAGCTCAGAGGAAGTGATAAATGCACTCATCATTATCTTTACAGGTCAGGTAACATGGGCATCAACATTATCTAGAGGTCGGGTAACATGGGCACTCAATCATTATCTAGAGGTCGGGTAACATGGGCACTAATCAATTATCTACAGGTCAGGCTACAAGGCAAGCAGCCATTAACTATAGGTTGGGTAACATGGCAATCAACCATTATCTAGAGTCGGGTAACATGGGCAAAATACATTATCATAGAGTTCGGGTTAACATGGGCACTAACAATTATCTAGAGGTCGGGTAACATGGGCACTAATCATTATCTAGAGGTCGGGTAACATGGGCACTAACAATTATCTAAGGTCGGGTAATACATGGGCAGACTCAATCATTATCTAGAGGTCGGGTAACATGGGCACTAACAATTATCTAGAGGTCGGGTAACATGGGCACTAACAATTATCTAGAGTCAGGTAACATGGGCACTAACCATTATCTACAGGTCGGGTAACATGGGCACTAACATTATCTAGAGGTCGGGTAACATGGGCACTAACAATATTCTAGAGGTCGGGTAACATGGTGACAAACAATTATCTAAGGACTAGTAACATGGCTAGATGCTGATAAACAACTTTATACAAGGCAAACACCCTAGCTATATACAAGGTAGAAGTGCTGACAAACCATCTTGTACAGGCATCGTTGACAAACCACCTATGTAAGGTCAACCACTTATCTCGTACAAAATTTGAACCAGTTCCTCATTGATATTAATGTTATTCAAGTGGTTTCTGGCGAGTGACCTAAAAACAATCAACGTAATGAAGATTAGGATGTGAATGTTGGAGTGCCAGCTCCACCGTGGTTCGGATTCACTTAAACTGTAGGTCCTCCATTTCACTCCAATACCCACCATGCACATAGCGTAAGTGCGTACAACCCGAACGGTTAGTAAGACGCAGAAATAATAATAATAAGAAGATTCTGATGATTTTGCTACTGCCAATGATGATGATGATTTGCACTAAAGTGACAGAATGTAAATAAATAAAATAATTATAACGCTACTAATATAATTGTTTTAAATATATTTGGAATCAGTTACTACCTGCACCACTGGTCGCACTGGTCTAAGACATCAGACTCACAATATACCTATTGCCAGTAATGGGGAGGTCGAGGTTCGAATGTAGCTAAGGTGGTTTTTGACAGGTAATTTGTCAGTGTGGCTCTCCCCAGCCCGCTAATGCTGGTGCACTGTCCTTAAGCAACCTCTCCCTACCACTTATGATAAGTAGTAAACAACCACAATGTTGAACAGAGCTGTGAACCGATTGACCTTGGCCTTATAGCTTGACTCATTACATATTAACATATCTTTTGTCAGTTGTGTCCTAACTGTACATGCCGTCATCATTCAAAACCTACAATCACACTTGACTCGTTAAACTATGTTAACTGTGTTGGTTTGTACACGGCCTACATCCATCAATATATTACATTTCATTCTCATTTATTGTGTTCTCGTGTGTACATTTACCAATAGAGTTATTGATGGCTTGACTCAGACGGGAGAGGGGAATTTAAAACGAATCGCCCGCATTATAGTGGAAAGAGGATAGGGAATCCCAAGCATAACAGTGGAAACAAAATAGAGAATCCCCAGCATAATAGTGGAAACAAGAGAGGGAATCTCCCAGCATTATAGTGTAAAGAGGTTAGGGAATTCACAGCATAATAGTGGGAAGAGGATAGGGAATTCACAGCATAATAGTGGGAATAGGATGAGGAATCCCCAGCGTAATAGTGAAAACAGGATAGGGAATCCCCAGTATAGTAGTGGAAAGAGGATAGGGATCCCCCAGTATTATATGGAAAGAGATCAGGGAATCCCCCAGATTTATAGTAGAATGAGGAAGGGATCACAAGAGAAAATTACGCCCATGCGCCATCCAAGATTCAAACTCAAGCTCCATCACCAGAAATCCTATCTATTGCGTGCCTGAAGTCCTAGAAAATGTTACCACCTACCGGTAGCGTCCGTCTTGAGGATACTATCATAGTCTAATACATATTTGAGTGAGAAATTTCCAAAATACGAGACCTACATTGAAAAATTGTAATAAAATCCTACACTCTTTACGAACAAGAAAAGTAGCCTATGATAGTTACTGCTCAAAGCGCCGTACTATATGAATTCCTTACAGTTTGCTCCACTGAAACTCTCCTGGCAACATGCTGTATGAGATGTAACTACCCTGGCAACATGATATATGAGATGTTACAACTACCTTGACAACATGCTGTATGAGATCTTAGAACTAGCCTTGCAACATGCTGTATGAGATGTTACAACTACCTTGATAACATGCTGTATGAGATGTAACTACCCTGGCAACATGCTGTATGAGATGTTACAACTACCTTGATAACATGCTGTATGAGATGTAACTACCCTGGCAACATGATGTATGAGATGTTACAACTACCTTGACAACATGCTATATGAGATCTTACAACTAGCCTTGCAACATGCTGTATGAGATGTTACAACTACCTTGACAACATGCTGTATGAGATGTAACTACCCTGGCAACATGCTGTATGAGATGTTACAACTACCTTGATAACATGCTGTATGAGATGTAACTACCCTGGCAACATGATGTATGAGATGTTACAACTACCTTGATAACATGCTGTATGAGATGTAACTACCCTGGCAACATGATGTATGAGATGTTACAACTACCTTGACAACATGCTGTATGAGATGTAACTACCCTGGCAACATGATGTATGAGATGTTACAACTACCTTGACAACATACTGTATGAGATCTTACAACTAGCCTTGCAACATGCTGTATGAGATGTAACTACCCTGGCAACATGATGTATGAGATGTTACAACTACCTTGACAACATGCTGTATGAGATGTAACTACCCTGGCAACATGATATATGAGATGTTACAACTACCTTGACAACATGCTGTATGAGATCTTACAACTAGCCTTGCAACATGCTGTATGAGATGTTACAACTACCTTGACAACATGCTGTATGAGATGTAACTACCCGGCAACATGATGTATGAGATGTTACAACTACCTTGACAACATGCTGTATGAGATGTAACTACCCTGGCAACATGATATATGAGATGTTACAACTACCTTGACAACATGCTGTATGAGATGTAACTACCCTGGCAACATGCTGTATGAGATGTTACAACTACCTTGACAACATGCTGTATGAGATGTAACTACCCTGGCAACATGCTGTATGAGATGTTACAACTACCTTGACAACATGCTGTATGAATGTAACTACCCTGGCAACATGATATATGAGATGTTACAACTACCTTGACAACATGCTGTATGAGATCTTAGAACTAGCCTTGCAACATGCTGTATGAGATGTTACAACTACCTTGAAACATGCTGTATGAGATGTAACTACCCTGGCAACATGCTGTATGAGATGTTACAACTACCTTGATAACATGCTGTATGAGATGTTACAACTACCTTGACAACATGCTGTATGAGATGTAACTACCCTGGCAACATGATGTATGAGATGTTACAACTACCTTGACAACATGCTGTATGAGATGTAACTACCCTGGCAACATGCTATATGAGATGTTACAACTACCTTGACAACATGCTGTATGAGATGTAACTACCCTGGCAACATGCTGATGAGATGTTACAACTACCCTGGCAACATGCTGTATGAGATGTTACAACTACCTTGACAACATTTTTGTATAAGATGTTATTCTCGTTATCAGGAACAGTGATATCAGACATTGCCTCAGTAGTTCTGGTCCATATACTTGAAACCTCACTTCTTTGTCCTGTACCCTCACACTTTTAAGTGAATATATTCAGTAAACTGCAGTAGAGTGTACTAAAGACCTCTGCTCAGTCATACCATATTGTTAAGAAGAAAAGATCTTGATTCAAAACCCTGAGTCAGAAATGTATTATGAACTGTAAACTAGTCCCAGTCTGTCTCATGTTGTAAATGTTTGGGTGTTGGTTGCGTGCTTGTTCCACTGATAGGTTGCTTACATTCTATTAAGCCAAATGGATAGCTAAACTATTGTGTTTAAGGAACTGAACCGATATTGCCTGGAAAGAGGGAAAACCTAAGTGAAGTACCCTTATTGAAACCAAGCAAATAATTTAATACTTAGTTAGCATTAAAACTCAAATGTGTTTTTTAAACTATGGCCTAATCTGGCATCAAACTAAGGTTCCCCATATATGTAGTCTTCCTCTTAAACCCCTCTACTTCGAGAAGGCGAGGTTTGTATACATTGGCCAAGGTATAATATATTTACATCCATTACTGTTTCCAGTCTATGGTCAATGTTTTATTCAAGTCATATATTTTCCACTACCGGCTTGCTAGGCCTGTCGTAGCTTCATATGTCTTATAATCTAGGACAGGCGCAACATCCAGTCCTCAGCCGTTAATTTATCAATGTGAAAGAGTAAACCCACATTTAATCAATTATAAATTTTCAGCCATGCCGGAAATCGAATCCGGTAACCTTAGCTCAGTAGACAAACACGATACCAACTGAACCAAGGGGTGTAACAAATATCGGATGTAAATAATTATTTGTATTGAAATATAAGTTAAATCCGGTCAGGCGAGGATTTATCTGAAAATATAAATAACATTCAGTGAAATTTCGTAACTCTTGAGCTATTTAGGAAATAGTGTAAAGTCCAAACACTCAAAATAAATATATCCGATCTTAGCTCGGGAGGTCAGGGTTCAATTCTAACAAGAGCTGTTTTATTATATAAACTATTAGTAGTTTCCATACTCTCCAGGAAGAGGTTAATTCACTTTCTTATCCTTTTTCCTTAGACTAGTTAATGTAGTTCACGCAACGACCTCCTGGCGTATTAAGGGACTCATTTCTAAGGTGGGGACTCCATTAAGGCGACTTCCACTATCCCCATATGCTAGGATGATATGTAAGAATGAGGATGGTGGAAAATAGAGGGGACCTACAGTTTTACGCGGGTTCCGAACCACGGTAGGGGTCTGGGATTCCGCACATTCATTCACAAAGCGTGAAAACACACTTTGCCAGAGTTTAAGGAATGGTTTGGTAATCAGATAAATCTGTGATGGAACCGTGGTTTGAACCCCGGACACCTAGCTCAGAGGTCTGACACCTTACCCCCCACGTAAACAAAATGGTTTGATTACAAATTGAAAGAAGTGTAAACTCTGTGTAATGGTTCTGGTGGCGCGTCACAATAACTGTGTATTTAATAGCAGTTGGCTTGAAGCGCGTCAACTGTAGCTAGGAGTGGCCTTAGAGCGCGGTACAGGTTACATGATGCAAGCAAACCTTGGAGTGCTGCGGGGTTATTTATGACAGGAGAATGAATACACAGCAAGTTCTCTGGATGAACACTTCGAATGGAACAAGTTGAGAGTTGTAATATAGTATCTACCTGTAATGGTCTAGGTTAGGTTAGTTTGGTGATCGTGTGATCATCCAAACATAGTCAGACTCCAACTGATAGTAAATATAGAGAATAACTATCCCACTCTAAACCTAAAATATACTACGACTGATGGTAAACAGAAAGGAACTATCCCACTCTCAACCTAACATATACTACGACTGATAGTAAACGGAGAGGAACTATCCCACTCTCAACCTAACATATACTACGACTGATAGTAAACAGAGAGGAACTATCCCACTCTCAACCTAACATATACTACGGCTTATGGTAAACAAAGAGAAGAACTATCCCACTCTCAACCTAACATATACTACAACTAATGGTAAATAGAGAGGAAGTTGTCCGTCTCACAGCCAGATTGTTTTTTGTCTGTCATCTCTGGAATTTAATCTGACAGCAAAATTATCACTTATTTGCTAACGAGTGAATGGCTGGTAGGAGTCAACTTAGAAACTATTAGGTTCATAAGGGTCTTCCATTTTACTTGTGCTACTATTGTAAATATTAATACAAGGTTCACGTGTCAGCAAGCATAGATAGATTACAATAACAATTATTATCGATATTATGTATATTAGGCATTCAAACTGTCCTGGCCAATGTCACTCGGAGAATCGGAGTCACAGTTAGATTTCCTTGCGCGTATTCTGGAGTGGTTTTCTTACCTTAATTTATCGATTGGCAGGTAAAAGTGCATTATTTTTTATTCACCCATTACAATTTACATATTACATCCATTAGTGTTTTTCAGTCTATGGCCTGGGTCTCTTTTTTATTCAAGCCATGTATTTTCCACTACCGGCCTGCTAGGCCTAGCTTCTTATGCCTTATAATCTAACTTAAGATTAGAACAGGCACAACATCCAGTCCCCAGCCGTTAATTAATCATTGTGAAGGGGTAAACTCATATTTCACCAACGATACATTTTTCGGCCATACCGGGAATTGAACCCAGAATTCTTAGCTTGGTAGACAAACATGCTACCGATTGAGCTAAGGTGTCGGGTTGTAATTTACAAATAATACTTTTTATTGGGAAGGAAGATGTCCACACTAAGACCGAATCCATAGCAATATTTTATTTCGAAAGTGTGTGTATAGGGGTTGGCTGATTCTGAGTAGTAGTTTGTAGAACAAACACAAGAGCGTATGGGTCTCTCTACTCAACCAGCCTCCGATGATTCCAAATTCACTTTGTTCTATTTCCCTGGTTCTCAATTAGTGAGCCGCAGATGCTGGTATGTTTGAGTTTCAAGGTTTGCCGCTAGGCTCCACTACTGTGACCATAGCGTGCCACGGTCTAAGATATAATAATATGGGTCTGGCTTCACTTTAGTTCTAGTTATCAAACATTGTAGCCAAAAAGCGCTAGTGGTGTCGCCCGCAATTCAAATACTGTACAGAAGTTTTAAACACCGTTTTCATTTTATTGTTTCAGATAATATGAAAAGGGGGGAGAGGGAGATCAGAGAAAATGATTAATAGCTTAAAAAATAATCATATTGTTAACAAATACATCAACTACACTTATTGTTTGCTAATGGTTGTAAAAGTATTTAAAGTTGCTTGATATATTTCCTTTAGCTCTGTAAACAGGAAGATGTGGAGAGGACAATTTATACTCAATGTGCTATAATTCAAGTAGAAATATTTTTATAAATAAAATATATCAGGGAAGTGGTTTCCAACCTTTCAAACGGTTTGACCTAAAGTTGGTCTCTGGGACCATAACGACATCTTGATAGCCTTCAAATCTTAGTTTTTAATTATTTTTTCACCACACCCCTCACGGATATTTGAATTTAATTACAGTTGTTGGGTAGGTAGACTTTAGATAAAAATGTACCTTTATTTGCTCGGGGGGAGAAGTGGAAAAAATTTAGGGAAAATCACCCACAGTACATTCGGACAAAATTTGAATCTCGACCTTCCCGTCACGTCACGTCACCAACAAACAACCAAACGAGCGTGGCGTTAAGCCCACATGCCCACCGATACTTGTTTTAGTTACTATATTATTTGAGTACCACGACTTACTAACCGTTCAGGTTATATACGCGTATTTACTAATTACGCTAATGATTTTTAGGGATGAAGAAGGCTAAAAGAGGAAGTGTACCTACACTAGCCTGGAGGAAGAGTGGAAAACCATTTTGGAAAAACCTTTCTTAGTACACCCAACCAAGATTCGAACCTCGATTAGAGATGGTTCTAGTATAGAGTGATAGATAAGAGATGGCTCTATTATAAAGTGTTAGTTGAGAGATGGTTCTATTAAAGAGTGTTAGTTGAGAAATTGTCTAGTATAGAGTACTAGTTGAGAGATGACCCTAGTATAGAGTGTTAGTTGAGAGATGACTCTAGTATAGAGTGTTAGTTGAGAGATGACTCTAGTATAGAGTTCTAGTTGAGAGATGGTTTAGTATAGAATGCCAGTTGAGAGATGGGTCTAGAATAGAGTTTTAGTTGAGAGATGGCTCTAGTATAGAGTACTAGTTGAGAGATGGTTTAGTATAGAATGCCAGTTGAGAGATGGGTCTAGAATAGAGTTTTAGTTGAGAGATGGCTCTAGTATAGAGTACTAGTTGAGAGATGGTTTAGTATAGAATGCCAGTTGAGAGATGGGTCTAGAATAGAGTTTTAGTTGAGAGATGGCTCTAGTATAGAGTACTAGTTGAGAGATGGTTTAGTATAGAATGCCAGTTGAGAGATGGGTCTAGAATAGAGTTTTAGTTGAGAGATGGCTCTAGTATAGAGCACTATTTGAGAGATGGCTCTAGCTTAGGGTGTTGTGTTGAGGGTGGGTGACGTAGTCAACTTGAACTAGCATATTTCAGAGCAGTGTAGTTAGCGCCAGTTGGGCATTTAGCCATCAATGGCGTTGTTCAATAAATTGTCGGTTGTAGGATCCAAATCAGAATAGAAGATCTTGCTTGGACTAGATCCAACATTTAGTCCTTACACAAGGATAATGAACGTTCTGTAGTGTAGACAATACTGCTGTAGGACTTGCCGAGACAGCGCTTCACGAGCAAATATTGTCATGTGATTGGCCTATACCATTTACAGACTATCAATATGATGTGCTATACAGCTCTCATTAATTATAGACTATTAATATGATGTGTTATACAGCTCTCATTACTTATAGACTATCAATATGATGTGTTATACACTTCTCATTACTTATAGACTATCAATATGATGTGCTATACAGCTCTCATTACTTATATACTATCAATATGATGTGCTATACAGCTCTCATTACTTATAGACTATCAATATGATGTGTTATACACTTCTCATTACTTACAGACTATCAATATGATGTGCTATACAGCTCTCATTACTTATATACTATCAATATGATGTGTTATACACTTCTCATTACTTATAGACTATCAATATGATGTGCTATACAGCTCTCATTACTTATATACTATCAATATGATGTGTTATACACTTCTCATTACTTATAGACTATTAATATGATGTGTTATACAGCTCTCATTACTTATAGACTATCAATATGATGTGTTATACACTTCTCATTACTTATAGACTATCAATATGATGTGCTATACAGCTCTCATTACTTATATACTATCAATATGATGTGTTATACACTTCTCATTACTTATAGACTATCAATATGATGTGTTATACACTTCTCATTACTTACAGACTATCAATATGATGTGCTATACAGCTCTCATTACTTATATACTATCAATATGATGTGTTATACACTTCTCATTACTTATAGACTATCAATATGATGTGTTATACACTTCTCATTACTTATAGACTATCAATATGATGTGCTATACAGCTCTCATTAATTATAGACTATTAATATGATGTGTTATACAGCTCTCATTACTTAGACTATCAATATGAGGTGCTATACAGCTCTCATTACTTACTGAGTGTCACTATGATGATACTGTACATGTTAGTGAATGTAGTGCTACATGCAATACACCTAGTACTGGAGCATGTAGAGACTGTACATGTTAGTGAGTGTAGTCCTACATGCAATACACCTAGTACTGGAGCATGTAGAGACTGTACATGTTAGTGAGTGTAGTCCTACTTGCAATACACCTAGTACTGGAGCATGTAGAGACTGTCTATATGGTCATGTCAGCTGTCAGTAGGATGTGACGTTTCCAGTGTCTGTGTCAATGGACTATAGATCGTGTATGGACCGGCCACATTTGCAATAATGTAGGACGAGTGGGACGAACAATTGACTTTAAAGATGTAGTTGATGACGTCGCTGCAGAGAAAGTCAGAAATAAATACTTATTGCTCAACACTTATTACTATTTGTTTATAAAATACTAAGTTGACACTGACGTACAGAGTGGGAGTATGTAGAGCTCTCTAAATATAACAGTCCAATTAAAGCAGGATCTAACACTACACATTTGTTTGCAAGCAACGGGATTATATCGGTATTTGGAGGTTGTCCAACTCTAGAATGTTCCAATCAGACACAGAACATGTAACATGTCTTGTAGTTTAAATATGACTTGTGATGAGGTCAAGGAGGTCATGTCTTGTAACGAGTTCTATTCAGCCCAGTTGACATTCTGCCACAAGGCGCATTAACCGTTTGTCTTCTTTCTGTGTTATGTATTAGAATAGAGAGAAATAGAGAAGAGGCAAAGAGTAAAATTAGAAGCTAAAGAAACAAAAATAAAGCTCTGCTCGGGAAATTAAATAGTAGTGTATTGAAAAAGGGAATAAGTAACAAATCTACAGTCTTAGGAGTGAATAGACAAACGGACAAGTGTAAGTCCAGACGGATGGATGGATATAAATAGATATTGTCCGACAAATGAATGACAAGCTTACGATGTAAAGTGTTGAATCGGCTCCATCGTCAAATGTGCAGGCATTATCTTTCCTCTCGACGGCGGAGAGCGTGCTGTATAATACAGCATCTTGTTATATAAGTGGACGACGCTAGTGGCGTCTCTCCGTCCTCCCACCAAACATAGACTGGGCCCTTGGCAGAGATTGGAGGAGAACAATCATTAACAGCCGTCAACTTACAGTCTTGCAATATTCTGTTCTTACATCTAATGAAGCTATTAACTACATCATCAATCGGCTATTACTTGCATGTTTCTGTTCTTACATCTAATGAAGTTATCAACTACATCATCAATCGGCTATTACTCTCATGTTTCTGTTCTTACATCTAATGAAGTTATCAACTACATCATCAATCGGCTATTACTCTCATGTTTCTGTTCTTACATCTAATGAAGCTATGTAACTACATCAGCAGTCTGTGCTATTAATCGCATGTTTCACCATCACCATGCACCACCACCATGGTAAGCTATCTCAGCTTTATTAGGGAGGAGCTTTGAGTTCCACTCCAGTCTCTGTACGCGTGCCAATCGGTCGGGACTATGCGGAAATAAAATCTCCTCAGTTGAACTGGTGAGGTCTTCAACCAAGGACTATAGCATTAGAGTCGTGTTGCCTTCTCGAAATATTTTTAATTGTATCAATAATTGTGTGCTGAAGTGTAATAATATCCTATGTCATGTAAGATGAGCTATACCCGCACCAGTGGCTGCATGGTATAAGGTGCTACTCTCACAGTAGACTAGACTGCCAATGACGGAGCGATCGAGGTTCAAATCTCGGTTGGGTGTACCGAGGGTAGATTTTCCAAAATTGTTTTCCACGCTCCCTCCAGGCAAATGGTGTACACTTACCCTAAATTATACCTTCCTCATTCCAATCTGGTTTGGTGATGAATCAGGCTTGATCCTTAAACATACATCAAATATCTATAGAATCGAAACATTGACAGGTCAATCTCGTGGCTTGGCTCATGAATACATGAAATACACAGCATCTGATTAAGAATATTATATCGATTAGACTAGACCCTGTGTTAACTGTCCCCATTTCGATGTATCATGTGTAGAGAATGACGTCAGAACTAACTTAACACTGAACTGACTGCTCGAATAAATCACACGTTGCGGCAGTCACCTTGCTCAGTGCAACAAGGGAATTAGTGACGCCACTCATTATATCAGCACTCGACTCACAAACTAACTAAACTCTAGACCTCCCACAACTCGATGATCAACATGGAACTCTGAGCATGGAGATACCAGTGATACACAGCTTCTATTATCAACATGGAACTCTGAGCATGGAGATACCAGTGATACACAGCTTCTATTATCAACATGTAGCTCTGAGCATGGAGATACCAGTGATACACAGCTCCTATTATCAACATGTAGCTCTGAGCATGGAGATACCAGTGATACACAGCTCCTATTATCAACATGGAACTCTGAGTCTGGAGATACCAGTGATACACAGCTCCTATTATCTTCATGTAGCTCTGAGTCTGGAGATACCAGTGATACACAGCTACTATTATCTTCATGTAGCTCTGAGTCTGGAGATACCAGTGATACACAGCTCATATTATCAACATGTAACTCTGAGTCTGGAGATACCAGTGATACACAGCTCCCATTATCAACATGAAACTCTGAGCACGGAAAATACCAGTGATACACAGCTACTATTATCTTCATGTAGCTCTGAGTCTGGAGATACCAGTGATACACAGCTCCTATTATCAACATGTAACTCTGAGTCTGGAGATACCAGTGATACACAGCTCCTATTATCAACATGTAGCTCTGCGCACAGAGATACCAGTGATACACAGCTCCTATTATCAACATGTAGCTCTGAGCACAGAGATACCAGTGATACACAGCTCCTATTATCAACATGTAGCTCTGAGCATGGAGATACCAGTGATACACAGCTCATATTATCAACATGTAACTCTGAGTCTGGAGATACCAGTGATACACAGCTCCCATTATCAACATGAAACTCTGAGCACGGAGATACCAGTGATACACAGCTACTATTATCTTCATGTAGCTCTGAGCATGGAGATACCAGTGATACACAGCTCCTATTATCAACATGTAGCTCTGAGTATGAAGATACCAGTGATACACAGCTTCTATTATCAACATGAAACTCTGAGCACGGAGATACCAGTGATACACAGCTCCTATTATCAACATGGAACTCTGAGTCTGGAGATACCAGTGATACACAGCTCCTATTATCAACATGTAGCTCTGAGCACGGAGATACCAGTGATACACAGCTCCTATTATCAACATGGAACTCTGAGTCTGGAGATACCAGTGATACACAGCTCCTATTATCTTCATGTAGCTCTGAGCATGGAGATACCAGTGATACACAGCTCCTATTATCAACATGTAGCTCTGAGTATGGAGATACCAGTGATACACAGCTTCTATTATCAACATGAAACTCTGAGCACGGAGATACCAGTGATACACAGCTACTATTATCTTCATGTAGCTCTGAGTCTGGAGATACCAGTGATACACAGCTCCTATTATCAACATGTAGCTCTGAGCACGGAGATACCAGTGATACACAGCTACTATTATCTTCATGTAGCTCTGAGCATGGAGATACCAGTGATACACAGCTCCTATTATCAACATGGAACTCTGAGTCTGGAGATACCAGTGATACACAGCTCCTATTATCAACATGTAGCTCTGAGCACGGAGATACCAGTGATACACAGCTACTATTATCTTCATGTAGCTCTGAGTCTGGAGATACCAGTGATACACAGCTCCTATTATCAACATGTAACTCTGAGTCTGGAGATACCAGTGATACACAGCTCCTATTATCAACATAAAACTCTGAGTCTGGAGATACCAGTGATACACAGCTCCTATTATCAACATGTAACTCTGAGTCTGGAGATACCAGTGATACACAGCTCCCATTATCAACATGAAACTCTGAGCACGGAGATACCAGTGATACACAGCTACTATTATCTTCATGTAGCTCTGAGTCTGGAGATACCAGTGATACACAGCTGCTATTATCTTCATGTAGCTCTGAGTCTGGAGATACCAGTGATACACAGCTCCTATTATCAACATGTAACTCTGAGTCTGGAGATACCAGTGATACACAGCTCCCATTATCAACATGAAACTCTGAGCACGGAGATACCAGTGATACACAGCTCCTATTATCTTCATGTAGCTCTGAGTCTGGAGATACCAGTGATACACAGCTCCTATTATCAACATGTAGCTCTGAGCACGGAGATACCAGTGATACACAGCTACTATTATCTTCATGTAGCTCTGAGTCTGGAGATACCAGTGATACACAGCTCCTATTATCAACATGTAACTCTGAGTCTGGAGATACCAGTGATACACAGCTCCTATTATCAACATGTAGCTCTGCGCACAGAGATACCAGTGATACACAGCTCCTATTATCTTCATGTAGCTCTGAGTCTGGAGATACCAGTGGTACACAGCTCCTATTATCAACATGAGCACCCAAACACCAGTGACGGAGGCCACACAACCATCCTGTGATCTAATTGTTTTGTCTCTCCATCAAGGCAACCTCTGTAAGACGAAGAACTAACGAATGGAGGGTCATTGCTTTGTGCCCTTGTTGCAATCTCCATCTCACCTTCAATGTAATTTATTGGAAAAAATGTGTCGGGTGTACCTGTAGTGTTAACAGTTTATGATTGATTTATTCCTCTATTTTGGTTGTGTTTACATACATCTTGCTGGGCTCTAACCTCACTTCGTGCGTGTGATAGTGTTGTTTAGTGTTGTGTAGTGTTGACTCGTTGGGCATCTAGAGAACCTTCAGGCAACGTTAATGTTGCTGTGTTGAGTGGCTAGAGAACCTTCAGGCAGGGTTAGTGTTGAGTGTTGAGTGTCTATAGAACCTTCAGGCAAGGTTAGTGTTGAGTGTTGTGTGTCTATAGAACCTTCAGGCAGGGTTAGTGTTGAGTGTTGAATGTCAAGAGAACCTTCAGGCAGGGTTAGTGTTGAGTGTTGAGTGTCAAGAGAACCTTCAGGCAGGGTTAGTGTTGCTGTGTTGAGTGTCAAGAGAACCTTCAGGCAGGGTTAGGGTTGAGTGTTGAGTGGCTATAGAACCTTCAGGTAGGGTTAGTGTTGAGTGTTGAGTGTCTAGAGAACCTTCAGGCAAGGTTAGTGTTGAGTGTTGAGTGGCTATAGAACCTTCAGGCAGGGTTAGTGTTGCTGTGTTGAGTGTCTAGAGAACCTTCAGGCAAGGTTAGTGTTGAGTGTTGAGTGGCTATAGAACCTTCAGTCAGGGTTAGTGTTGAGTGTCAAGAGAACCTTCAGGCAGGGTTAGTGTTGAGTGTTGAGTGGCTATAGAACCTTCAGGCAAGGTTAGTGTTGAGTGTTGAGTAGCTATAGAACCTTCAGGCAAGGTTAGTGTTGAGTGTTGAGTGGCTATAAAACCTTCAGGCAGGGTTAGTGTTGAGTGTTGAGTGGCTAGAGAACATTCAGGCAACGTTAGTGTTGAGTGTTGAGTGGCTATAGAACCTTCAGGCAGGGTTAGTGTTGCTGTGTTGAGTGTCTAGAGAACCTTCAGGCAAGGTTAGTGTTGAGTGTTGAGTGGCTATAGAACCTTCAGGCAGGGTTAGTGTTGCTGTGTTGAGTGTCTAGAGAACCTTCAGGCAAGGTTAGTGTTGAGTGTTGAGTGTCAAGAGAACCTTCAGGCAGGGTTAGTGTTGAGTGTTGAGTGTCTAGAGAACCTTCAGGCAAGGTTAGTGTTGAGTGTTGAGTGGCTATAGAACCTTCAGGCAGGGTTAGTGTTGAGTGTTGAGTGTCAAGAGAACTTTCAGGCAGGGTTAGTGTTGAGTGTTGAGTGTCAAGAGAACCTTCAGGCAGGGTTAGTGTTGCTGTGTTGAGTGTCAAGAGAACCTTCAGGCAGGGTTAGTGTTGAGTGTTGAGTGTCAAGAGAACCTTCAGGCAGGGTTAGTGTTGAGTGTTGAGTGTCAAGAGAACCTTCAAGCAGGGTTAGTGTTGCTGTGTTGAGTGTCTAGAGAACCTTCAGGCAGGGTTAGTGTTGAGTGTTGTGTGTCTATAGAACCTTCAGGCAGGGTTAGTGTTGCTGTGTTGAGTGTCAAGAGAACCTTCAGGCAGGGTTAGTGTTGAGTGTTAAGTGTCTAGAGAACCTTCAGCCAGGGTTAGTGTTGAGTATTGAGAGTCAAGAGAACCTTCAGGCAGGGTTAGTGTTGAGTGTTGTGTGTCTATAGAACCTTCAGGCAGGGTTAGTGTTGCTGTGTTGAGTGTCTAGAGAACCTTCAGGCAGGGTTAGGGTTGAGTGTTGAGTGGCTATAGAACCTTCAGGTAGGGTTAGTGTTGCTGTGTTGAGTGTCTGAGAACCTTCAGGCAAGGTTAGTGTTGAGTGTTGAGTGGCTATAGAACCTTCAGGCAGGGTTAGTGTTGCTGTGTTGAGTGTCTAGAGAACCTTCAGGCAAGGTTAGTGTTGAGTGTTGAGTGGCTATAGAACCTTCAGTCAGGGTTAGTGTTGAGTGTTGAGTGTCAAGAGAACCTTCAGGCAGGGCTAGTGTTGAGTGTTGAGTGGCTATAGAACCTTCAGGCAAGGTTAGTGTTGAGTGTTGAGTAGCTATAGAACCTTCAGGCAAGGTTAGTGTTGAGTGTTGAGTGGCTATAAAACCTTCAGGCAGGGTTAGTGTTGAGTGTTGAGTGGCTTGAGAACCTTCAGGCAAGGTTAGTGTTGAGTGTTGAGTGGCTATAGAACCTTCAGGCAGGTTAGTGTTGCTGTGTTGAGTGTCTAGAGAACCTTCAGGCAAGGTTAGTGTTGAGTGTTGAGTGGCTATAGAACCTTCAGGCAGGGTTAGTGTTGCTGTGTTGAGTGTCTAGAGAACCTTCAGGCAAGGTTAGTGTTGAGTGTTGAGTGTCAAGAGAACCTTCAGGCAGGGTTAGTGTTAAGTGTTGAGTGTCTAGAGAACCTTCAGGCAAGGTTAGTGTTGAGTGTTGAGTGGCTATAGAACCTTCAGGCAGGGTTAGTGTTGAGTGTTGAGTGTCAAGAGAACTTTCAGGCAGGGTTAGTGTTGAGTGTTGAGTGTCAAGAGAACCTTCAGGCAGGGTTAGTGTTGCTGTGTTGAGTGTCAAGAGAACCTTCAGGCAGGGTTAGTGTTGAGTGTTGAGTGTCAAGAGAACCTTCAGGCAGGGTTAGTGTTGAGTGTTGAGTGTCTAGAGAACCTTCAGGCAAGGTTAGTGTTGAGTGTTGAGTGGCTAGAGAACCTTCAGGCAAGGTTAGTGTTGAGTGTTGAGTGGCTAGAGAACCTTCAGGCAAGGTTAGTGTTGAGTGTTGAGTGTCAAGAGAACCTTCAGGCAGGGTTAGTGTTGAGTGTTGAGTGTCAAGAGAACCTTCAGGCAGGGTTAGTGTTGCTGTGTTGAGTGTCAAAAGAACCTTCAGGCAGGGTTAGTGTTGAGTGTTGAGTGTCAAGAGAACCTTCAGGCAGGGTTAGTGTTGAGTGTTGTGTGTCTATAGAACCTTCAGGCAAGGTTAGTGTTGAGTGTTGAGTGTCAAGAGAACCTTCAGACAGGGTTAGTGTTGAGTGTTGAGTGTCTAGAGAACCTTCAGGCAAGGTTAGTGTTGAGTGTTGAGTGGCTAGAGAACCTTCAGGCAAGGTTAGTGTTGAGTGTTGAGTGTCTAGAGAACCTTCAGGCAGGGTTAGTGTTGAGTGTTGTGTGGCTAGAGAACCTTCTATCAGGATTTTAAATATTGTAATACATTATTTGATTTACTGAACGATTGTTGTTTATTTTTGATCTAGCGTTAAGTGTAAGTGTAGGCTAAGTACATATTAAAGTCGTTTTCTCAAGGTTAGAAGCCTCGAATGAACTTAGTGCCGCTACTTAATTGTTCAAACCGTTTATAGTCGGCCTTCCCTCTGACGTAATGAGTCGTCAATGTCCGAAATGTCCAGTCGGGCGCTTACAGCAGTCCTGAGGTGGGGCGGGAGTGGGTAGAGGGTAATTATAAGAGTGGAAAATCTGTTTCATAAAGCTGGGCTAGGCCTACACTCAGTCTACCCCAACAGGTTCCACTATGAGGCGGCTTCTCGGGGTAAACAAAGTGTATGTAGCCTACCTTACTAGTTCAATTATGTTTGAATAAAATTAAACGTAAAAGTGAAGGTGTTCTTCTGGAACCCATCGAGTGAAGAGTGCGCTATGAAAAACTATAAACATGGTACTTATTAAAAACTGGATCAAAACAACGACCCAATATGAACCGGAGAGTTTTGTGATCGTCACAGGATCCTGACGACTGTGGAATACACTCAACAAGTGAGTAGGAGCTACAGACTTCCCTCATACTGAGTGCACGTGCTAGGTGTTAGGCCTCCTCTAGCTAGGTGCTAGGTCTGTCTCTAGCTAGGTGCTAGGTCTGTCCCCAGCTAGGTGCTAGGTCTGTCTCCAGCTAGGTGCTAGGTCTGTCTCCAGCTAGGTGCTAGGTCTGTCTCCAGCTAGGTGCTAGGTCTGTCCCAGCTAGGTATTAGGCATCCCCATCTAGGTGCTAGGTCTGTCCTCAACTAGGTTCTAGGTCTGTCCCCACCTAGGTGCTAGGTATGTCCCCAGCTAGGTGCTAGTATGTCCCCAGCTAGGTGCTAGATCTGTCCCCACCTAAGTTCTAGGCATGTCCCCAGCTAGGTGCTAGGTCACCTAAGTGCTAGGTCTGTCTCCAGCTAGGTGCTAGGTCTGTCCCCAGCTAGGTGCTAGGTCTGTCTCAGCTAGGTGCTAAGTCTGTCTCCAGCTAGGTGCTAGGTCTGTCTCCAGCTAGGTGCTAGGTCTGTCTCTAGCTAGGTGCTAGGTCTGTATCCAGCTAGGTGCTAGGTCTGTCCTCAGCTAGGTGCTAGGTCTGTCCCCAGCTAGGTATTAGGACTCCCCAGCTAGGTGCTAGGTCTGTCTCTAGCTAGGTGCTAGGTCTGTCTCTAGCTAGGTGCAGGTCTGTCTCTAGCTAGGTGCTAGGTCTGTCTCAGCTAGGTGCTAAGTCTGTCTCCAGCTAGGTGCTAAGTCTGTCCCCAGATAGGTTCTAGGTCTGTCCTCAGCTAGGTGCTAGGTCTGTCTCTAGCTAGGTGCTAGGTCTGTCTCTAGCTAGGTGCTAGGTCTGTCCCCAGCTAGGTGCTAGGTCTGTCTCCAGCTAGGTATTAGGACTCCCCAGCTAGGTGCTAGGTCTGTCTCTAGCTAGGTGCTAGGTCTGTCTCTAGCTAGGTGCTAGGTCTGTCTCTAGCTAGGTGCTAGGTCTGTCTCAGCTAGGTGCTAGGTCTGTCTCTAGCTAGGTGCTAGGTCTGTCCTCAGCTAGGTGCTAGGTCTGTCTCTAGCTAGGTGCTAGGTCTGTCTCTAGCTAGGTGCTAGGTCTGTCCCCAGCTAGGTGCTAAGTCTGTCCCCAGCTAGGTGCTAGGTCTGTCCTCAGCTAGGTGCTAGGTCTGTCCCCAGCTAGGTATTAGGACTCCCCAGCTAGGTGCTAGGTCTGTCTCTAGCTAGGTGCTAGGTCTGTCTCTAGCTAGGTGCTAGGTCTGTCCCCAGCTAGGTATTAGGCCTCCCCCAGCTAGGTGCTAGGTCTGTCTCCACCTATAAGAATAAGGTAAATAAAGTGTTGTAATTCATTACATTGTTTGAAATTTTTGTGTATAGTACTCGTATATTACCATACAGAAAACACAGATTGAGAATGATAATTATTTAGAAATTACTTCGAGCAAAATCATTTGCAAGGCCGTAGCCAGCCATTAATTTCGGGGGTGGAGGGGGGCGGTTTGTGGGGCATATCCCCTGCTGGAGGTTAGAAAAAATTCTAAGTGACAGTTCTAGAAGCTATCTGAAGTGCTTTTTACGGTTACACAGCCTCCTATTTGTACTTGTACATTAATTTCGATATTGTTTGAACCATAAATAAAGAATATATATATGTATATATATTGTGCATTAAATTTCAGGGGGTGGGGGTTTGAACCCCCAAAACCCCCGACTACGGCCTTGATCATTCGACAGGGTTAATTACGTTTAAATATTTAGGAACAATTATTTAAATGGCAATAACATTATTGATTCGAAATTAGAAAAAGAATACAGTCGGGTAATGCATGCTATTATTCTGTCAGTAAGTGGGTTTTTTAGCATCACGTCTTATTGCCCGTTCGAGTTATACGCTTGTGTTGGTTTTATGGATTAGGAAGGGTATATTAATAATAAGTGTACACGCATTTGTGGAGAAAGAGAGAGAGAGAGAGTGGAAAACCATTTTGGGAAAACCACTCTCAGTACACCCTACCGAGATTCGAACCTCGATCTCCCCATCATCGGCAGTTTAGTCTACTGCAAGAGTAGCGCGTTAGACCATTCGGCCACCGAAGCGGGTTCAGGAAGTTGTTGACGACTCGCCTGCTGTCCAGGAATGTAAAACTCGGAATATACAACACAATTATTTTACCGGTTGTTCTCTATGGGTGTGAAACATGCTCTCTTACCTTACATGACGAAAACAAATTTAGGGTGTCCGAAAAAAAAAGTGCTTGTTAAAATATTTGGTCCAAAAAAGGGATGAGGCTACTGATGAATGGAGGAGTTTACATAATGATGGGATACATACACCTGTACTCATCACTAGACATTGTTAGGATAATCAAGTCTCTTATACCAAGAAAGAAATCGTAATGGAATTTGGAAAGTTGGATTGGATGAAAGTGTTTTAATAAACTAGGTTGAAAAAAGCCTCGTAGGAGCTATACCCTAAAACTGAGTTCTCAGTTTATTGTGATCATTTCTTTACATTCTCTAGAATTTTAACAAAAATAAAAATCAACATAATCGAATCTATCAGAAGAAATAGGTTGGAAAACTCACTACTAAAAGAAGCCATACAAATAATTTTTAAAAAACAATGGGTTGTTTTGATGCCTGCGTTGACGTAAAAGAAAATGTTTGCTCTGTGGCTTCAATGTCACTTGTTCTAAAGATCTTATTCCTCCAGAAAAATACATTATCATTGTTGGCCAAACAACATTGTTGGTTTACTGTAAAAACAAACAAAGCATGTACAATATGAGGGCACATGTTTTGAATATTTTCACACCTAAATGTTAATAACTTATATAACTCTAATTTACATGTTTGATAATATAGTGTGTTATAAGTGTAGTTTTAACATTAGTGTTTGTATTTAGCTGACGCAAATGGTTTCAAATTATTTCTAGGTTCTTTTTAGACAGAAAAATCTTAGTTCTAAAACTATAAGAGATTAACTCAAATTGATTTTATAATATTATTTAAAAAAAACAGTGTTTTAAAATTAAATGACACTACACTTTTTTTCTGTTTGCTAAACAATATTTTATTTAAATTTGTATTTGATTTTCAAAATAAAAATATAACAAGACAATTAGAATATTGACCCTCTCACATAGTATTGTTGAAATAGAACAAGACAATTAGAATATTGACCCTGTTGAATAAAAGCTCTCACAAAGTATTGTTGGAATAGAACATCTCAATTTTAAAAATAAGAGAATACCAACGAGACCAAATATTGATTATCTTGGTAAACTAAATTTTAATTATTCTACTATAATCAAACTGTGCAATGGAAGAGTGGACTATGTGCACCTAATGAATTAGTCGATGTCATTGTTGAATTAACTCGCACGCCTCATTAAGTGATTCCTATAACATACAGTCCCTTCCGCAAAAACTTGCTCTCTAAGAAAGTGAGAAAATTGAATATTTATTTATAAGAGATAATTTTCATCAAATCAATGATATCGTTTTCTGAAAATTGAAAAATGACACCTGGAGACGGGAATCGAATCCGGTACCTTTGGCTTAGCACTTCAATGCTTTAACCACATAGCTATCCAGGATTCGTCCCGTGCACAAGGTCATTCTTCACTCATATTTTATGACAGAGTCTATGATAGACGTGCGGAAATCGTCGGCTACAAATGTGTGATTTTATTAAGATCACGAGCTATCAGATAACGCAGCCACCTTCGACTCTGTAGTTGTCTTATTGCTGCCACTTGTACATTGGTTAGAGCATTGGCGTAATAAGCCAAAGGTCCCGGGTTCGATTCCAGTGTCCAGGTGTCATTTTTCAATTTTCAGAACATGATTTCTAGATGGATTAAATCCTCACTAAAAGCATACATAATAGCTTTAACTATTTGATTCTTAATAATATAGTTGTTTTTTGCACCGCGTCCATGTTATACGCTTATTTACTAATTACTATAGTGGTTTTATGGATGAGAGAGCTTATATTTAGAAGAAGTGCACCCGCATTTACGTGGAGAGAAAATTGAAAACTCCTTTGGAAAAACCACCCTCAGCACGCCCAGTCGAGATTCGAACCTTGATCTACCAGTCATCGGCAGTCTAGTCTACTGCGAGCGTAGCGACTTAGACCATGCGGCCACCGAAGCGTGTCATGTTATAGTTGAAATTCCACTCAGCTTATATACTTTCTGCCAATATCTTAGCAAGATTGAGGTGGTCATGTTTTATTTAGTGACCTTGATTAAATGAAATATAATAGTTTTTATTCTAATGTGTATGTAATTCAGTGTTTAAATGTGTACACTTGGTTGATCCATGTTTGGAAACAAGCTTGTATGATTGATTGTTTTGTTATCAACGATGGACTTCAAGATTGACTTTATATTTATTAATTAGTCTGGTGCAGTTTATTTTCGGGAAATACGAGTCTTATATAATTCACATCAGCTTTTTATTTAAACATAGTTTGAACACTAATACTAGTAATAGAGGCAGCTATCTCTAATGACAGGTTTATAATGTTCCAAGTCTGATTTTCATGTACGCATACGCCAGAGCATGAGCATTAATTAGGGCTATGTTCATTACAACGTCTGTGGCCGGAACGTGTTTTTTAAACCCTCGTTGTTTGTGCTCTGGAAACTTTTGTGAGAGGAAAATTTTCCTTTGGTAATGAATGAGTGTGGTATTATCTCGTGTGTCGACACTTATCGGGCGACTGAAATCAAGATAATTGTTGCTATATCGGTTCTTAGTCTAGTGCTTGGCCCAGATTCATAGTCAGACTTGGCGCGCGTGGGCCTCAGAACCAAACATAAGATGACATCTGCCTGGACTCCAATGGAATGGCCAGTTTTACATACGAAACTGGCCCATTGCATTCTGGTCTAGGTGTTGTCTGGTATTTAGTATAACACCACACTTGAGGGTACTAAGTCTGACTATGAAACTGGCCCACTCTATTCTGGTCTAGGTATTGTCTTGTATTTAGTATAACACCACACTTGAAGGTACTAAGTCTGACTATGAAACTGGCCCACTCTATTCTGGTCTAGGTAGGTGTCTTGTATTTAGTATAACACCACACTTGAAGGTACTAAGTCTGACTATGAAACTGGCCCACTCTATTCTGGTCTAGGTATTGTCTTGTATTTAGTATAGCACCACACTTGAGGGTACTAAGTCTGACTATGAAACTAGCCCACTCTATTCTGGTCTAGATAGATGTCTTGTATTTAGTATAGCACCACACTTGAGGGGTACTAAGTCTGATTATGAAACTGGCTCTAGTAAAATATCCAAAGACAACATTTGTTGAACGGAATATTAGCCAAGAGAGTACTCAAAGTAATACAATTCCTGATATATTATAATTTATTGTAGTTTATTCTTATGAGATTTACATGTTTTAAATTAACTGGAACCTGCACCGGTGGCCCCATGGTCTAAAAAAGTCGTCATTCTAATGTTAGATTGGCAGGGAGAGCGGGGTTCGAATCCTGATCAGTTCTACTGAGGGTGGTTTTTTCCTATATGGTTTTCAACTTACCCTCTATGGAAATGTGGGTACTCTTAATTCCACTTTCCTCCTCCCATTGCACTATACTACCCGCACAATTGATAAAATAACTCAAATTATCTTAGGCGCTATTCTCACAATATAGAGTCAATGAGGAGGTCCAGGTTCGAATCTTGGCTGATTTTGCCAGAACTAACATAGTAGACTACTACCTAAGTAGATAATATGTCGTTCCTGTACTATCCGGGTCGAGCATGTGACTACGAATCATCTAACTGAGGTAATATTTGAACATTAGTTACAAATAGTAATCATGTTCCACAGCTCATTATTTATAATATGAACACTACGCACGAAGTTACGGGACCCGCGTCGCTCATAGACCTGTCAGAAAACATTGTTACCAGTGGTAACATGGTACAGCAATGAAGTATCGGTGTTTATTAAACACCCGGTATGAGAGAAAATAGGGACATCAGGTCTTTGGAAACGCCATCGTTTGTGCTACGTTAAGGCTGGGTGCTAGTGAGCGCCAGTTTAGTGCATTAATTTTGCAGGTTTTATAGCATAAACATTTTTTTGCCAAAATAAATCAAATATTTCTTCTATAGAAACATAGAGTTTAGTTTTCCGCACGTGCTAATCTCAACAGTTATTGAATATCTGGCATGAGCATAGCGGCATTTGGTGACAAACTTTTTAAATGAAGAGAAAAAGTTGCCATTAAATTCCAGGACACCTTTGACAGATATTCCAGAACTGTTGAGATTATCATGTGCAGAAAACTAAAAACTATGTTTCTATAGAAGAAATATTTGATTTATTTTAGCCAAAAAATGTTAATGCTATAAAAACTTCGAAAATACTGTCCTAAGCTCACGCTCAATAGCACCCCATCTTAAGGCCAATTCCATACGGACGTCGAAAAGCGCGACAGTTTTGACGCCACGTAGACGTCGGTTGAATAAGTCAATATGCACCACATCGTCCAATCTATAGGAGCGTGTTAAACGCCCGCTATTTCGGCGCTATCCGGGCGTCTGGCGGTTTTAACGCAACTGGATGCGTTAACGACGCTGACGTTGGCAGCGCTGGTAAAACTAGACAGAGCGTTTTCACGGCAGCTTCCGCGTGACAATTCACTCGCATTGTGTTTGTTCATTTACCGTCAATACTTTTATTCAGAACCTTACCTTGTATCTTTTTTTCACAAAAAAAATCTCAAAAGCTCATCAAATGGCGTTACTAGCATTCTATAATATTGAAAAAAAAGTATCTGCATATATTCTATAATTTTCAAACAATACAAGAAACTGTCCTGTTGAAAGACGATCGGTTCATACTGGATGCGTCCCTCAACATCTTTCTTCTCTTTCAGAATGTTCATGATGTCCTTCCAAAAGATGAAGCACACCAATGCATCCTATATGCACGGTGTCTATTTTCTGAGGAACACACCATTGGACTCGGCAGTTCTGCCTTAAAAACGCCGTGTCTATCTTGTTTAGCGCTTTTATCGCGTTTTCACGGCTTCAAAAACGCGGCGCTTTTAACGTCAAGTGTAGATTAATCAAAACACAGGCAAGCATCAACGCTAAGAACGCGGCGCTTTCAGCGTTCGTAAGGAATGGCCCGGTTGGCTAAGTTCACAACAAGTTTCGGTAAATTAAAGTTAATCTTCTGTTTTGCTACATCTAATACTTTGTACCCTTGGATCCACACACTGCGGTGATTATAGTCACAATACATGGAATCAGGGAATGCCATGATTCTTATTTGTTGGAGTGTTTCTTATTTCCCACGCCTTCTCAGTTCATCCCACATGCACTCGATTGCGTTCCGGGTCTTGGGATAGTTCTGCCCAGTCTAGAAGGGATGGACTTCTGTTGATTTACATGTAAGACCTTTTGCAACTTTTGAGATTTAATTGTCATCATTATCTTGCCTGAAAAATGTGGCTGCAAGCGTTTCCTTCTGAGCATATAGTAGCTCGCTCTTTGTACATGAAGAGAACCATAGAACCATTGAAATCCATGTAGCTCGAGCTGGCCCGCCACATTTCCGAACACGACTAGTTTTTTGCTCAATCGGTTGTGCTCTATTTGCTTTCTCATATGTGCCAGAACAAGATCATTTGTGCTGTTCTGTTCTATATTTTTTAGGACTTTATATTACTACCCGTTTGGGTTATACTCTTATGTATTAATTACGCTAATGGTTTTAGGGATGAGAAAGGTTAAATTTATAAGAATTGTACCCATATTTGCTTGGAGGGAGGGTAGAAAACAATGTTGAAAAACTCTCTTAGTAGATCCGACCGAGATTCGAAGCTCGATCTCCCCGTTATCGACAATCTAGTCTACTGCGATCGTAGCGCCTTATACCATGCGGCCACCGAAGCGGGTATTTTTACTATAAATTAGGACTTTTATGTAACATTTAATGAGGATGGTCCCTATTCCGTAACAAGTAGGAAATAATTATTGCGTTCAATTTGTCTCGCCACATTAAATATTCTCTAGAATGCCTAACTTTCGAGCACAAATGTTAAAGTTCGGGCACATATGACCACAAATTGAGTGCAAGCGATTGAACAAAAAACTAATCATTTTTGACAATGTGGCGGGCCAACTCGAGCTACGTGGGTTTCAATGGTTCTCTGGTTCGCTTAATGTACAGTAAATATAACATGCTACTTTATGCCTAGAAGAAAATGAATTCAAAAGTTATCGTCAGACATAAGCGGAGAAAGAAATACAAATTGTTGGAGTTAAAACGGGGAACTCACTTCACTCGTTCAATAATTCAAACCACATGATTATATTTGTATTTGTTTTCACAGTCTGGCAGTATTTGCTCTATCGCCTATACAACCTACCATACGAGCGCGCAGTTACAAATTCCCGCCCGAACTGGTTTCCCCCACCCCCCTCTGTTATCTAATCAAGCGTGGAAACTCCCAGATCACGGGGCCCTGTGTGGCCGCTCCATTCGCACACCCCTAGGGGCATAGCTATGCACGAGTGGGGACTTACGTTGCTTGGAATCGAAGCTTGACCATCCAATGTAAGGGACACATGCTGTGCCAGAACAGACAGATAGTGTGCCTGACAAGTGACCATGAAGACTGGAGTTTGATCCTGATTGGATGTATTGAGGAAGGTTGTGCCCCATTGTGGTTTCACAGCCTCTCGCCAATCAAATGATGATGATGATGATGATGATGATGGGGTTAGTTTAGTTAAAATACTGCTTTATTGAATCCAAGTCCATGTCAAGATTTCCGTCTCAGAGTCATGGCTGGCTGAAAGACTCAACTCTGGTCTGGGAGGTTGACCAGTTTTCTGTAACTCTTGTCATGGCTGGCTGAAAGACTCAACTCTGGTCTGGGAGGTTGACCAGTTTTCTGTAACTCTTGTCATGGCTGGCTGAAAGACTCAACTCTGGTCAGGGAGGTTGGCCAGTTTTCTGTAACTCTTGTCATGGCTGGCTGAAAGACTCAACTCTGGTCAGGGAAGTTGGCCAGTTTTCTGTAACTCTTTCGATGAACAAACTCCTGGTTAGAATGTGTGTCGTTTGTTATCATTGTCAACAATGTCCTCCTGAGATCTGATAAGAGAGAAATCATCAATCAGTCACCGCTCCCGACCTCCACTAAGTCCTCGAGACGAACTTACAGGGGCTACTCTGGTTCTGAACTGGTCCGCCTGTTGTACGCGCGCTGTTTTAACCGTGGCCGGATCCTTCGAGACAACTGGACAGTAGCTGCCAGTGAAGTGCGTGTGTTGTGACAACTAGACAGTAGTTGTCAGTGAAGTGCATGTGTTGTGACAACTCCGAGACAACTGGACAGTAGTTGTCAGTGAAGTGGTGACTGTGCAGGATACCTATGGTTGGTATTTGGGATGACCCTCTCTTCAGGTTGGTGTTACTGATGGTTGTTATACTCTCTGCAGGTTGGTGCTACTGATGGTTGTTATACTCTTTGCAGGTTGGTGGTACTGATGGTTGTTATACTCTCTGCAGGTTGGTGGTACTGATGGTTGTTATACTCTCTGCAGGTTGTTGGTACTGATGGTTGTTATACTCTCTGTAGGTTGTTGGTACTGATGGTTGTTATACTCTCTGCAGGTTGGTGGTTCTGATGGTTGTTATACTCTCTGTAGGTTGTTGGTACTGGTGGTTGTTATACTCTCTGCAGGTTCGTGGTACTGATGGTTATTATACTCTCTGCAGGTTGGTGGTACTGATGGTTGTTATACTCTCTGCAGGTTGGTGGTACTGATGTCTGTTATACTCTCTGCAGGTTGGTGGTACTGATGGTTGTTATACTCTATGTAGGTTGTTAGTACTGATGGTTGTTATACTCTCTGCAGGTTGGTGGTACTGATGGTTGTTATACTCTCTGCAGTTGGTGGTACTGATGGTTGTTTTACTCTCTGTAGGTTGTTGGTACTGATGGTTGTTATACTCTCTGTAGGTTGTTGGTATCGATGGTTGTCATACTCTCTGCAGGTTGGTGGTACTGATGGTTGTTATACTCTCTGCAGGTTGGTGGTACTGATGGTTGTTTTACTCTCTGCAGGTTGGTGGTAGTGATGGTTGCTATACTCTCTGCAGGTTGGTGGTACTGATGGTTGATATACTCTCTGCAGGTTGGTGGTACTGATGGTTGCTATACTCTCTGCAGGTTGGTGGTACTGATGGTTGATATACTCTCTGCAGGTTGGTGGTACTGATGGTTGCTATACTCTCTGCAGGTTGGTGGTACTGATGGTTGATATACTTCCTGCAGGTTGGTGGTAGTGATGGTTGCTATACTTCCTGCAGGTTGGTGGCACTGATGGTTGCTATACTCTCTGCAGGTTGGTGGTACTGATGGTTGATATACTTCCTGCAGGTTGGTGGTAGTGATGGTTGCTATACTCTCTGCAGGTTGGTGGTACTGATGGTTGATATACTCTCTGCAGGTTGGTGGTACTGATGGTTGATATACTCTCTGCAGGTTGGTGGTAGTGATGGTTGCTATACTTCCTGCAGGTTGGTGGCACTGATGGTTGCTATAACTCTCTGCAGGTTGGTGGTACTGATGGTTGATATACTTCCTGCAGGTTGGTGGTAGTGATGGTTGCTATACTCTCTGCAGGTTGGTGGTACTGATGGTTGATATACTCTCTGCAGGTTGGTGGTACTGATGGTTGATATACTCTCTGCAGGTTGGTGGTAGTGATGGTTGCTATACTTCCTGCAGGTTGGTGGCACTGATGGTTGCTATACTCTCTGCAGGTTGGTGGTACTGATGGTTGATATACTCTCTGCAGGTTGGTGGTAGTGATGGTTGTTATACTCTCTGCAGGTTGGTGGTAGTGATGGTTGCTATACTTCCTGCAGGTTGGTGGCACTGATGGTTGCTATACTCTCTGCAGGTTGGTGGTACTGATGGTTGATATGCTCTCTGCAGGTTGGTGGTAGTGATGGTTGCTATACTCTCTGCAGGTTGGTGGTACTGATGGTTGATATACTCTCTGCAGGTTGGTGGTACTGATGGTTGCTATACTCTCTGCAGGTTGGTGGTAGTGATGGTTGCTATACTTCCTGCAGGTTGGTGGTAGTGATGGTTGCTATACTCTCTGCAGGTTGGTGGTAGTGATGGTTGCTATACTTACTGCAGGTTGGTGGCACCGATGGTTTGGACAGTTGAGAGCTGGAGAAAGGTGAGGGCGGGTTGAAGGAATCTCTGAACTTTCACTCTTCTAAAGAAGAGATATTCGTAAGTTTTTCAGCTCTCAGCCAGAATTGGATCAGTTCTATCTTTCATTTACTCAAAACTAAAGATCCTAAGGGAACAGGATGAGTAGGCGAGTTTTATTAGTATGTAAAATCATCTCCTTGTATAGAACATGAGGAACAGCAAAATGGACCTCCAGTGCATCCTATCTTTATCGAACCTTGAACTCTCGGGTTAGCTCAGTGGTACGAACCAGTAGTCCTGGGTCTTGTTCTCGGCATGGATGGTGTTGATACCCAGACAACGAGTTATTAAGAGCTAACACAGACACCGACAAGTGTGACAGTTGTCAATGACAAGGTCTGGTCTCCCTGAGCGGACAAAGCTGCTAGGAACGTTTAATCCGGAGTAGGTATCTGAAAAAAGTATCGATACTTTACTAATATCCATATTTTCCTTTCGATACTAGTTTTTTTTTTACTCGGTAAGCTACATTTTCATAAACTTTGGAAAGTTTGTATGGTAAAACCTTTTATAGTATCTATCATGCAATACTATCTATCATACCTTCCAAGTTCCAACACATAACATAAACGCGATAGACTTAGGTATATTATTATAAAATTTTTATAGTTTTTTGGTGACCTGGTGATCTAGGGGTAAGGTTTCAGACTTTTGTGCTGGGGGTCTAAGGTTCAATCCTTGGTCCCGGCACAGATTTATCTGACTACCAAACCCTTCCTTTACCTCTGACAAGACGTGTATTAATCACAGCTTGTGAATGTGAGGAATGCCAGGCCTCCACCGTGGTTCGGATCCCACGTTAAACTGTAGGTCCTCCATTTCATCTCACAATCACCCTACCATTGCACATTAGCGTAAGTGCGTATAACCCGAATGGGTAGTAAGACCCGGTGCTAATAAAAATAATAATAATAGTTTTCATTGTTTAAATAAATATGAAACTACAATTATGATGCAAAAGTTGAAATTATTAATGGATACAAAAAAAAATCCAGATTAAAATTTCGATACCGATACTTACCGCTATCGATACTTTTCTTTCGATACTAGTAAGGTATTGATATTTTTCCTCCGATACTTTTAATGATCACAGTATCGATACTTTTCTTTCAATACCACATCCCTAATCTGGAGAGATTTAGTGGATTACTGGACATTTCATGACATGGAATGCGCCTTTAATGACGTCATATGTTGAATATTAAATTATCTCGTCTTGTTTGGTTTTCTGGTGACAAGGAGGTCGGAGTTCTAATCCTTGTCAGATGTACTGAGATGTTTTCCCACTCTCCCTCCAGGAGAATATTGTTCTAATGGCTCTGAACCTGTCCGGTAACACACTATATTTTCTTAGCCTGATGCCACATTACTTGATTGAGCTTATTTCTTCTTCGCATACGTTCAGAGAATGACCGAACATAGCAAATAACATCCTACTAGCATTTTGCTAATCTGGGATTGTATTGTTGTTGTTATTATTATTATTATTATATTATTACAAAAAACTTATATCAACCTTGTTAAGAGATTATCTGACGATGTGTTGTATTAGGTGTGTCCGTCATAGGCTTAGTTAGTTTGTAAGTCGTGTGTTTATATATCTCTGTTTGGAAAGTGCATGTAAAATCCGCTATTTTTATTACCATTACTAGTTTCCCTCACAGGACTTGCCGTGGTCGAGAGCACTATCTTGATAATGGCTTAGCGCTTTATAAGGGAGTTCGTTTCCGGTATTTCTGAATCGAGCTACAACTTTAAGATAAGTCAGGCGCGATGAATATTCACTAAAACTACTGAACTTTCTAAATTATAAAATATGTCCAATTGAACTTTGCTTGTTCACCTCCACGATATGTCAATATTTCTAGAACTAGGTCTAGAGGTGACAATTGATGGCAGAACTACTCGCATTTTTAAAAATAGACTAGAGGTGATAAGTGATAGAACTACTCGAAATTCCAGAAGTATGTTATCCATCCAGCCAAATAAGAGATAACGCATTTCATGACAGAAGCAACAAACATGTATGATAAAGTTTAATTATCTCTTAACTAAATAAGTTATATACCGTACCTTATTTTCTTATCACTAGATTATATATTATTTGGAATCCGTAATCAAAGCAAACCTTATAAAGTGTGATTTCGGCTTATCTTTTACTTACTTAATGTGGATTTACACGTTTGTCGAAAAAAACAAGCGCAGAACAGAAATTTAGTCACGTGACGAGCTCTAAACCAATCACAATATTTTCGCCTCATCGACACGAGCTGTTCTGCTAAAGTTCAACTCTGCTCCACTTCATCCGCTCTGTCTGAGATGTTCGGCACGGGAGAACCAATCAAAAATCAAACTCAACCAACTCAAATAGTGCGCATGCGCATTTGACAACGCATGTGTGGTACTGCCAGAATCAAGCAGACAGTTTCGTTGACCGTTGTGAGGAGATTTGAAATAACCCGTTAATGTAAAGCTTGTATCGATATATTGGATTGTGCCACGACACAGCGTTATAATTTGTAAACATCCATCAGGAGAATGATCTAAAATATATGTTTATCCACTAGAAAATAAAATACGTCGATAATCAGTTGTTTTAAGTTAGCGTTGCAATGCATCATGGGTCAACATACAGCGAGTGAATTTCTGCGCCACTCAAACAGATTCTGTTCTTTATTTTCGGCGAACTAGTGAATCAAGCTATACTCTATGGTACTAGGAACTCGAAAATTAATTGTTGCACTTACAAAAGTACATAACCTATCCTTATCTTGAGCTACTTCTATCCAATCCACCTCATTATACCCTATCCCTATCTTAAGCTAGTTCTACCCAGTCCACCTCATTCCAGCCTATCCCTATGTTTAGCTAGTTCTATCTAGTCCACCTCATTCCACCCTATCCCTATGTTTAGCTAGTTCTACCCAGTCCACCTCATTCCACCCTATCCCTATGTTTAGCTAGTTCTACCCAGTCCACCTCATTCCACCCTATCCCTATGTTTAGCTAGTTCTATCTAGTCCACCTCATTACAGCCTATCCCTATCTTAAGCTAGTTCTACCCAGTCCACCTCATTCCACCCTATCCCTATGTTTAGCTAGTTATATCTAGTCCACCTCATTCCACCCTATCCCTATGTTTAGCTAGTTCTATCTAGTCCACCTCATTCCACCCTATCCCTATGTTTAGCTAGTTCTACCCAGTCCACCTCATTCCACCCTATCCCTATCTTAAGCTAGTTCTACCCAGTCCACCTCATTCCACCCTATCCCTATGTTTAGCTAGTTCTATATAGTCCACCTCATTCCACCCTATCCCTATGTTTAGCTAGTTCTATCTAGTCCACCTCATTCCACCCTATCCCTATGTTTAGCTAGTTCTACCCAGTCCACCTCATTCCACCCTATCCCTATCTTAAGCTAGTTCTACCCAGTCCACATCATTCCACCCTATCCCTATGTTTAGCTAGTTCTATCTAGTCCACCTCATTCCACCCTATCCCTATGTTTAGCTAGTTCTACCCAGTCCACCTCATTCCACCCTATCCCTATCTTAAGCTAGTTCTACCCAGTCCACCTCATTCCACCCTATCCCTATGTTTAGCTAGTTCTATATAGTCCACCTCATTCCACCCTATCCCTATCTTAAGCTAGTTCTACCCAGTCCACCTCATTCCACCCTATCCCTATGTTTAGCTAGTTCTACCCAGTCCACCTCATTACACCCTATCCCTATGTTTAGCTAGTTCTATCTAGTCCACCTCATTCCACCCTATCCCTATGTTTAGCTAGTTCTACCCAGTCCACCTCATTCCACCCTATCCCTATGTTTAGCTAGTTCTACCCAGTCCACCTCATTCCACCCTATCCCTATGTTTAGCTAGTTCTATCTAGTCCACCTCATTACAGCCTATCCCTATCTTAAGCTAGTTCTACCCAGTCCACCTCATTCCACCCTATCCTTATGTTTAGCTAGTTCTATCTAGTCGACCTCATTACAGCCTATCCCTATCTTAAGCTAGTTCTACCCAGTCCACCTCATTCCACCCTATCCCTATGTTTAGCTAGTTCTACCCAGTCCACTCATTCCACCCTATCCCTATGTTTAGCTAGTTCTACCCAGTCCACCTCATTCCACCCTATCCCTATGTTTAGCTAGTTCTATCTAGTCCACCTCATTACAGCCTATCCCTATCTTAAGCTAGTTCTACCCAGTCCACCTCATTCCACCCTATCCCTATGTTTAGCTAGTTCTATCCAGTCCACCTCATTCCACCCTATCCCTATCTTGAGCTGCTTCTATACAGTCCACCACATTACACCCTATCCCTATCTTGAGCTGCTTCTATACAGTCCACCTCATTCCACCCTATCCCTATCTTAAGATAGTTCTACCCAGTCCACCTCATTCCACCCTATCCCTATGTTTAGCTAGTTCTATCTAGTCCACCTCATTCCACCCTATCCCTATGTTTAGCTAGTTCTATCTAGTCCACCTCATTCCACCCAATCCCTTTCAGGCTCATTCTAATGTGATCCTCCCATCTTCATTTAGGTTTTCCTAACTGTCTCATCCCATTGGGTTTGCCGGTCAATACCCTGAACGCGGTTCTAGTTTCTTACATTCACGCTGAATGTCCTTTCCATCGTAACCTGTGAGATTGTATTACCCTAACAATGTCTGGTGATGTATACAGGGTAGGTAACTCGTTATTATTTAACCTAATCAACACTCCATTATCTTAATCCATTTTAGGACCAAATCATTTACATTATTATTTTCATCCATCATAATGTAAAACATATTTTCCTACTGCTTAACAAACGACGAAATAATATGTGAATTACAGGACCACGCAACTTGTGTAGCGTGAAAGTTTTGCGGGGTTGACCAATCTGCGTTAGACAGGCGCAGTGTGATATTCCTAAGTTTCCACAGTTGGTTCAGAGGTAGAAAGAAGACAGGCGTAGCTGGTTGCCCCTAATGAGTGTTGTGTAGACTGACCCGTTAAACTTGAGTGTGTGTGTGTTGATAGTTTGTACCGGGGGTCGCCAGTAACTAATCGTGTGAGGTGTTACAGTGATTGGATAAGAAGAAAATATAACCAGCCCCGTGGTGTGGTGGCTACGAGCCTCAGTATCCCGGGTTGGATTCTTGGCTTGTACCTTGGGTATTTTTCCCGAAAGGGGAATCAGCTCATCGGTCACGAGTGTCTGGTTAATTAAGCTTAAAATAGGTTTAAGTGCTTCCACTGGTACCACACCCTCATGTTCACTATCTCATCATCATCATCATCATCTCATTGGAACATGGAAAGATTCTCTACGGAGAGGATGTACAATTAGTACATTCGGGTGTCTCCTGGGCAACGGTACATTAGTACTGGCTAATTTTTCCACTAGCAGAATTACGAATGATATAGCCCTGACATATATATATATACTCGCTTTGCTCATTGGGGGCTCCGCCCTCAAACCCCCAGTGGGTTTTCTTTGCAAGTGGATGTAAAGTAATGTAATTCCAGCGTTGTTTTTTACGTAACAACTTAAAGTTACCGGTATACCGCACCGACCTTAAAGTTGCTCCAGCATTTTGAATTTTTTTGGGGGGGTTAAAATTTTTTTTTTTAATTTTGGAATTTTTCCGTCGGTTAAAAGCTATAAGCTATAAGTTTGCCAAATTTCAAGTTTCTATCTCATCTGGAAGTGGGTAAACATTAATGTCAGTGAGTGAGTGATTCAGCCATGTGGCTTTATAGTAGTATAACATTAGAAAACTTGAGGTATGAAATGTTTCGAAGAGACTGGTTGACCTTCTCATGGATCGCCAACAGTCGCCAGATAGCTTGTAGCGTCCACCGTATTTGAATGTATATCTTTCAAATGTAAAATGTAGTTGGTTTTATGTATAATTTATAGAAATGGTTGTGATTGAAAATTTGGAACGACTTTCATATTTATTTTGAATGCAACACGTAATGTTAACAAATATGCATTAGTTGTGGAGGTGTGGGAATCAAATATCATTAATCTCATTAATAGGCCTAATGAGCTTTGCTTCTCACCTATACATATAAAGGCAGTTGGAAAACAGTTTGGGGAGCCTTTGGGGCTATACATGTATTACGTAACGTACTTGAGGGGGCAGGGGTCTATCGCAGCGCTACGCTGCGTCACATGGGGGGGGGGGGAAGGTTTAAGTTAGCGTAACGTAATTAAATTTTAGTTTATAAAACAAACAATAAAAATAGTCATGTATAAACTTAAGCTTTTCCACACTTTAAAAATAGTGTTTTCTGTAGATACAAATAAAACTGTTTGACTAGAAATTGCATCCTTTATTCAAAATCATATTTATTTTAAATTTATATGATCCGACGTGAAAATAATTTGTCTACTTAAAAAAAAAATATTTGAAAATGACATGAGAAAAAGTTTTTTATACTCGAAACTGGAAGCGTTACGTAACTTAAGGGGGAAGAGGCGTTGCCAAAGCGTTACGGAGCGTGATATGGGAGTGAGGGGTCAAAAAAAGGCCTAAAATTGCGTTACATAATATATGTGTGGCCCCTTTATAAGTATATAAATTTATTTATCCATTAAAAAGTTGCTCTCAGCATTCATAGCTATGTTTAATGTTAATAAACACAAATAAAACTAAGGAGGAAGTAGTAAAGTTATTTATTCTAGCTAGATAAAGGATATAGCAGTACATTTTAATAAAGTAGCGTCCAAAAGTTATTATTACGGTGCCCTTATTAAACTATAAGTGTCAAAATACGTCACATTTCATTTGCATTACAATTAATAAATGTATGTACAGGATAGGAAAACAAATTTGAATGAAATAAACATTAGAATTCAATTAAATGTGTTTTACAAACAAAGTTATCTCTCAGAGCGTATTGATTGTCTGTAGTCCGACACACCTTGGCCATAGTTGACCATGTTATTTGAAATACACAGTTATCTCCCAGGGGATATTGACTGTCTGTGGTCCAACACGCCTTACCCATAGTTGACCATGTTACTTGAAATACAAAGTTATCTCTCAGGGGATATTGACTGTCTGTGGTCCAACACGCCTTACCCATAGTTGACCATGTTACTTGAAATACACAGTTATCTCCCAGGGCGTATTGACTGTCTGTGGTCCAACACGCCTTACCTATAGTTGACCATGTTACTTGAAATACACAGTTATCTCCCAGGGCGTATTGACTGTCTGTGATCCAACACGCCTTACCCATAGTTGACCATGTTACTTGAAATACACAGTTATCTCCCAGGGCGTATTGACTGTCTGTGGTCCAACACGCCTTACCTATAGTTGACCATGTTACTTGAAATACACAGTTATCTCCCAGGGCGTATTGACTGTCTGTAGGCCAACACACCTTGGACATAGTTGATCATGTTACTTGAAATACACAGTTATCTCCCAGGGCGTATTGACTGTCTGTGGTCCAACACGCCTTACCCATAGTTGACCATGTTACTTGAAATACACAGTTATCTCCCAGGCGTATTGACTGTCTGTAGGCCAACACACACTGGACATAGTTGACCATGTTACTTGAAATACACAGTTATCTCCCAGGGCATATTGACTGTCTGTGGTCCAACACGCCTTACCCATAGTTGACCATGTTACTTGAAATACACAGTTATCTCCCAGGGCGTATTGACTGTCTGTGGTCCAACACGCCTTACCCATAGTTGACCATGTTACTTGAAATACACAGTTATCTCCCAGGGCGTATTGACTGTCTGTAGGCCAACACACCTTGGACATAGTTGACCATGTTACTTGAAATACACAGTTATCTCCCAGGGCATATTGACTGTCTGTGGTCCAACACGCCTTACCCATAGTTGACCATGTTACTTGAAATACACAGTTATCTCCCAGGGCGTATTGACTGTCTGTGGTCCAACACGCCTTACCCATAGTTGACCATGTTACTTGAAATACACAGTTATCTCCCAGGGCGTATTGACTGTCTGTAGGCCAACACACCTTGGACATAGTTGACCATGTTACTTGAAATACACAGTTATCTCCCAGGGCGTATTGACTGTCTGTGGTCCAACACGCCTTACCCATAGTTGACCATGTTACTTGAAGTACACAGTTATCTCCCAGGGCGTATTGACTGTCTGTAGGCCAACACACCTTGGACATAGTTGACCATGTTACTTGAAATACACAGTTATCTCCCAGGGCATATTGACTGTCTGTGGTCCAACACGCCTTACCCATAGTTGACCATGTTACTTGAAATACATGGTTATCTCCCAGGGCGTATTGACTGTCTGTGGTCCAACACGCCTTACCCATAGTTGACCATGTTACTTGAAATACACAGTTATCTCCCAGGGCGTATTGACTGTCTGTAGGCCAACACACCTTGGACATAGTTGACCATGTTACTTGAAATACACAGTTATCTCCCAGGGGGTATTGACTGTCTGTGGTCCAACACGCCTTACCCATAGTTGTCCATATTACTTGAAATACACGGTTATCTCCCAGGGGGTAATCAGTGTCATATAAGCGATATACTGATTTTAAACGATACTTTCAAAGAAAAATAAACCTCAAAGATCGCAATCGCTAAATTGTTTGTCATCTTGATCAGCAAACAACAGTTCCAGGAATAGAGATATAGAGGGAATCAAAGTGTTCAGTGGTAGCTCAATGAAGAGATAGGACTAGCAACTCTTCTAACATTCCTGCTGGTCAGGTTGTGTGAGTAGTAGGGGTAACTCAAAGAAGAGATATAGGATAGCAACTCTTCTAACATTCCTGCTGGTCAGGTTGTGTGAGTAGTAGGGGTAACTCAAAGAAGAGATATAGGCCCATGTTGAACAAAGGTTTCCTGAACCTGTCAGATGTGGCAGTTAATGTTCTCGCTAATCACCATGTCTTACTACCCACGATGTCTTGTTACGCAGGCTGTATGACTATTTTAAGTACGCTAATGGGATGAAACATTATTTAGAGTAAAGCACGCACAATTGAGTGTAAAACCATCCCTCAAACACCAGTTCAAGAATACAGTCATGACTGGAATTTCTGCATGGAGGGCACCACAATTCAATTAATTATTAAAAACCTGCATAAGTGGCCTCATGGTCTAAGGCGTCACTCTCGTGTTGGACTAGACTGCCAATAACAGAGAGATCGGATTTCGAACCCTGTAGGGTGTACTGAAGGTGATTTTCCAAATTGGTATTCCACTCTTCCTCCACGCAAATGTGGGTACACTTCCTCTAAATTCAACCTTAATCCCTATCTCATTAGCGTAATTAGTACATTATGTGTATAACCTGAACAAGTAGTATGAGGGTTCGGCCAGACTGACATGCGAGCGAGCAGATAGCTCTCAATATTTGTTGACGTGGAGGCAAAGGTTCGAATCTTGGCTCAGTGAATTGAGGATGGCTTTTGACAAGTAATTTATTGTTGTGGTTTTCTCATCTCTTGCCATGCTAATGGTGATTCTTATTTGTAGAGGCCTACTTAGATTATATTATTGAAGTATTTTAATATATACGTTATATATATATAGGTATGGTTTATGATCTCACCAATTAAATTAGGCCGTTAATAGCAAGTGTGCTAAACCTATCGATAGTAATAAAAATGTTAAAATGAGAAGTTTTCCTAGCACTCAATGAACCAACCAACATACAATAATATTGCCTAGCGCCTGTAAACTAGACTGTACCGGGTCGGGCGCGCGCGCTCAGTCGCTCGCTCCAGTCTGGCCACCTCTCATTACAACCAATGTGTTCTATTTTATATTTTAGTCGCTCGCCCAGTCTGGCCGTGTCCTGACGCGGTGTTAATAAAATGAGTTGAAAAATGATACCTGGAAACGGGTTCGAATCCCGTGTCCATGTGACATTATTTAAATCATTTGAACTAACATAGTCTAAGATGAAAGGATGAAGAAAGCACTCTAGGTAGTCAGTGTGTAAGTCTTGTGATGTGTTACAAACTTATATAAATGTTGATTTGACTCGAGTGAAAAATCAAATCAAATAACCATCCCCGTGATATAGTAGTCAATGCGCCTGGCTATGAACCAAGAGGTCCTGGGTTCAATACCCCACTGGTACCATGGGGGATTTTCCCGAAAGGCAAAAATGTCAAAGGTGACCATGGTTTGGTTATTCAGGCTTAAGATTTACTACACATTCATGATCACTATCATCACACCATCTCATTACGGGACACGTCGTGTAGACAACCTCCAGAGGTGTACCCTGGGTAACGTTCTGTGCTACCACACACAGGCGACTGTATTAAATAATGTATCTCTTGATATTACGGCTGCCATATGCTAAATAAAGAATATTTTTTAAAAAAAAAGCTCTTTGTACTACTTGACCAAGGGAAGCTAATGTTCTGTTCTGTTTTGTTGCAGCCATGTCTGCCGAGACCAGAGACTACGACAATGAGGTCACGTCACAGGTCAGCAGCAACGATACTGGTGAGTACAAACCACTTATTAGTTTGGGGAAGGTCCAGGGGTCAAACACCAGACCTCTGGTAGACCACCCGACTAAGAATAGCACAGTATAGGACTTAAGTCCCTTTAGGACCAAAAATGTATAGCCGAGTAAATTAATTTGGTTCTCTCAAAGGGCAAATAGACTGTCTAAGATCTGAAATTGGGACATTATAAACATATCAGGGAAGCTATAATCTTACCAGGGACATTATAAACATATCAGGGAAGCTATAATCATTTCAGGGACATTATAAATATGTCAGGGATATTATAAACATATCAGGGATGCTATAATATTCTTAGGGACATTATAAATATGTCAGGGACATTATCAGGGATGCTATAATATTCTTAGGGTCATTGTAAAAATGTCAGGGATTTTATAAACATGCGAGGGACATTATAAACATGTCAGGGATGCTATTATCTTACCAGGGACATTATAAACATGCAGGGGTAATTATAAACGTACCAGGGACGTTATAAACATACCAGGGATGCTATTATCTTATCAGGGACATTATAAACATGAAAGGGTCATTATAAACGTACCAGACAGGTTATAAACATATCAGGGATGATATCCTATCAGAAACATTATAAACATGCAATAAACATTGTAAACTCAAAAGGGACGTTATAAACATATCAGGTACGCTATAATCTTCTCAAGGACATAATAAACATACAAGGCACATTATAAACATAAAAGGGACATTATAAACTTACAAGGGACATTATAAAATGCGAGTTACGAGTCAATCTATTCCAGCACGAGAGGAACGGCCGCCATTCTCCCCACTGAGTGATTTGTTTACTTGAGCCTGTTGCTAGGGGCAACGCTGGGTATCCATGTTAACACGTCGTATCTACTGAGATGTTTACATGTACTCGAGTGTCAAGGGGTGTGGTTTGCAGTGGGCACTATCGACTACTGTCGAGACAAATATCAATGACACATGGAGCACGCTGTGTATTGGACATTGTGTCATTCATTAGATAATATGGTTCAATCTGAGAATTGTTTAATGTTTGGTTAATTACAGCTATCCACCATTTATATAAGAGCGATTAAACACGAGGGATTTTTTGGAAATAATCTATTATTGTGTGAGTGCAGGGGGTTAGAGAGTGTAAGACGGAGAGGGATGTGAACCTGTACCTGACGTTGTGACGAGGAATCGGAGGGCAGTTTAGTAAAAGTGCGCTCACACTAGCACCACGTCTTACTACCCGTCCGGGATCTACGCATATAAACTAATTAGGTTAATGTGTTATTACTAAGAGAGGATGGATTTAAAGGAGTTGTACCCACATCTGCGTAGAGCAGGTATGCCAAACTTGGGGCCCAATCCATGATTCTGTGCGGCCCACGGACGTTTAGATGAACTAACACAATATGATGGTGTTTTTTTTAATAATAAATTATTGTGGGTTCTCATGCACGCCAATTAAATATATATATATATATATATATATATATATATATATATATATATATATATATAAGGGGCCCATTTGAGGTATTCAACATGCACTTTCTGAACAAACTGAACATATAGCTTCAGGGATTCTTAAAACTTTTTCAACTCGCGACCCCTTTTCACCGAAGAAATTTTTACGCGACCTGTAAAATAGTAATACAAATCAAACATTTACTGATATTTAATCGTAAAGAAATTTATTTTAAAATAATTCTTTGGCATACATATTATTTTACCATTTATTGAAGACGAAAGCATATTTGCATACTAATGAGATGGATGTACTTGTTAATTTTCAAATAAGGAATCAAGATCTTGGTTGAATATTTGATAATGCAGTAAGTAGAGCATTTTCAACTATTTTCAGAGTTGATCGATATTTCGATCTTATAATCGACAATGATGAGAACGTCGCTTCACTTAAAATACTTAGTAAAAAATGGCAGTAGTACGTTTAGGGCCATTTCATAAATTGTTGGAAATGTCTTTCAAATTACAAACCAAAATTCATTTAAAGATTTTTCTAGGAAACTCATGTTTTAAATTTGTGTCACTTGATACTTACATGCAGAGGAATGGCGGTGGCAAGGCTGCAGTTAAGTTACAAGATGCGCAAGTTGTGTGTTCAGATCCAAGGCTGCAGTTAAGTTGCAAGATGCGCAAGTTGTGTGTTCAGATCCAAGGCTGCAGTTAAGTTGCAAGATGCGCAAGTTGTGTGTTCAGATCCAAGGCTGCAGTTAAGTTACAAGATGCGCAAGTTGTGTGTTCAGATCCAAGGCTGCAGTTAAGTTGCAAGATGCGCAAGTTGTGTGTTCAGATCCAAGGCTGCAGTTAAGTTGCAAGATGCACATGTGTGTTCAGATCCAAGGCTGCAGTTAAGTTACAAGATGCGCAAGTTGTGTGTTCAGATCCAAGGCTGCAGTTAAGTTACAAGATGCGCAAGTTGTGTGTTCAGATCCAAGGCTGCAGTTAAGTTGCAAGATGCGCAAGTTGTGTGTTCAGATCCAAGGCTGCAGTTAAGTTGCAAGATGCACATGTGTGTTCAGATCCAAGGCTGCAGTTAAGTTACAAGATGCGCAAGTTGTGTGTTCAGATCCAAGGCTGCAGTTAAGTTACAAGATGCGCAAGTTGTGTGTTCAGATCCAAGGCTGCAGTTAAGTTACAAGATGCGCAAGTTGTGTGTTCAGATCCAAGGCTGCAGTTAAGTTGCAAGATGCGCAAGTTGTGTGTTCAGATCCAAGGCTGCAGTTAAGTTGCAAGATAGGCAAGTTGTGTGTTCAGATCCAAGGCTGCAGTTAAGTTGCAAGATGCGCAAGTTGTGTGTTCAGATCCAAGGCTGCAGTTAAGTTGCAAGATGCGCAAGTTGTGTGTTCAGATCCAAGGCTGCAGTTAAGTTGCAAGATGCGCAAGTTGTGTGTTCAGATCCAAGGCTGCAGTTAAGTTACAAGATGCGCAAGTTGTGTGTTCAGATCCAAGGCTGCAGTTAAGTTACAAGATGCGCAAGTTGTGTGTTCAGATCAAAGGCTGCAGTTAAGTTGCAAGATGCGCAAGTTGTGTGTTCAGATCAAAGGCTGCAGTTAAGTTGCAAGATGCGCAAGTTGTGTGTTCAGATCCAAGGCTGCAGTTAAGTTGCAAGATGCGCAAGTTGTGTGTTCAGATCCAAGGCTGCAGTTAAGTTGCAAGATGCGCAAGTTGTGTGTTCAAATCCAAGGCTGCAGTTAAGTTGCAAGATGCACAAGTTGTGTGTTTAGATCCAAGGCTGCAGTTAAGTTGCAAGATGCGCAAGTTGTGTGTTCAGATCCAAGGCTGCAGTTAAGTTGCAAGATAGGCAAGTTGTGTGTTCAGATCCAAGGCTGCAGTTAAGTTGCAAGATGCGCAAGTTGTGTGTTCAGATCCAAGGCTGCAGTTAAGTTGCAAGATGCGCAAGTTGTGTGTTCAGATCCAAGGCTGCAGTTAAGTTGCAAGATGCGCAAGTTGTGTGTTCAGATCCAAGGCTGCAGTTAAGTTACAAGATGCGCAAGTTGTGTGTTCAGATCCAAGGCTGCAGTTAAGTTACAAGATGCGCAAGTTGTGTGTTCAGATCAAAGGCTGCAGTTAAGTTGCAAGATGCGCAAGTTGTGTGTTCAGATCAAAGGCTGCAGTTAAGTTGCAAGATGCGCAAGTTGTGTGTTCAGATCCAAGGCTGCAGTTAAGTTGCAAGATGCGCAAGTTGTGTGTTCAGATCCAAGGCTGCAGTTAAGTTGCAAGATGCGCAAGTTGTGTGTTCAAATCCAAGGCTGCAGTTAAGTTGCAAGATGCACAAGTTGTGTGTTTAGATCCAAGGCTGCAGTTAAGTTGCAAGATGCGCAAGTTGTGTGTTCAGATCCAAGGCTGCAGTTAAGTTACAAGATGCAACACAAGTGAACGCTGCCAGAAATACCTTGGACTCATAACGCATTTGATATTGAATTAATTTTTGGTCGTTGCACTAAGAAACCTTTTACTGTTGACAACATTTATGAGACCCGCCATATGGGGTCGCGACCCACAGTTTAAGGCTTTATTTATAGCACAATACCTATAAGGTACATACTTAACTCTAGAATAGACACCACACAATCCCCCAGACCTTAATTCTCCGCTTTGGAAAGGAAATCCCTAATTTCACAGATGAAAGAAAAAGTTTTAGCCATGGAAGTAATCGAGCCCTCGTCTCTTAGCTCAGTTGGTAGACACGCTACTGGCTGAGATTAAGGTGTCTGGACGTTCACCCGAAAAACAAGAGCGGAGTGGAAACCTGGTCACATGACAAGTTCTAAGCCAATCACAAGGTTCCATCGCTCTGCGCAAGATGAAATCATGAAATTGTTTCAGTTTTGTCCACTCTGCTTGGCAACACCTGCCTGAGGAGACCCAATCAATTTTTAAAAAATGGCCGAGGAAATCAGATTACATGCGCCTACTAAGCGAGATACAAGCTGTGTCTACTGTTGGGGAAATTATCTGAAATAACTCGTTAAATGAAAAGTGTGTGTTTTGTTCTTGTTTCACAACAATACAATAATTTGAAAACATTAGTCTTGATATTAATCTTAAAGATCTGTTTATCCATTGGAAAATAAAACATGTCGGACCTCTGTTGTTTATATTTTGTGTTGCAAATCATCATGGGTCAACATAGATATGTTCTATTGTGTGAATTGCTGCACCCCTCAACAAGATTCTGCTGTCCATTTTCAGTGAACGTGTGATGCAAGCTTTACTCTCCCATTTCAAAATTAGTTTCTTCACTTATGCCGTAGCCACATAGACTGCTACGCTCGGACGTACGTTACACTGGGTGGCCACATAGAAAGCTACGGTGTGGTCATTTTCCGCCGGTCTTCATCAAAAATGGCGGGTGTTCATAGTGTACTGTGGGACTGTGATAATTCTAATGATATTTTACTTTTGCTGTTGCTCAAAGAGTTAGAAGACAGACAGTTAAAGACAGTCATGCATAAACAATTATATTTTCAAATTTCTTCGATTAAAGCTTTCAACATACTGTGGTAAAAAGGAAAGAAGAAAAATATACGAGTATAGTGCAAGTAGAGTAGTAAAATACAAGACGAGTTGAAAATTACTAAACGAAAACTAGAACAAAAAGTCCAGACCTGAGGTGTCAATGGAACTAGTCTACAAACAGATGAAATTGCCTGTTTTGCGCATTCATGTAGTCCGCTACATTCCCCTAAAATCCGTTTACTTGGATGTCTAGATACAAGTTCAACGTAGCAAGCGTAACGTGCAGTGTGGCCACGACCACTGCCTGGATATATAAACACATCATTTTACTGAGAAAACACAGCTTCATAAAACAATTTTTATGAATTACAAAACTGCACAGCAACCAAAATAGTTAGAGCAATTTTCAGATTGCGATTGTTATCAATTGTGTTAAGTTATACAGAGCTATTCCTGAACTTAATGTTTAAATAGCATTTGACAATTCTATCATGTTTTCAGAATATTAACTCATAATTAAGGTTACATCAAATACACTAGAGGATAGTCCGTATAATACAAGCAGGGACAATTTATATTAATTTTAAAGGAACAGTTTGTTTTTCTCTTATAACTATTGTAACCTAGTTACAACCATACGTGAAGGAAATGGGTACACTCACCAAAACCTGCCCTTGTTGACGTGATACGACGGGACTCCAATTCCCAAGAAACACTCTGCAGCACTGACACCATTCAACTAAGCCAGCGTTCCTGCCTCGCCGCTCGTCGTGCCAGCCGACGCCCCCCTCTCTCTCTTGCTCCAAACAAGTGAATCTCGCCGAGCATGCGCGGTGCGCATTTTGGAAAGCCTCTCGAAGCGTGTTCGACGTATGGCTGTTGTTCCTTGGGCTTCTGGGATGTTCTAGATGCCCCCCCCCTTGTGCGCTCTGGGAGCACCTAACCATCGAGTGTATATAATGGACAGAGTCTAGTGAATGAGGACGCATTTGCACTATGGACTTTAGGAGGTAAGAGCCTTACTATTACGTAGGCTCGCTTTACTATTTCAAAATTCCCGTTTGGCTATAACTATTTATGTTTCAAAATTATACGTCTCGGACAAATATTTCCTTTCATGTATATTCTTTGGTTCAGCGATTTATCGCGATTATTTATTTTGCCGATATGGCTATATCAACTTAGAGGGGACCGCTCTGGTTACCCTGGAACATATGTTGCCCGCTTCACGGGAAGTAGGTCGGATTGTTACATCTTGTAGATACCTATGCTAGTAAACCAAGGGGCCGCGAGCCAGTTAGGGCTAGCAGTCTTGTATATCGAGATTGTTGTCAGATTATTTAATATTGTTATTTCTTGTAGATGTTTATGCTAGTAAACCAAGGGGCCACGAGCCAGTTAGGGCTAGCAGTTTTGTATATAAAGATTGTTAATGAAGTTAGACTAATTCACATTGTTACTTCTTGTAGATATCAATGCTAGTAAACTTAGGGGCCGCGAGCCAGCTAGGGCTACCTATGTTGTGTATCAAGATTGTTATTAATGTTAGAGTATATTACATTGTTATTTCTTGTAGATGTCAATGCTAGTCAACTTAGGGGCCGCGAGCCAGTTAAGGCTGCCAGTTTGTATAGCTGCATATTTTCAAAGGTTGAAATATGTTAGTATTGTCTTGCTATAAACATTTCGTGGCTATTATCCTCGACCCGGGGACCGTTTGGACCCATGAATCTTGTGTAGGGAAAACATTATTATGGTGAGGGTATCTGGACATTACGTCCTGAGTAGTTTTCACGATTGTTTACAAAGGGGCTGCACGCCTTTAAACTCAAATGTCTGTATGTGGCTTAACCACGGCACTATTATTTACTTGTGCCCCTCTCCCTCAATGAGGTATATTGTACTTTTGAATAATAAATATTTATAACTCTCTTGTACCTGCCACTGTGTGTTATTTCAACAATAGAAGTGGAGGCAGGTTACACTATTTTTTTTAAATAAATATAAATATAAAAAAAGTTTTATTCAGTCACTAATTTGCTTAAGGACCTTGGCCCTGTCGAGTGCAATACTAAAACCTATTTTGGGGAATGGTGGGCGGGAGGGTGAAAGGCGTGGCATGGCTTAGCAACTGACTAAAGTATATTTCCACGCCAATAATAACAGATGGATCACGGAAAACGCAGACGGCTACAGGACAGGTATTGCGGAAAAATTATGCATTTAAAAAAATCAGTTTTTTATAGTAATAATTTTTAACACCTCTTCTAAGATAATGTATCAATGTTTATTAGATGTTTTTTTTATGCAGCCTGCAGTTATCTATTGAAAAATGTCAAAATTATTGATAATTGATCATTGTTAAAATTATAGAGGAGGTGTGTATATAAAGAGTTTAATTTAATCAACATGCTTCTATTCTTGAACAAACCGTTTCCGAAAAGAAAATTGCAAAACAATAAAAATTCTTGAAGATAACCATTTGTCCCCATGGCTCTGCATTTCCACGCCAAATGAAACTGGCCGATTGCCTTGAAAAATAATGCGGACTTACAGTAAGATAAGAACAGTTTAGATATCCCAACACTTAAAACATTGTTAATATGTAAACTACATTCTGTAAATGAGCATTTTTTTTAACAATCATCAAACAAAATGTTTCTATATTAGTGTTATCTAAATCATAATTTATTACAAACTATGTGTAAAAAAAAAGTTGGTCAGAAAGACATGACTAGTATGAAATAATTTTTGGAAATATTATCATGACACTTTGGATGGGCAGTACTAACACAACAAAATTCATAATGACATAAATCAAAATAAGCTTTGTATCTGTTTGAATATATGTTAAAAAATAGAATCATTTTTCACTTCTTAGGAATACAGTTTTTATTTCATAATATATAAGTAAATTGTATTAATTTAGACATGGGCAATTTGTGGGTAGATGCATGGTTGCCTAACGGTAAACTCGATCTTTCCCTCTCCTCCTGTTTTCATTTTTTAGACATACTTTCCAAGTTACCCATAAGTTTAACACTTTGAAATATGAATTGTAAAATTACAAATAAGTTTGACATGAACACAGTATGTTATGAGCTATAACAATGTGAATACTCTACAGTCCCCCTCCTAAACAATCAGTCTTAAGATTGAATTAAAACACTGTATTTACTTCATAAGGAAGCATTCATTTTATTTGCCAAGTTCTTTCAACTTCTTCATTAATATTTTATGTTCTAACTGATTGTTGGTGAGTTTTTGTTGCAACTTTTGCACCAAAAGTTTATGATATTTGCTCTTCTTTTGGTGCTCCAACGGGTATGTGCTAATTTTTTGTTTCAGGTTCATTATCGTCAACTTCTGCACTTTGCCATCACAGTCAGACTTCTTATTCAGATCTTGATATCTGAACTCTATCTCGGTGAACTTAATCTTGTGCTTTCTCTTTAATATATCTACCTGCAGCTCTGTCACCTTCTTGTGATTACTCATTCTCATTTTGTGCTCTCTCATGTTTGCCTCGTGTTCTTTCATGTTTGCCTCGTGTTCTTTCATTTTTGCCTCATGTTCTTTCATGTTTGCCTCGTGTTCTTTCATTTTTGCCTCGAGTTCTTTCTTTAACTGTTCGAGAGTAAGCTCCATCACCCTGATACGAGACTTTATATGGTTACTACTTACCTCGATTGGATCTGAAGTCTTGTCCTGTTCCTTTGCTTCACTGCATCTTGCATTGTCTTGTCTGGTAGAACCTTGGGTGGATCTTCGTCTACTGCCATGTGCTGACCCAGCTGCAAGAGACACCACTTTCTCAATGATGTGCTCACTTTGCTGTGCGTCGGACGGTCCAACACCAGATTCGGTCTCAACACCATAATATGTTTCAGGAATATGTGCACTGCCATAAGTGCTTCCTGATAAGCCATCGTGGCTGTAAGATTTCGTGGCACCAAGGTCTACAAAAGCCGTCTCGTAATGTTTTTGTTCGTCGTTGGAGACAAAAGGCTCTTCTTTAACAAATATGTCTGGTTCCACAAGGTTTTCTTGACTGGTTGACGAACCGGGGTTTGTATAGGAGATCAACCTCTCTTCCTTTACGGAAGACGATGGCTGCTGTGCATCTAAAAAGGAATTTAAAAAAACATTAATAGGAACCAAACAACATAATGTCCAAATGGTTATACATTAAGTCCTCGACTTTTAGGCTGTTAATTCGTTCAGAAATTTCCCGAGCAAGTCAAGAAACCTTGAATCACGTCGAATGATGCTTAAATACCATGTATCTTTTTTTGACAAATGTGTGGATAGTTAAAGCTAAACAAGCCCTGCTTATGAAAATAAAACATCAAACAAAATGGCGATGACACTATAAGCTGTGCGTCATATTTCTAGGGATGCTATGTATTATAAATTATTATGTTTAAAATGGCCTGTCCTATCATATGTACCGACCTCAGTATCAACCCAAGCAATGGTACCCCATAAACTTTCTATAGTTTGCCCACGGGGGTGGGCAGCAATTTCAAATTCAAATTCATACCCAATTTTTTTATTTGTACCCCTTTTACGATAAGTCAGCGCCAGATGGGCAAAACTTTTATTTTCATTTCCCACCAGGATTACGTGTGTAGATATGTACATAGCCCTGGTGGAGCACAAATCGTCCCCCAGACCGACCCCGGAGACTCCGTCGATCGGACCACCTCGCTAGATTTGCACCGACCGGTTGTCGAACCGGGGTCGGGTGGTTCAATGTCCGATCCTTTTTTGTTGCATCTATGTGTCCTCTTGATGTCTCCCCTATCCCGTTTATGTTAGTTATAATTATCTCATCATCCAGTACTACGCAAATCATGTTTTAAGGCTGTCCATGAGGAGAGGGCAGTACTATCAATTTCATTTGCACAATTAATTTTTATTCATATTCATCTTCATCTTCATCTTCACTATACCACATGGACAGAAATCGCCTACTGGTGAAAATTTATTTTATTGCCCTGGCAGTGTACTATTATATTCTCCGACCGACCCCGGCGGCTCGCTCGACAGGGGTCATTCAAACTTTATTTTCTCTTGTTTTATCCATATTAGTTCTTTCATCCTACAGTTTCTTTTTTTCATTCATTAATTTTTTGTACCATGTATATAGTTAAGGTCACAGTCGACCCAGTAAGTGTGGTGGGGCAGGTTTTTGTAATATTTTCCCGCCCCTATGATCCTAAAGAAGGCAAGTAATCAACCCGTCTGGGTGCCATATTATTTTGTTTAGATTTTTAAGTAAATGTTCTATGTAGCGTTAGTCTTCGAGAGCCCTTCGGGGCTGGTGTTTACTGTCATATTATGTGCTTCCTGTTTCATGTACCAAAATTTGATGTTCAAACAAAATAAATACCATACAAACAAACCAACAAACGTTTCTCTACATTTTAAAAAAGTGACCTGTGCAACTTTTGGTGAAATTTTTTATTTTTTTAGGGTAGGAACATCGATATAGACTAGGGGAGATCCTGTACCAGTGCAATGGCGGTGTGACGATAGTGAAGCGTGCTGCGCTCTATGAAGTACTGGTCGGACTGAACGCGTACTGCTCTGTTAGCATTCAGTTATTGCAACAAAATTATGTGTTAAAATTTATTACTTATGTGTTAATAAGGCAAAAACAATTGTCCTGACCTGTTATGCAGTAAACTGTACTAACAAGTAACAAACATGGAGATGCAAAAACTAATTCTCCGGACGAGTCCATTTCTTTTCACAGGTAAGTAAGCATTTTAGGTGCAATAGTGAGCAATAATACTAGTTGTCTAGTCAAGTGAAGCGGGGATTTTAAAACAATATTCCATGTACGTTTATGTGACATGAGCCTGCTTGATACTTAATAGCATTGATACCTTCAACTGCTGGACCTGAGTTTGTTTTCCGGAAGGGGTCTTGCATTTTATTTTTCTTATAAAGAGCTAATTGATCGCGATAAAAAAAATCGACATAAGTTTAGTGACATGCTTGAATTAATTATAACTTTTAATTGAAAATTATTAACCTTAAAAAATATGGAATCAGCCATAGTTGAGTCTCTTTAATACGAAAGTGTATTTTTTTGACCCAATATTGACCGTTTTTACGAGTCAAAACAGATAAATGAGGATTTTAGTAGAAATGTGTTGACATGAAGATGTGCAACTGATATTAAAATTACAACAATTTTTAACCAGAAGTGGAAAAGGTCACACACACACCCTCCCAAGCGCATCTTTGGAACCACTGGGGGCTATGGAGTCCATCTTCCGGTGGGAGATACCCCTTGATAATTGCTGGGGCTATGGAGCCCATCTTTGGGAGGGGGCTTACCTGTCATTAAATTAATGGAATTTTCGTTTATCTCATAAATGTCTTTAGGAAAAAAAAAATATTTTGGTGTAATAACATATTATAAAATATTTATTATCATGACCTTGGAATCTCTCTGCGCCCGAGTTTCCTAGTATTTTTTTTTAATTTTATTTATTAGAAGAATTTAAAGTTAGATTTCTAAAATATAGTTTAATCAAGCACACAACTTAAAACTCAATATTAATACATACACAACACTGAGTTCGTGATCGTTAATTCTTAACTGTTAAAGGGGCAACACCAATCTCAACAATGATATTTTTATTTTATCCCAAGTGCATAACCCTATTGATAATAAATTGTTTATGTCTTTGTATCCTAAAGAAGCGACATAAAAACTAAACTTTAACAAGATAATATATTACCCGCACAAGTGGCAGTGCGAATTAACGTATTATTCTCGCATTGCACTCAACCATTGTTTTAAGGGGAGGTCAAGGTTCGAATCTCGCTAGGGTGAACTGGGGGTGGTTTTCCATGTTTCATATAGTTAAGATTTCTGTGTACTAGTGTAATCATTAATGTTGGTAATATTGTTAATAGTTTCCTTCATTTAGAATGTATTTAATGATTTTCCCTCAATCGAGAGATATTCAAAAGAAGAATGTTTTCGATGTTTTGTTTATATACATATAATAATGTAAGTAATTAGTATAAAAAGTTGATTATTTTGTTTTTACACAATTTTTTAATTAATATAAACGATATTTTAGGGTTAACAAAAAAGCCGGGAAAAAATTTTCAATTGCTTTGTGTAATAATAGCCACCAAAAACAAAAATGAACTCCAATGGGAAATCAATAATGTGTCAAACTTTTCCAAAAGATCCGGTAATTCGTAAAAAATGGATACACCTTTGTAAGGGTGGAAATAAACATAATTTAAACTCAAGATGAACTGCGGAAGAAACGAAGAAAATATGCGAAAGTGATAAATTAAATTACCTACTCTCAGACATTTCAGCCAACCCATTAAATAACGAATTGATGCAACATGTGAGTTCATTTATAAATTATATAATAATTACAATTACATAAGAGACTACATTACATCGGCAACAGTATTTTGTTGTTGTTTTTCCCTGAATTTCACCATTCGTCTAGGCTATAAGTATATGTATTAATAATTACACTAATAGGGTAGGGATGAATAAGGTAAAATTTTGTGGAAATGTACCCGAAGTTTCGTAGAGAAGTGGGAAACCATTTAGAAAAAAAAAAAAAGCTCATTACACCCGAATGGAATTCAAACCCTGACCCTGCCATCATCTAAAAATCAGTCTAAATGGCATAGTCACTTAGCCTATGTGCCCAAAAAACACTTTATAAGTCACATTTCAATAAAATGTTTCTAAACTAGCAGTGGAATAATATCCGAAGTTAACAGGCATGACATTTTACAGCTTCAAATATTTTTATTGGAATAATAGTAACAATATAATAGCCAATTACGGTAAATGATGAAACATTTTCTTGCACTTTTAGACGAACAACCTGAATTTAAGCTAAAAACCTTAATATAAAATAATAACTAACAATTATTTTTAGAATAATATAGCTTGTTGGGCTTTTTAATAATAATGTGTACTAGTTTGATAAATATTTAAAAATGCAAAACTCCTTTCTGTTATTATTATATTTTTATTTAAATTTCACATTAGTAATATGTTATAACACGAACAGATGGGCACACAGACAAAAGGTTTCGTTCATCTAAGCTGTTTGATTGAGGACTGGGTGGTTGGTATTTAAACGCAAAGAGTACTGATGATTTTTATCTTAAATTATTTCCAACTACCTCTCCACACAAAGACTCTTATATTTCCTCTAAATTCTACTTTCTTCATCCCCGACCTATAACAGGTGTAAATATAAGAATAGCTTGGATGGGCGCAGCCAAGGAAAGATGTTATTTAATGTTGTTAACTGGGCTTTCTTGTTAATCATATTTCACAATTTAAGTATGCAACTGTTCGTAACTAATATTTTAAAGCTTTTTATCACTTTATCAAATACATATTTTAGATTAAACATTTCGAATGTCACTATACTTCATAATTATGATGTGTACATACAGTGTAAGCTTGAGACATATGCTAGTAATTTAATGTGGTGATATATATTATGTTGTAGATACAGGTATATATAGGTGCCCTAATAGTTAAGTGCTTTTAAATTAGATTAAAATCAAGTCGAGTTATCCGCGATGAAACAATGAGTTGCATGACTGGAGAGGTAGTCGGGCGGTCACTCTGTGACGTCACGCGCCCGGCTCGACCTGCTCCACGATAACGGCTGATCGAGGCAACCTTCTATTCTAACAACCATGTATCAAAACTACTTAGGTCCTATAGAAAATAATTACACTATAGCTATATTTTCAAATCAACGCTACAACAGAAGTTATGAAATAATTATTAGTTATGATAGTGATACTTTTGATGTTTATTTTAATAATTTAAATATTGCTAATTTATATGTTTAAAGGTGTTGTGAGCTAAGTACCATTAGAAACTTTTTTTATAATATTTTCGCCTGAATTTTTTCTCGAAATTTAGATGCCTCTTGGAGCTATTTGAAGTGGTTCAGAACAGGCTGAAAAGTGTATCAACATAGCCAGGCTATTTACACAGTTTAAGTTAAGTAGTTATAGACATTCTAAAAGGCTATGGGACTAGTACTTAAACGCATGCTGCAGAAAAACTGTGATTACAGCTCAAACACTACAACACAGCACTATTATTCACACAATGCTGTTGGATAGTGTGTTTGTTGCAGTAGCGCCTCGTGACCAAAATTCTTAGGAAAGCTTGGAAGGGGTGCCCCCCCAAGCTTAAAAAGGGACATCCCGGAATTTTTTTTTTTAATTTTTTATGGGGAAGAAGCTATTTGGAGGGTCTTTTTATGATAGTTGTGGCTTTGGGCATCCTGATCTGTAATTTACATTATTGTGTTATTACTTATTATAGACATATACTTATAAACTTACGTTACTTAGCTTTCACTGATACACACATCAAAACAAAAGCACCTGCTACAATAAACTCCACAAAACTCTAAAGCCCAGTACACACGACACAAATTCTTGTACAAAAAATTGTGCAAGGAATTGTACAATATCTGGGTCACATGGATTGAATACAAATTTTAGCCAGTGACTGTTCACACGGACTTTATGATTGCATACAAAAATAAAAAAATAAAAAATAGCATATTTACCCTTTTTATGTAAAAACAATGATTGAATGATTTGGAAAATATTGGTATTTAATATAAATAATTTCTTAATCATTTTTAAATATTATGAAAATAAAAAAATTTTCAATGTTTTAATTTTTTTTAAACAGTTGAAAACCTTTATTTTTGGGGTTTAGCCTCCTTGAATTATAATCATTTGTTTGTTTTCAAGCATTTGGGTTTTTTTACAATCACTCTTTTTTAAAAAAACGTAACTGTCTAGCAGACAAAGTTTTCGTGTTTACAGCTCAAAAGATGTACAAGAAAAATGGCTGATATAGGACGCGTTCTATTTTCTGAAATTGTATACAATAAGTTGTGCAAAGCAGATCTTGTACAAATTTTGGTGTTCACACGACGCCATCTTCAGGCTGCAACTTCTTGTACAACTTTATGTACAAGAAGTTGTGTCACGTGTACCAGGCTTAAATATGTGTAGGCACGGGGCCAGTACCTTGACAATTTTAATTTCCCCTTTCATTACATACCATCCCTCTATGTTTTGAAAGGGGTAGTAACTTGAGTTCTAGTCGTCAACTTTCGGATAAGAGAAGTCGTAGCTTGGCTGCTTGCATTTTTACCTAACATCCACAGCTCTTCCCCTTCTCTTCCCTCCGAAATCTATGATGTCACAAATAAGAACTACACTAGCTAGAGCAATGAGATGAAAGTCGGACAAATACCGACTTTCAACCACCATTAGAAGGACTAGTGCACAACTCGCATGCATGTTATGGTCACTGCCATGTATAGGATTGTTTTTTCAAACCCACTGATGCTTGAATTACATTTAAATGATTACCAGGAGAATATTTTTGCAAATATTAAATAAAATAATCACATAATTTCAATCAAAGGCAAGCAGTGCTTGCCTTGCTTACCCTGACATGACGCCAATGGTTTGTTATAATTTAGGACAATTTTATGTTTGCATACCGAACTCGAGTCTTCAAAATATATGTTGAGAGGGGACAGAAACTTATTTATGTAAGTCACTTTTTTTAATATATATATAATAGAAAATATTACATTATTCAACACCATCATCCCACTCACAAGGATACGGATAAACTAATGATACTAAAATTATTTATTATCAACAATTACAGTTATCAAAACTAACAATGTCACGTGTTGATGATGCTAGATTCTGTTGATAGTTTAAAATAATAAAAAGGATAACTACTGCATATAATAAGACTTTATCAACACGGTACTTACCAACAACTTAACCTAATTTTATGCATGAATGAATTAAAATTTCAAACCGGTTTGTTTTTCGGTTCATCTAGCTAGCACTGTGCCTTACCATCCATTCTGTTTGCATGCCTATGCACTAATTACTCTAATGTGTTAGGAATGAGTAAGGTTGAATTTAGAGGAAGTGCACTCACATTTGTGTGGAGATACAGTAAAAAAATTAGAAAAAAACACCCTTAGTGCACCCGACAGGGAGAGAACCCTGATCTCCCCATCATCAACAGCCAGCCTATTGCAAGAGTAGCGCCTTAGACCATGCAACCACAGAATCTAGTAGTAAGCTAGTAATCAAATAAATAATATAATGGTGGTAGGAAAATATGACATATATTTTAAATTTTAAAGTATCATGAGTAAAAACACATTTTTGTTGTCCAGTTGTTTAGCTGTTGAATAAAAAATAACAAAAGTCTTCAAATAGGCCTACCTAAACTAATTATAATTTTAGTAACTTAATCATTTGATTCTCCTTTTCTTTGTGAGTGGAATGAAGGTGGTAAATTAGTTATTATTTTTTATGTATACATAATAATAAAAATATATTTTTTAAATACTGATAATTTTCAATTAAAAAAAATATATATATACATCTCTTTATTGAAAATTGTCCTGTATTTTTATAGTTACAATTGTTCTTGTTTTCAAAACTTTGATTGTCAAAAGGGATAGCAACGTACTTAACATATTATGGTCTTTCAAAACATGTGTTTTGTCGTAGGGATAAATTATAGTAATCTAGCAACTTTTCCAAAAATATTTTACTGTTCTTCATGTGGAAATCAGACTTTACAAGCTCACAACAATAGTTAAATGATTAAAATAAACATTAAAGATGTCACTATCATAATTAATGATCATGATTTTATAACTTCTGTTGTTGCATTGATTTGAAGATATAGGTGTAGTGTAATTATTATCACTAGCAATAATACTTGTAGATGAGAAAATTACATTGAGAAATCACATAAGAAATAGTCTATGAACATTCCATATTATTAAAACACATTACCTTCTTCACTGCTACATGACAAAGATCTTTTCTTTGGTGATTTTAGATGTGTACTCCTTTTATATTTTAAATGTGCTGGGAAATTAAACACCGTTGGAACACTTTCTGGTTTCAGTCGCCTCATATAGGAACCAGGACAATATATAAAATCAGACTCCGTAAAGTGTTCTGAGCATAAGGATGAGAATTTTGATGGTTTCCATTGATCTCTCTTGCAGTTTCTCAACCATAATGCCGACTTTTCTTTATTTTGCAGTGGCCACCTAAAAAATGAGCTATTCTATACAATCCGTCTAATACAATGTAGTTTAAACGCCAAAGGTCCTAATGTATAAATTAATTGAACATAAAACGACTAACTTATGTCATTGATTACCAAGCTTAAATTAAGCATCATCCCACATATAGGCCTACTACTACATTTATTTAGGAATTAAAGTCGGACACCTTAACCTAATCTGAATCGCCTTAAGCTTTTGTGCTGATATTCCTGGGTTGGAGATTCAGCATCACATAAAAATATAATTGTTGAGATTGGTGTTTCCTGTGTTGTTTATGTATTAAGCCTAATATTGAGTTTTTAAGTTTTGTGCTAAATTAATCTATTTATTTAGAAATTTAACTTTAAATGCTTCTAATAAATAAAAAATACTAGGAAACCTACAATACGTTAGAAAAAAATAAATATATTATTTTCTTTATAAAGACTTTGTCTAAACTAAATGGGTAACATAAAGTAACATACGTAACAAAACACTAAAGAAAAGAATCTTTCCATAGAGACTCCAAAGCCACATCTCTATTTTTGTTAGACTCACTAAATACAACAATTACTCCATTTTAAAAAAAATTTCCATAAATATTCCAAGGTCACAAATAAGTTATTACACAGGAATGTATTTTTTTTCCCCATGATATTTATGAGATCAAAGAAAATTCAATTAATTTAATTACAGGTATAGTAGCCTCTGGAGGATTGCAAAGTATGAGGGGCTCAAGGGGGCTTGGGGGAGGTCCCCCCAACAGCCTGAGGCATTTATTTTTTTACCATTATTTACACTTAGAAGCTTTTTTGGAAAGTTTTTAATTGATATTTGCTAACTTCATTTATATTTTTACTATTATAAATGTGATAATCTAAAAAATAATAAATAAATAAATAGGACTAAATTAAGGCTTAACCGTTACATAGGTCTGTCACAAAAATTACCGATTATTTATAATAGTTTAACTGGTCGTACTGCACAGCCCCAGGCAATCCGGAGATGCATCTGAAAGGGGGGGGGGGGAGGAGTGACCTTTTCCACTTATGGTAAAAATTGTAATTTTATTATAAGTTGCACATATTCTGTCAACACATTTCTATTAAAATCCTCATTTATCTGTTTTGATCCATAAAATAGGTCAATATTGAGTCTTAAAAAAAAAACACTTTTGTATTGAAGAGATAAACTAACCAAATGACCTAGTATAGCTAATTTCATATTTTTATAACGTTAATAATTTGCAATTAAAGGTAGCCTATAGTTAATTCAATTCAAGCATGTCACTAAACGTATGGCAATTTTTTTTCTCGCTATAAGTTACTCTTCATAAGAAAAATAGCATGCAAGACCCCTCCCGGAAAACGAACTCGGGTCCAGCAGTTGAAGGTATCAATGCTATTAAGTATCAAATAGGCTCATGTCACATAAACGTACATGGAATATTGTTTTAAAATCCCCGCTTCACTTGATTATAAAACTAGTATTATCACTCATTTTGCACCTAAAATGCTTATTTACCTGTGAAAGGAAAGTGACTCGTCTGGAGGATTAGTTTTTGCATCTCCATGTTTGTTAGTACAATTTACTGCACAGCAGGTCAACACCATTGTTTTTGCATTAACACATAATACATCATAACCAGACATATTTCCGCGAACTGAATGATAATAAAGCGAAAGCAGTACGCGTTCAGCCCGCCCAGTACTTCATAGAGAGCAGCACGTATCAATATCGTCACATCGCCATTGCACTAGTACGGGCTCTCCCCTAGTCTATATTGACGGTTTGAACACAACAAAAGTTCTATCATGGCAGTGTTGCCAGCTGAACGATCTGGATACCACTTTTGATATAATTTCACCACCTGTACAATCTAATTTTAGGATATTTTCTAAAAGTAATATCCTGTGGCCCTGCCATAAAGTAACAAATTTTTTTTTTTTTTTTATGGAAATAGGTAATACAATGACAGAAAGTAGTAATCTACCTGTATAAATACAATCCCTTTCAGGTCCAAGTACTATCGCTAGAGACTATAGACCTGGCAACACTGTATCGTGGAGATGGTTTCCCTCCCCCACCATCAGATGGATTGTTACAGTGACGTCACTAAATGATACCTTGATAACAGTTGAGTCAGTCGCCGCTAGGTAGGGCGGGAGTTCTGATTACAGCTTGCCTAGCAAAGAGCTATGATTCAAGGGAAGACAATGAAACCAGCATGCACAAACGAGTATTAATACATTAATAGCATGCAGTAGGCCTATCTTTATTAGCAGTTGAGACCATGGCTTGCTCTTTGAGATTATGGACGTACAGTAATGACCTACCAATGATATCAGAAACAGCCCTAATGAGGACGAATATGGCGTTTTAAAATCTCTTCGGTCGAGCGTAAACGCACCTCGTGCATTTCAGGTGTTGAGGAAAATATTCATTACTTATACATATTTACTTGAGTTATTGAAAATATCAAATTTGTCCGTAATTACTTTAAGATTTAATGGGGACATAGAATTGCTGAACATTGATGGGTCTTTTAATGAATTAGATACAAAAATTAAAAGTGACTATTTTGAAACATCAATGGCAGCGTATAGATCGTTCACTTTGATAATATGCATGTGTAGGTTGGATAGTCGGTGTTCGTACAATCGTAGGTGACAAGACTTCATACAAGCCACAGCGTAATACAATACCAATAATATTAGCCTTTTCTGTAGTCATTTTCCTTGCCCTGCTTGTCTTCAGTTATTTCCCAGAAGCAATCTACAGACTACAGGTTGACTAAAAAGGAGTTTATCAAAACAGTGCGCTGATGAAAACTATCTAGTGGTTTGGTTTGGAATTGAAGTGTAAAGAAGCGTTACCAGCCGCACGATCTGGATACTACTTTACTTTTGATATAATGTCAGCACCTGTACAATCAAATATTGGGAGATTTCCTAAAAGTAGTACCCCAGGGCTCTGCTACAAATAAATAGACAATATAATGCATTAATTATTATTTTATTATAAAATATGTAGATTAATCAATACTATGAACTTAAAAGCTAGTATCAGCACTTGTTTATTAAACGCCCCCACCCCCTTTTTTTTAATGTATAGTTATATAAACAAAATGTATTATCCTGCCGGTCAAAACAATAAGTTATCCATATCCACTATCGCTTGAGACTAAATAATTGGAAACCCTGGTATGAAGTTAAAAGTACCTAATTAGTAAGAAGTTTTTCAGTCGGAATTCGAATACCATAGGGTTTAGTTTATTATATTATGTACCGTACTGAATACTTGCGAATATTTTGTACGGTGGACGGTAAACATTTTAGAGAATAGGCCTAAGGTAGAATGTCACTTTTTATATTTGTAATGTTAGAAATATATATAGTTCGAATATTTTCTTGGCTCTGGTGGTTGGGGGGATGCCCCTCAAACCCCCATAGTTTTAGGTCCAGGGGTTGGCTAAATATATGCTTAGCCCCTGCTAGCTAAAGCCGCGGTCAACCACAGTGACATGTATTATGTATCCTTGGATAAGTTGGTTCAAGTTGAGAATAACGCAAACAGTCTGTTTCACGAGTAGTTTTGCAAACCACTCTATTCCGAGAACTTATGAGCTAACGTTTACATTTGTTCGTTTTTTTTATCAAGTACGTCTTGTCCCATTCCTTAGATAAAGTATATAGCAGTCTCTCCCATGTATCTACTACCATGGACAGTTTTCAGCGCTTGAGGTAGCCGGTGGCTGGGCAAAGTACTAAACATCAAAACCAGCCCGATGGCATCAAATTTAAATATAGTGTAGGAATTATTTTACTTCATGTGGAGAACAATTTCAAGTGCAGCCAGCCATTGCATAAATCCAAACCTCCTTGTCAATGACAACTCAGTGCAAAACAAATTTGATCATTCTATCACCGATTCAACTTTACTTTGTGGAAACCAAACTTAATCTCTTCTGTGCAGTACATCCACTGTAACTTTGATGCTATTGTTGAAAGTAAACTTGAATATTTTTTTAGTGACTTTTGACTTTTTTATCATACCTTTAACAGAACTAGTACCCGCCTCGGTGGCGTAGTTAGCTAACGTATTGCTAGTGTTGAGTTAGAGTGCCAAGGACGGGGAGATCGAGGTTAGAATCTCGGTCGGGCTAACTGGGGGGTAGTTTTTCCTAAATAGTTTTCCACTCTCCCTCCATGCAAATGCGGGTTCACTTCCTATAAATTCACCGTCCCAATTCCTAATCCATTAGCGTAAATAGTACTTAAGCGTGTAACCCGAACGGATAATAAGACGCGATGCTAAATAAATAGATAAACAAGAGAACTAGTACTAAACTATTGCAAAAATGCTACTCATTTTATGGCGCAGGGTTCGCAAACTCATGGCCCGCGAACGGCCAGCTTGTCTGAGAAACTTTTTTTTATCGCTATCCAACCTGCAGATAAACGCACACAAAAAATAATAGTTTGGTTTTTGTGAGAACATAATTTTGAATTTTTAAAACACTTGTATTTCAAATTGTGCTTTAATTTTTTATCACTTTAAATATTTATTATTATTATTATTATTATTTCATCACCGCGTCTTACTACCTGTTCAGGTAATACGCATTTAAAGATTTGATTGTGTAAATTTGTATTTTCTTAATTTAATAAAGACTACTTCGTAAACATCTGGAAAAATATAAGTTTTTTTATATTGTATGTATCAAAGCCTAAAGATTTTCCCTAAATGCATAGTCTCAAATAGCAAGTATAGGCCTACATATGTGGGCACGCAGATTAAACGTCAGGCCTTTTTTGGTCTAGTCTGTCGGTGTTGGGAAGGTCGCGGTTCTAAATAAAGCCGGATGTACAGAGGGTAGTTCTTCCTAGTCGGTTTCCTATATTCCCTTCACTCGAATGTTGTTATATTTCTTCTATTCTTATCTTCCTCGTCTCTTTCCCACTAGCGTGATTTAAATGTTCATAGTATGAGCGGGTATTAAGATGGGCTAGAATAACAAAGGTATTTACATGTTTCTAAAGGCTGTGGCCCGAATTTACTGTAAATCTGGTCCTTCTACTGATTTGCGTTTAAGGCCATTGTTTGATGGCACAGCAATATGATAACAACCAACATAACACTTTTTATAAGAAACACTTTGCAAAATGAGAACAGGGAGGTCAAAATAAAAAAATAGGCTGTTTTAGTATTTACTTCTTCCAGATAAGTTAGTAATTACAGTAGCCCCATGGCTTCTTTGGTGCTAACTGACAGCCCACAGTTGACTTCTGACAGTCAACATTTAGGTATATACCTAAATTTTGACTGTCAGAAGTGACAGCTGCTAAACACATGTTTTTTGCAGATCATGTGGTTCGGCGTAGGGATACATAATTTGGTCTGGTAGCTTTTCAAAGCTGTCAGTCAGCACCAAAGAAGCCATGGGGCTACTGTACATAGGTACACAATGTAAGCAAAGACCGATATATTCTAGTTAGTTTTCGGTGGTATCACTGGCGTGCAGTAGGTCTATCTTTATTATTGGAACAAACATAATTTCGTTAGTTATCTATATTATAAGTATGCACAGGGACTCCGGAAGATATTTGAAAGTGGGGGGGGGGGCTCAACTGAGAGGGTGCCCGGTTAAAATTTCATAACCTGGGTTACTTTTGAAGCTGAGGTTTATTTTTTATGGATAGTACTTTTTTGTATATCTTTTTTTTGTCAATATATATAATAATAATATACATAGTAGGAACTTGTGTGGGGAAGAAATTGGTAATTTTTTTCGGTCAACAATTAAAAATCATGGGTAGGCACCATTTGTATTTTTATTTTATAGGTAATGAGACTATCCAGTGGTAATTGTGGTGTTTATAACGGCCTGGCTCCCAAGACAAAAGAGAAACCGGAAGCTCTCCTACAGAAATTTTCCGAAACTTGGATGCCCTTGGAAGCTATTTAGAGTGGTCCACACTTGGAAAAATTTACGAAAATAATATTCTTCTAGAAGTTATTTGGAGTGGTTCTCACCCAGAAGATTTTTTTTTTAATTTGGAATTTTCCAAAAGATACTTAAAGTGTTCCTCACCTGGAAATCTTTTGAAAATTTATCACCTGGAGATGTTATTTGAAGTGAATTTCCTCTAACAAATTTTTGAAAATTAGATGCCTCTATAAGCTTTTTATAGTGGTTATTTAGTGGCAATTTTTTTAAAAATTTGATACCTCTAGAAAATATTTTGAGTTTTTTATAATAGTAGTTATAGTTCAGTGCACACAACCAAAGAAATATTTCTTACATTTATTTAGGTGCTATGGCTCTTGCAGAAAACCAAGGTTATCCACAACTTACAATAAAAATAGGTACTGTAAGTGGAATGCCTAAAACACCTGAGAGGAAAATCTTTACATATCAAAATGTCTTCTTATAATATATAATCGGGGGAAAACCTCTCAAACGCGGAAAGAAATGTTCGTTTGAATGTTTAAAGTAAAAACACAATAATTATTGATAGTTCGCATTGCAAGCCAGTGGTACGTAAAACAATCCATTACAAGATTTTTGTTGTAATCACATTTTGAATTTATTCTGAGCTTCTCGACAGATACCCTACACACTATAATGTAACTTAAGGCTAATGATTAAACATTGGCCCTACATTCTGGTGTTTTTTCATTTTGAAATGTATCATTCAGTTTAGCGGCTGATTAAAATTTTAAGCCCAGCTGATTTCTGCTGGTATTTATTTTACACACTTTCAAACAACGCTGATAAGGCCTACACTTTAAAATTATTTTACTTACCCAGGTTTTCCAGACCAAAGATATTTACTTTACCAGTATTTTATAATAAAATAGAAAAAGAATACATACAAACTCTCGTTATTTTCATTGCCTTCTATTAATTTCTTGGCATAAATATCATCAATAAATCACATTAGTTGGGGATGAAATTAATAGTTTGGACTTTAATGCTCTATACTTCGTATTTCACAAATTATTGCAAAAAAAATAAAAACCTCAATGACATTTTATTTATATAACTTCTCCTTGACTTTTCATGTCACACCCAATTAATTCGCTTCTATGGGTTTTTCTCTGTTTTCCATGTACACTCCGTTTACCCGGAAAGGTGGTGGTCTTAGTTTCATGGGCGTAGGAAAAATCTAATTTTATTGATGTTCAGCTTTTTAATTTTTCAGGGTTGAAAAAAATATGGCAAAAATAAAATTTAAACTGTGGCTGAAAATCCGCCTCGTGTTAAAATTAAACTGAGATTTTTTTCCAATTTGTTCTTATCTGTGACTTTACTATTCTGGTATTATATTCATAAAATTGAAAAATGACACCTGGACACGGGAATCCTCACTAAAATTATAAATAATAGCTTTGGCTATTTGATTCTTATCCTGGTATTGTTTATATTTAAGACAATCATAATTAGGCTTGATTTTAGCTACTATAATTTTATGAAAAAGGTTTTTTTTCATGTGAGAAAAATATACTGCAAAATTAGGGCATTTCAGTTTTCTATTAGATTAATTGTAAATTTATGTCTTTATTACTTAAAATAACCAAATTGATGGCAACAGATGCATGTTTTATACATGGGTTTTAAATTTACTTGGGAGATATTGGGGGAGGGCTTAAGATAGTCCCTACCCCCAAGATACAAACAAGGTGGGCTCAAGCAATTCCTTCCCCCCCCCCCCCTTTTGTTCCGGAGCCACCGAGTATGCATTGATGTATACGGTTGAACACTAAAGGGTGCATACTTTAAAACTAATGGCTATGGTAATTAGAATGGATTAGTCACAAAGGAATTAATTACCATACATTATAAAAGTGCAATTAAGGCTGTGCCTATCCTAATGTTGAGCTTTCAGCCCTCGAAATAAAGGGTGTTGCTAATCTAAAGGGGCCCATACACTTTCGGGATTGTTGGCAATTTTAACCGCAGGTTTCCTGTCGTCCTATTCCATTTCCCGACAAAGCATTTACACTCCCGGGAAATACGGTAGTTTATCCCGTTCTTGATTACCCTACAGTTTCCCGTTTATGATAACCGATAACCGAACAGGAACCACAAATATAATTTGCCCCAACATTTTCCCAACTAGTCTGGTCTGCAGGCATGCTCAATCCTCTTTGGAATCACGAAAGTGACTGTGGAAACATCCAAGGCCGTAGCCAGCCAATAATTTCAGGGGGGGGGGGGGGGGTCTGGGGGCACATTCCCCAATTGCCAGAGGCTGGAAAAAATTCTAAATAAAAAACTGTTCTAGAAGCTCTCTGAAGTATTTTTTATAGCAACATAAGCCCCTAACTGCCGAAGCCTAGAAAAAATTATAAATATTTAACAACTCTAGAAGCTTTCTGAAGTGCTTTTTATGGTAACACAGCCCCCTAATTTGTATTTGTATCTTAATTTTTATATTGTTTGAACCATAAATAAAGCTATATAATATATTGTTCATTAAATTTCGGGGGAGGGGGATTGAATACACGAAAATTAGGGTAATTTTTCGATAAAATATACCTTTCTCATCTTTACTGTTGATTCATACGTTCACCGAAAAACTAGCGCAGAAAAGAAACGGGGTCACGTGACGAATTCTAAGCCAATCACATTTCCACCTCATCGGCGTGAGCTGTTCTGCTAAAGTTCAACTCATCTCTACTTCGCGCGCTCTGCCCGAGATGTTCGGCAGAGGAGAACCAATCAAATCTCAGAACCAACCATATAAAATCAGTGCGCATGCGCATTTGACAACGCATGCGCTGTACTGCCAGAAGCAAGCAGACAGCTTCGTTGACCGTTGTGAGGAGATTTGAAATAACCCGTTAATGTAAAGCGTGTGTATCGATGTATTGGATTGTGCCATGACACAGAATTATAATTTGAAAACATCCATCGGGAGAATGCAATAAAATGTATGTCTATCTACTAGAAAATAAAATATATTTGTAATCAGCTGTTTTTAAGCTAGCGTTGCATTGCATCATGGGTCAACATACAGCGTGTGAATTGTTGCACCACTCAAGCAGATTCTGCTTTCTATTTTCGGCGAATGTGTGATCAAGCTTTACGCCGTATGATGTATTTATTAAAAACAGCTACGCCGGGAATAATTAAGCACACGAAGTATCTTATTTCTTTTGAAAGCGTGTAAGCACAACAGAAACAAACGCCTATTTAACGTTTTTCTGTCAGAATTACTTTACGCATTTTAGGCCCATTTTGACCTTCCTTTTTTTTGTTAAAAAAATATTCCTACCCTCCCCTTTCCCACCGCATTCAAGTAATGTAACGTTAGTTTGTTTTTCTTGTTATATGTTATAGACTCTCTTTGTTGGGTTGTGCTTAAACTTTCTTTGCTTTTTTAACAGAAAAAGGAACGATTCAAAGTTATTGTGCATTTACAGATTATTTCTGCAAAAATGTTATTTGTCTTGCTTTGTACTATTATTTTTATTTTTTGTTTTTTTATTTGGGTAGTATGGAAGTAGGGATCATTTACGGTCCTCAGGGCGGAAGTGACGTCATAATAGTGGGGTGGGTAGTTTTTGGGATAGGGCCTTATACATAGGTACGGTTTTCAGGGCAGAGAGGGGAAGGTAGGGGAGGTATCGTGATGATGTGGGGATGTTGGAGGTGGGGTGGGATGGTGGTGGGTTGTTGGTGGGGGGTTGAGGGTTTATAGCTCGCGTGTGTTGGATGGTTCTGCGGGGGGCGGGGTTGGCAAGCGACGTCGACCGCGGGAGGGTGTTTTCTCTCTCTCTCTCTTTCTCTTACAGGGAAATTAGGAATGAAGAGGGGAGGGGGGTGGCAAGCTCTTTCACGGCGGCGACCGCGGGAAGGGTGTTTTCTCTCTCTCTCTTTTTCTCTCAAAACAATACATAAATATATTCCGTACAGTGGGTATTATTATAAAATCTCTTCCTCTATCCTTTTTTTTATATATCTTCCATACAATGATTATTATAAATCTTAAAAGGGTACTCTCTATCAGAATGTAATCTAGAAAGGATGTCCTTCTCCCTCTCTCTTTCTTACAAGGGAAGCTGAGGGGTTAAGGTAGATATTTATTGATCCTGTAGACAAACAGCTTCTCTCCAAGACCTCACACACCTGCCGGAATCTTGATAACATCTGGAGGGTTCTCTTACACTGATGGGTGACTTCCGCTCTGCGACAAGAACGTGTGAGGGGGTGACTGTGAATATCTCTTCCTAAGGGTTGCAATATTTATTATTTCTCTCAGCTTGGTGAAAGACGACTTCCGCCCTGTGACATGGGAGCTGCGATAATCTTAAAAGAAAATATCTTTTCACACGTGAACATCTGCGTGAGTTGTTGAACTATGAACTTTCCGGCATCCCTGAGAAGATCTGATTCGGTTAAAGTCACACGCTCAGTAGAGGGTGTGGCTTGGAATACTCTCGAGTCATACGCTCAGTAGAGGGCGTGGCTTGGAATACTCTCGTTCCCTATATATAGAGCTAACCCTTTCTAGGAGAAATCATTAGCTACCATTTACATTCTAAAGACTAACAATGTCTAGTGAATACGCAGCAGTATTATTAAGTACGGTCGGATCGAGTGAGATTGTATCGAGAAAGTTGACGGATTTAGAGATTGGTCACGGCTATCGTGTAACTAGTATAAAAGCTTTGAACACGCGCTTCGGCCGGAGAGTGCTTACAGTATTAGACGGGAAGTATAATGTATGGTTACCTAACCGTTTCTCGCTGTTAACCGACGCGCAGCTAGAAGACGTTTCCAAGGCGGAGTTGCTGCTCGTATACAAGGGTATCTCCAAGCTTAGCAAGACGGCTATCTTAAACTTTGAAGGTAAGCGTACATTCAAATCACCACACAATCCAATGTTATAGTTTTATGAATACTTACTCTTCATTTTTTTAAATGTGCTTAGTTATCAACCTTTACAGTTTAAACTTCTCTAGCGCCGTTTTAATGTTTTAGTTTTGTATCGTTTACCATATACTCTAACTAATAATAATTGTTAATTCTTTTTATAGATTCCTAGACTTATACTCTAATCGATTAAATAAAAAAAATGTTTTATAGATTCATAGACTTATACATACAAAGGATAAAAAAAATGTTTTTATAGATTCATAGACTTATACTAGACTTATACATTTATTTCCAAAGAATAAAAAATTTTTTTTTTTATATATTCTAATTGATTAAAAATACTGATACATTCTTAGACTTATTCATAAAAAAAAATTAATTTTTTCTTTTTTACAAAAAAAGAATTGCTCATGAGTTAAGACATTAACTTTTTTACTTCAATGTTTGTATATCATAGCTCGTTATATTATTCACCCAATGTTATAGTTTTATGAATACCTACTCTTAATTTTTTAAATGTGCTTAGTTATCAACCTTTACAGTTTAAACTTATCTTGCACCGTTTTAATGTTTTAGTTTTGTATCGTTTACCATATACTCTAACTAATAATAATTGTTAATTCTTTTTATAGATTCCTAGACTTATACTCTAATCGATTAAATAAAAAAATGTTTTATAGATTCATAGACTTATACATACAAAGGATAAAAAAATGTTTTATAGATTCATAGACTTATACATTTATTTCCAAAGAATAAAAAAAATGTTTTTATAAATTCTAATTGATTAAAATACTGATGCATTCTTAGACTTATTCATAAAAATTAATTTTTTCTTTTTTTAACAAAAAAAGAATTGCTCATGAGTTAAGACATTAACTTTTTTACTTCAATGTGTGTATATCATAGCTTGTTATATTATTAGAATACAGAGAAAAAAGTAATAATCGTTATTTCTTTTTATTTAAAAAAGTTTGTTATATTATTAGACTTATATCGTAAAAAAATTTTTTTTTCTTTTTTAACAAAAAAATAATTGCTCACGAGTTAAGACATTAGCTTTTTTTACTTCAATGTTTGTATATCATAGCTTCATGATCTGCTATCTGTAAAAAAAAAAAAAAAAAAAAAAAAAAAACCAATACTAACTAGGTGTTCCTGTTTGTTTGTTTTTATAGCTGTCTCAGAGTCACTCGATGAGATCCTAGAGCAAGCCATACAGAAATGAAGAGAATAATGCGAGGAGAGTAGTGCCTGCTTAGAGCATAGCGTGCAAACTTAGAAACATGTCAGGACCCGCGGCAAAACGAGCTCGCCTGTCATCTCCTATCATCGTATCTAGACAGACTAACGGTAATAAGGTGTATACCCTCGATGAATTAACCTCTAATGAACAACTTTTAATTAAAAACCTGAGACATGATATCGCTCCTCGTGATGGGAAGGTATATAATGCTTACATAGAACATATACCCGGACAGATTAAGACCTCGAGCGTACTGATATTCGGGCAAGACGATATAAACGTACAGATCCAAAGACTTATGACCCTGTCACGAAACTTAGGTATAGGATTTACGCAGTTTAGGCTTTACCTGGAGCCGCTAGGACTATCTATCAAACTTATCGAGCAAGCGTACGCCCAACGCATAAAGACGTACTCTATCACCAATGAACTACCCTATAAGGATCCTGTTCAGTTTCTCGTTGCGTGCGGGGATATTTACGTAAAGACGGTAGAAGAATCAATTGCAAATAACCCGATAAAGGTAAATTGTACTCTCATCTGCGAGTTTAGGCATCCTACCGAAGATAGAATTGAAAAGGGTTATTTCAACTCGACTCTATGCGATATATTTACCCTGATAAACTTGGAGGAGCTATATGAAAATAACGTGATCTTTCCACTCCTTGCTCAGATTGAGGCGTTCGTTTCTAGAGACTCGGGATGGATATATGACGGCACGTTGGAAATGAGAATAAATTTCTCGAAAAACTCGGTTTTCTCGATCGGAGCTCGTGTTCAAATCCCTGAAATTATAGCCAAACGTAGAGCGTTGATAAATGTACAATCTGAAGAAGGACTTTGCTTCCCCGTATCCGTATTGACGTGCCTCTTTGAACCGACGGGAAAAGCTCAACGTTTATCCTCTTATCCTAATTTTCGAGATGTGCTGAATCTAGATGGAATCCCGCTCCCGTTCGAAATGAGGTATATCGAACGCTTCGAAAGGCTTAACGATATATCCGTTAATGTGTACACCGCGAAACACGACGGGAGTGACTCTTATATTGACACTGCAGACAACTCTAAAACAGTAGTGATCGTTCCCGTGCACGTCAGCGCTAAAGAACGCGTCAGACATGTTCATTTATTCATGATAAGAGTGCACGGAACGGGAACATATCATTTCAGCGGAATCAAAAATCTCTCTCGGTTAATAAACCCGCAACTATCGTTAAATTCTAACGAAAGACGTAGGTACTTTTGCGATCGATGTCTGACCGCTTTTCTGACCGAAAACAAACTTGTAAAACATAAAGATACGTGTATAAAATTTGGTGCGGTAAGGAGTACATTCCCTCAAGGAGAGGATAAATTCCTCACGTTCTCACAGTATAAGCATCAGGAGAAAACAGGATTTATCGTATATGCAGACCTGGAGAGCTTACTCGTGCCGATAGAGACGAGCGATCCCGACCCGAAATTTTCTTATACCGAGAATGTACAGCGTCATGTGGCTTATTCTGTAGGTATGTACACTAAATGTAATTTTGACGATAGTCTCTCAGAGTACCGACGCTTCACGGGAAGAGATTGTACAGATCAATTTGTTGAAGCTCTCGTAGATACAGCAAAGCGCGTACTAGATTGCTATAGTACCGTCGTTCCGATGACACCACTAACGCTTGCTCAAAGAGATGCTCATAATACGGCCTCTCATTGTCATATATGCGAAAAGCCTTACGCGAATGATGATATTCGCGTTATGGATCATTGCCACTTGACGGGACTTTATCGCGGGAGCAGTCACGCAGCATGCAATATTAATTACAAGAACCCGAGCCACCTGAGCGTAGTAATCCATAACGCGCGTTGCTACGACAATTTTTTCCTTCTTGAATCACTTGTCGAACGTAGAGAGACTGATCCGTTCACGGGAGAGAGCGTTCTCGTCAATCCGGGAAAAGTCAAGGTTATTGGAGAGACTATGGGAAGATTCAAAGTAATCATGAAATATATTCGGCACGGGTTTCGAGGGATCACGATTAAAATTATAGATAGTTTCAGCTTTCTATGTACGTCCCTAGAGAAATGCGTATCTTACCTTGAACCCGACCAACTTAAAATCACCCGTAAGTGTCATCCTGAGGATGAACGGTTCAAACTAGTCACTCGTAAAGGCGTGTTCCCCTATGACTATATAGATTCATTAAGCGACTGAACGAGACTCAGTTACCGAGCAAGGATAAATTTTACAACGCACTCACAGATAGTCATATCACTCAGGAAGACTATGATCATGCTTGCGAGGTTTGGCGACTATTTGAATGTAAGAATCTTTGGGACTACTCGAACCTCTACCTGTATACTGACGTAACGCTACTGGCTGACGTCTTTGAGAACTTTCGCGATCTCTGCATGAAGACGTATAGACTCGATCCCGGATGGTCTCTTACAGCTCCTAGTCTTGCGTACCAGGCTCTATTGAGAATAACCCGGGTACGGCTCGAATTAATCGATGATGTGAACATACATCAATTCATCGAGGGAGGTATCCGAGGAGGGGTATGTTTTGTGGCTAATCGGCACTCTGTAGCGAATAATCGGTATATGGACTCATTCGACCGTTCCAAGCCGGAGTCTTACCTTGTTTATCTAGACGTGAATGGACTCTATTCATTTAGTATGCTGTCCTCACTACCCTTTGAAGGGTTCAGGTGGCTCGAAGATGATGAAATTGATCGTTTGGATGTGCGAAAAGTAGAGGACGATGCGGAGACGGGGTATATCTTGCAGGTAGATCTCGAATATCCACGAGATGTACACGATGCTCATTCCGACTTGCCGTTCTGTCCCGAGAAGGGGATTCCACCCGTAGGTAAGCACGAGAAATTGTTAACGACTTTAGCTGATAAGACTAGGTACGTCATTCACTACCGTCATCTAAAGCTATGTTTGGCGAATGGATTGAAACTGACAAGAGTCCACAGGGTTCTTAGTTTCAAGCAATCGCCATGGATGGCTCCGTATGTCAAGCTGAACGCGGAAATGAGGAGTAAAGCGAGCAATCAGTTTGAAAACATGTTTTTCAAACTGATGAACAATGCCGCATTCGGTCGTCTTATATCTAACAAGAGGGCCTACCGTACGATAAAGATAGCTACCAGGTGGGGAGGGAAATTTGGAGCGGGTAACCTCATAGCTAGCCCAAACTTTAAAAACCGTACGATCGTGTCGGAAAACCTGGTCATCATCGAGATGGAACCGCAAGAGATTTACTTTGATATGCCGATTTATGCAGGATTCGCCATTTTGGAAATCTCAAAGGTAGTCATGTACGGTCTACATTATCAGGTTATGGTTCCCGCCTTCCCGGCAGGTGCGTTAAAACTCCAATACACGGATACGGACTCACTTCTCTACTACATGACTGTTGAGGATGCGTACCAGCGACTTATCCTGTTAGCTAATGACTACCTGGACACATCCGCCTACGGACAAGACAATGTTTACGGGATGCCTGTACTAAATAAAGGGGTGCTCGGTAAACTAAAAGATGAGACTCGAGGTCGGATCATCACCGAATTCATAGGTTTACGTCCTAAACTCTATTCATTCGCGGTACAAGGAGATGGCGAGACGCTCAAGGCTAAAGGGGTCAAGAGTAGCGCGTTAAGAACGCTTTCGTTAGAGGACTATCGTAATTGTCTGACTGATGCGACGATAGTCATGAGAGAGGCTCGTTCAATAAGAGCTGTAGGATTCAAACTTTACACTCAAAAATTCAATCGGGTCGCCCTATGCTCTATCGACGATAAAAGATATATAGTACCCGGTACGGTCAATACTCTACCATGGTATCATTACTCTATAAGTGGGCAGGCATCTACTTCCTCCCAAGAGGCGCCGATCGATACTGAGCCGTCGTCTCTATGAAAAAAATAATTTTGTCTATAGTTTAAGTGCTAGTGATTAAGAAAATATTAATACAGTGCTTCTAAAAGTAACAATGTATATTCAAGATTTACAACTTTATCACTATTCGATATAAGATATAGTACTCGGTACAGTTAATATTCTATCATGGTACCATTACTCTATAAGTGAGCGGGCATCTACTTCCTTCCAAGAGCCACTGTTCGATACTAACCTGTCGTCTCTATGAAAAAAGTGTCTATAGTGTAAGTGATTAAGAAAATATTAATAATTAATGTCGATGTATATTCATGATGAAGAGAAAACAAAAAAAATCAAGAACTATACCTTTATCACTATTGTCTAAAGAAAATGTTAGTACTTCTAAAAGACTTGAGAAAATATTTATGTTGTACCACATATTCTGTAACTTTATCATTATTAACTGAAGAAAAAGAAAATACTAATTTAGTATGTATCTGTGTGTAAAAAATAGTATATCATTATATTCATTAAATGGGGTTATTGTGTGTTGTTTTTTATTATTATTTCTTTCATCCCTCCCTCCCTCACCCTCCCTCTCTAAGACTTATATTCCAAGAATAAAAGGTTTTTTTAGATTCATAGACTTATACATCTCTATCTAAAGAATACGAACAAAGTAATAATCATTAATTCATTTATTTTTAAAAAAAGTTTTGTTACATTCTTAGACTTATACATTTATTTCCAATGAATAAATTTTTATAGATTTCTAGACTTATACTCTAATTTATTAAAAAGGTTTTACAAAGTAATAATCTTTAAAACATGATTAATACATTACAAGTATTCAAGAAGGATAAATGAAAAAAGTTTGATACATTCTTTCCTATACTTATCGTCTAATTGATTAAATACATCCTCTCCTCTAAGACTTATATTCCAAGAATAAAAGGTTTTTAGATTCATAGACTTATACATCTCTATCTAAAGAATACGAACAAAGTAATAATCGTTAATTCATTTATTTAAAAAAAGTTTTGTTACATTCTTAGACTTATACATTTATTTCCAATGAATAAATTTTTATAGATTCCTAGACTTATACTCTAATTGATTAAAAAATGTTTTACAAAGTAATAATCTTTAAAACATGATTAATACATTACAAGTATTCAAGAAGGATAAATGAAAAAAGTTGGAGACATTCTTTCCTATACTTATCGTCTAATCGATTAAATTCAAAAGTAATAATTGATAAATTACAAGCTAGGGAGTATCCAAGAAAGATCGATTAGACTTATACATTTATTTCCAAAGAATAATTTTTTTATAGATTCCTAGACTTATACTCTAATTGATTAAAAATGTTTTACAAAGTGATAATCATTAAAAACATGATTAATACATTACAAGTATTCAAGAAGGATAAATGAAAAAAGTTTGAGGCATTCTTTTCTATACTTATCGTCTAATTGATTAAATACAAAGTAATAATTGATACATTACAAGCTAGGGAGTATCCAAGAAAGATTGATTAGACTTATACATTTATTTCCAAAGAATAATTTTTTATAGATTCCTAGACTTATACTCTAATTGATTAAAAAATGTTTTACAAAGTAATAATCTTTAAAAAACATGATTAATATATTACAAGTATTCAAGAAGGATAAATGAAAAAAGTTTGAGACTTTCTTTCCTATACTTATTGTCTAATTGATTAAATACAAAGTAATAATTGATACATTACAAGCTAGGGAGTATCCAAGAAAGATCGATGAAAAAATTAAGAAAAACCTTTTCGATCTATTTGTCTCTGACTTAAAGCACTCGTTCAAGAGTTTCGATAGTTACGCATCCTTCAACTCGTCTCGTAGCTTCTTCTTCGTAGGCTCCTCGATCGCTTTCTCAGAAGTTTTATTCTTCTTTCCGAGCGTACGTTTAGAAGTGCCAGCAGTTTTCTTCCGTCTGACCGTGTCAACCTCATCTTGACCGCAGAAACATGATAACTTATCGAAATCGATGTACTCTTTATACTCGTTTATCAAGGCTATCATATGAAGCAATGCTGGAATAACCGAACCCGTATCGTTCCGCATCGCACTCTTGGTCAGATCGCAAAAGTTTTGGCTGATCAGACTTAAAATTCTTAAACCATTCTTGGAGTAGTCGGACATTTTCTGTGGCGCACGAGTAGACGGTACCGGAATGAGTGGAACACTTGTTTACGTTGTACAGATTTTTAAGCTTACTCAGAGAAGGGCAACCGAGATTGCCTAGCTCGTAAAAGTCGTACTTGTCACTATCGGCGCCGATGACACTCTGTAGCCAAGTAATCTTCTCAGTTCCTTTAATATAGATTGATAGTCGCGATGCGTACCGCTCTAGATGAGAAATCATGATAGAACGAAGATTCGAGTACTGTACTTCTCCGCCGTACCAAGATAGTCCGTGATAATAGTCGGTCACCCAATCTACATTCCTCCTGCTCGATGCGGAGAGGTCGTCGATCTTGAACGGAGGAAGGAACTTGTAGTTTGCTTCGTCAAAAGGTTCGAAATGTAGAACGCTCACCTCCTTGAATATGAATACTCTCTCATCAATCGAGTATCCTTGCACGTCGATCAACATACTGATCAAGATGAGAACGATGATGCGTCATTTATGATGTCATCTTGCTAACGTCGCTGCTTGAAGGGTTATAGCGGACTACTCTATCGTGTATGATGAGACAAAACGCCTTGGTGTTTGCAGGGATATTTTCCTCCGTCTCGAACGTTATACGACACGTCACCATACCGTCCTTGAGAGTATCTTCCTGTCGGCTGGCATCGAACACGACGACGGGTGCGTGAGACTTGAAATGAGAAGGATCAAGTAAAGGTAAAGAGGTGCTCGTTCCGTAGTACGAAGTCTGGAAATTAGCATAGTCTTCGTATAATTTCGAGAAGGAATCTTGTCTAAAGTCTAAGTTCATATCCTCATAAGGGTACATGATAGAATTTAGATAGAGTTTAGCATTACGTAAATTACAATGATCGAAAATACTTCTATCTGCAGCCGTCGTATTGTTCCGTCCAGTCTGAAGAGCGAAAACAACGTAACGAGGTTTTTCCAGCAAGGTTGACGTTTTCACAGTCCAATCATGCTGATTAGAAGTAGGTACGTTAGGGTACTCATACAATTCCCAAGTACGAAAAGGTAGCTCGATGATCCTTCCACTCTTGATGAAATTAAGCAGGTTGAGACGATTGATATCGTCAGTCTTTATATGCGGTACAAGCCAAGATATTTTACTTAACTCGATCCTAGAGAGTGTCTCCGCGACGGGAGGAGGCGCTCTTTGTAAAGCGTTGTTGTCGCTGGTCGAACGAACTAGCACCAGTTCTTGTTTCGCATTGATTAGTATTCGAGAATAGTCTTCGACGAATCCTAGTATGAGACGTAAAGGGATGCATACGTCAAAGATGCCTGTTTCCGCGTGCACGTGAACTCCTTCAAATCTCCAACCCGCGTTTGAAAGATGAGTCTGCTCACCGTTCCTTATAGATAGATAGTTTTTAAGCTGAGTCGAAATGCCTACATCTCTCGATTGATCAATCTCTATCCCGTTGATCTCATAGGCGATTCTTGAGAATAGATGCAGTATTCCGTTATTAACAATCCTTGAAGTACTTCCGGGTTCTCCCGTATTCAAAAGTAGTCGTCCTTTGATATGTAGTAGAGAACGGTGAGGTAACGTGTACAGTCCTTCTTGTTGGATAGATATCCTAAGCTCGTTCCCGTTAGCTAACGGTCCGGGAATATACGAGGTGTAGGAATGATACTGGAAACTGGTCAAGGCCGTATCGAAAGCGGCGGAGTCTCCAATGTTCAGAATGTCCACGGCGTCATCCATTATTTTCGTAACGAGTAGCCTAGACGTCTTAAATATTGTTTATTTGTAGGTGTTAACACTTTCACTGTTCTTCTCTCAATGTTTCGAGGAAGATGACGTCGTCTCGTTTTATCTAGTACGAGTCCCATCCCCACCGACTCGTTTCAGATGTATACGTAGCGATATCGTTTCGTCTCTAAAGTTGACGATATCTCCTCGTTCGTCGATAAGTCGTACTGCGATAGACTCTATTACTCGCTTCGTTACCGGAAGGTAAATGATATTGTTCGGCGCTTCCACTATCTTATAGCCTGGCGGGACGGTCATGCTGAACTCGTGCAAGGTATGACTCGGTTCTCCGTTGACGTAAGCCCCGCTAGCGAGACTACATTCTACGCGGATCACATTCACGTGAAGAATATTCACGGTATTGGTAGATATGTGCGTCTTCCTGCGGGAAGTATGACGGAGTCGAACCCCAGCAAGGATGCGAACGTGCCAGACCGGGTAAAGTCAATAGGTTTATTGCAAGTGATATAGCTCTTTAAAGTGCTAGGGTCACCGATAATCGAGAGCTTTACGTTACTCGAGACTTCTCTTCGCAAGAATCTGTCCAACGCCTCAAGTTCATAGGTACCCGGAGGGACGGTATACTCTTTACCGTCACAATAAAATTTATTATTACGTTCGTCGATGTTCGGTATGGAATTGAACGTCGCCAGATTGATCAGTCCGATGAACCATTCTTCTTCGCGATTCTCTTCTCCGAGCAGGATATGCGGGAAGTAGTTCTCAGTTAGATTCGAACTCTGACCCGTCAGTGTAAGTGTCATAGACATATTTACTAAGATCGAACGTCAGCGCGAGTATTTAAGGAAAGCTAAACAAAGATGGCCGCATAAAACGGTTCCGTACTCTTGATAGCGCGTATGATTATAGGTGATAGGTATTCCTCCGAGATATCGAACAAGTTCGAGTGGCGGCCTTAGATCACCGAAACTATCGAAGTAATCCGCCCGCTCGCCGTTTTTCTTATACGCCACCCAATGTGTACCCTTACCACTATCATTATCAAGATTGATGATGCCGCTCTCTATCCTCCAAGGGGGGCTGCTAGGTAAAGCATCCCTCGCAAATACTCCCCTAAAAAAGTGGATTTTTAACTTGCTAGCGTACTTGCGCAGATCCGTTTCAGTAAGGGCACGTTTAGGTAGTCATTTTTTTTTCGGGTAAGGTTGTAGATACATCCCTTTCCCCATGGCGATAGCCTCGAGCGTGCGATTATGTCTCTGAGCCTCGTTCAATTGTTTCGTATTCGCCTTCGCACTTTGTACAGCCTTCGTGATTCCCGCAGCTCCTCCGGCGACGGCTCCAAGCGCTGCGATCAAAGGTAGTATAGGTAGAATTCCACCCTTCTTCTTACGGCGAGTAGTAGTAGTAGTAGTAGCACTCTGTTGACGACGTCGAGCTTTCTTCTTTAGACCGGAACCCATCTTGACTTTAGCTTTCATCGCGTTGACGACAGCCCACGCGGCGGCTTTCTCGTTCAACTTCGAGTCAGGTGCGAGCAATCTTTTCCACGATTTCTCGATAAGTTCACGATCTGCGGTATGACGTCCTGCAAGATCTTTCACCTTGGAGTAGGCGATATCGTGTTCTTTACAGTATCGATCTAACACGTTTATTCCGGGATCGCCTCGTTTCAATCGTTTATCCAACTTTGTTCCCGGCCCGCAATACTGGTATCCGGGTATATGCAGCTCAAACGGCAGATTATTGATTATCTTATCCAACAACCCCCCTCCTCTTCTTCGCCTCATGACACGTACTGATTCCTATTTATATAGGTGCGTGCATTATATAGATGAACTAGTCGACATGCGGCTCGAGAAACAGACAGACTCTTTAACTGTACGCAACAACGATCACGATGCAGGTAGAGCTTTACCTCAGAGACACGGCACGTTGTTGCCTGATACTATCCGTTGCATCATCTGCGGACCTTCGAATTGCGGTAAAACCAACGCTATGATCAGTCTGTTGGAGGAACCTAACGGTCTACGCTTCAAGAACGTGTACGTTTACTCTAAATCGTTATACCAGCCCAAGTATCAACGTTTATCGAAGATTCTCTCGCTCGTCGAAGGCATGGGCTATTTCCCTTATTCTGACAACGCGGAAATTATCACGCCGTCCGAGGCCAAACCCGACTCTGTATTCATTTTTGACGACGTCGCTTGCGATAAACAGTTTAATATACAGGCTTATTTCAGTATGGGCAGACATAAGGCTATAGACTGTTTCTATCTTTGCCAGACGTACTCGCGCATCCCGAAACAGATGTTGAGAGATAACGCCAATCTTCTCATCCTATTCAGGATGGACGATACGAACCTGAGACACGTTTACGACGATCACGTGAACACTGATATGACATTCCAAAAATTTAAGGAAGTGTGCTCGCTGTGTTGGAAAAAACACAAGTACGATTTTCTTGTGTTGAGTAAAGATCATGAGATTGATAAAGGGCGATATCGCTACGGTTTCGATACCTTTATATTGCATGATTGACATGAACGCATATTCAGTAGGCGATAAGACATCATGTCGTCCATATCTAAATTCGGTCATAGTCTCTACAAATATAGATCTCTCGTTGAGACGGAAGGAAATCTGACTTTAAACTCTCAAGGGTATTTCGACGCTAGATCGAAGAGGATCGTCAACGTCGAGACGCCCATCGCATCTAAGGATGTCTGTAACAAGTCTTACGTCGATAGGATGGATGCGAGACATAGTAACGAGCAGATACTCGCTCTCAACACTGCCAAGGACGCCATCAAAGGACAGATGGAATCGTTGATCGAGAATTTGGAGAACGATCGAATAAAATATGCCAACTTTGAGAAGAGTAGCCATCAAGGGATGGAGGAGGTGTGGAAACTGGCTCGTCATCATGAAGATCGTCTCAACGAAAATAAAACGGTGCTTGACGCTTTAGGTCCAAAGTTGCTAAGCCTAGAGGAATCTTTCGCGATACAACGAACCGTTTACACCGAATTGAACAATATGATAGCGAGAGGTATACTATCCGTAAAGGGGGTAGATAACGATCGACTTTACGATGCGGGCGGCTTAGTTTTACGAAACATAGGTACGCCTTCATTACCTTCAGACGCCGTGCCTAAAGCTTATGTAGACTCTACGGTAAGTCATGGTTTCATCTACATCTACTTGGATTCAAAACCTACGAGGAAGGATACGAGACATTTCGAATTGGCTCTAACGGGTGAACGTGGTTATAAGTTCAAGAGGGCAGGGATCGTTTCAACGATGATCATGAACTTGAAAGATGTTATTTGCTTGTTGAATCTTAAAATTATCGACGATCCTCCTTTCGAGGTGTCCAAAGATGACTCTATATCTTTCATGCTAGAAAAACGCTTGACAACGACTCAGATTTTACACGTTGAATTAGGTTTTACTTACGTTTAGATATAATGAACCGTTTCTTCATCGTAAGAGACATTCGCACCTTACATCATGTCGACGAAGGTCACGGAGGATATCATAAAAGCGAGTAAGATTATTAAACGAAAGTATAAGCAACTACGCGATGCCCGACACGAGTCCGAGCACGTCGTGAATGAAACATTCAAACCTATCACGGATCCTCTAAGCAAGATGGTGAAGGCGCTCGCTGAACCCGAACCTGAGGAGGTAGAAGTATCACCTGAGAGATTGCAGAACAGACATCTATTGGATACTTATCTTTATTCGTCTCGCGCGCATTCCGATAAGACCTATGGAGTCCGCCATGAAGGTAACTCCACCAAGCTCGGAGATACCCGTATCGTATTCGACGGGAGTGACGGTACGATACTTCTCAACAATATGACAATACCGTATACCCGAGGGCTATTAGAATTACTCTTCAGAAGAGCACCCGCGCATTATACTAAGGAGGATCTGAAAGTATACAAATCTATGCTCGAAGAAACAAACGCGCATCGGTTGAGAAACGAGCCGTACGCCCGTATCAAGATGCGCGCGGGATCAAAGTATTCGTTAATCATCAAACCTATGTTTGAGGAGGAGCTCGAGGGCGACGGTTTATACAAGATGGAGACAGGACGAGGGATCGATTATACCTATTGGGACGATCCTAACGAATTGGTCGATCGATTACGACTCTTGCAAGCATCTACAGAGGCCGGTCATTCCGCTCACCAGAACGAGATCGTTTCCATCATTGAGGAACTACGCGAGGCTGGAATTATCGTATAAAGACATTCATCTCATCGGTATTTTATCATAATCATGTCCACCGTCAAGTGGGGGATTGCACTCGAACTTCATCGTCCTGCAAGACGACGATTCCCCCGAAGACATGTTAGCGTACGAGGCTTGAACGAACTCCTTCAGGCTGATCTGGTGGAGATGATACCCTACTCCCGATCGAATAAGGGGTTCAAGTACCTTCTCACCGTCATCGACGTGTATTCCAAGAGGGCTTGGGCCGCACCTGTCAAGACTAAGACGGGTAAGAATGTCAGCACCGCAATGGCTCTCCTCCTCGACAAGGTGACCGGCAAAGGTTTACCTCCCGTTCGTCATCTCCAAACGGATAATGGGACAGAGTTTTACAACGCGGAATTCAAAACACTCATGAAGAGAAAGAGAATCAATCACTATTCTACATACAGCAACGTCAAGGCTAGTGTCGTGGAACGATTTAATCGCACTCTCAAGAACATGATGTGGAGGAGGTTCACGGCTAAAGGATCATATCAATGGATAGATATGATCGATTCCTTACTGGATGAATACAACCGGACTGTACACTCGACCATAAAGATGAAGCCTATAGACGTCAAGGACGACAGACTTTTACATACAGTCTATAAACGTCTCAAGATCTCGGATTCTACACCAAACATATTTAAAGTGGGTGATATAGTCCGTATCAGTAAGTATAATGACGTTTTCGAAAAGGGTTATACCGCAAACTGGTCGACCGAACTGTTTAAAATACGTAACGTCGTCGAGACTAATCCTAGGACCTTCCTACTCGAAGATATGAAGGGTAAGCCTATCACAGGAGGATTCTACGGTAAGGAGCTTAGAAAGACTTCGTATCCGGATGTTTACCTTGTAGAGAAGATAGTCAGACGTTCCGGAAATAGAGTATACGTCAAATGGTTAGGGTTTGACTCTACGCACAATTCGTGGATCGATGCGAAGGATATAGTATAGAAGGAGGAGAGGGGCGCGTCCCCCTCCATTCCGAGCATAGACGCACAATTCGTAGATCGATGCGAAGGATATAGTGTAGAAGGAGGGGAGGGCGCGTCCCCCTCCATTCCGAGCATATAAAGCGGTCGCGAGGTAGAGAGACGCTTCACATTCGATATGTTTAGACAGTTGGGTTACCGTCTGGAGGACATGAGCGATATTAAGATCTCGAACGGCGGCTTAGAATACTACATCGCGGCGGTTGACAAGGGCTACAGCGAGCACTGCGATTCTTCCATACACTGGCTCGGGAGTCATAATCCCGGAATGTGGGAATCGAGTCAGTCCGTCGAGCGCTGTTCTACATCATGCCCCGTCTACAACCTCAAGGAAGGGGACGAGTCGCAAATTCTCCAGGAGGAGGAAGACGCTTTGTGCGCGGCGTTGGATCGGATCGAGCGCGAGGAACACGATCGGGTCAAGTGCATCTCCGAACTTGAAAAGTACCGGACCTACAACGTCCGTCGTCTAGAAGGAGATGAAGAGGTCAGTGAAGCGGAGGACGAGCCGAACATCATAACGCTAGACTGTGTTGGCAGAGTTCGTCTTCCGGGTAAAAACTTTGGTGCGAGGTACAGGAGTCGCTTTAACGCTTCACAGCGAGGACTGATATATCTAGGAGATGACAAGTACGAGCTATTCAAGTGGTGAAGCGCTTAAGTCGGTCTTTTCGCGCGCGCGCGCGCGTGTTTACCGAAGTCTATAATCACCGAAAGACTTTAGAGAAAGAGATTTATCGTATGCACTGATTAAAAAGACTTTATATTTTTTCCGAGAGAAAGAATTTTATTTTTTAATAATCTTTGTACTGAATATATATGTATGTATGTATGTATCTTCGTAATCTTAAGAATATACACGTTAAATAAGAGTCTGTACTATTTATTTAAGTTTACGATCCCGTTAAGAAAGATGAAAAAAGATAGAGGAAGAGATTTTAAAGAAGGTATTTAACCTTAATTCCTAATTTCCTTGTAAGAGAGAGAGAGAGAGAGAGAGAGAATACATAGAGATAGAGAGTATCCTTTTAAGATTTATAATAATCATTGTATGGAAGATATATAAAAAAAGGGATAGAGGAAGAGATTTTATAATAATACCCACTGTACAGAATATATTTATGTATTGTTTTAAAGAATCCATACTATTTAACCTTAATTCCTAATTTCCTTGTAAGAGAGAGAGAGAGAGATAGAGAGAGTATCCTTTTAAGATTTATAATAATCATTGTATGGAAGATATATATAAAAAAGGATAGAGGAAGAGATTTTATAATAACACCCACTGTACGGAATATATTTATGTATTGTTTTGAGAGAGAGAGAGAGAGAGAGAGAGAGAGAGAGAGAGAGAGAGAAAACACCCTTCCCGCGGTCGCCGCCGTGAAAGAGCTTGCCACCCCCCTCCCCTCTTCATTCCTAATTTCCCTGTAAGAGAAAGATAGAGAGAGAGAAAACACCCTCCCGCGGTCGACGTCGCTTGCCAACCCCGCCCCCCGCAGAACCATCCAACACACGCGAGCTATAAACCCTCAACCCCCCACCAACAACCCACCACCATCCCACCCCACCTCCAACATCCCCACATCATCACGATACCTCCCCTACCTTCCCCTCTCTGCCCTGAAAACCGTACCTATGTATAAGGCCCTATCCCAAAAACTACCCACCCCACTATTATGACGTCACTTCCGCCCTGAGGACCGTAAATGATCCCTACTTATGGATGTGACGATAAAGTTCCAAAAGGATTCTTGCCAAAATTATTATTATTAATACTAGGTGTTCTGTCTCACGACAAGTATTTTCCTTTCGTCAGTGAGCTTAGACCGCCAATGCACTCTCTCCTCTGCCTGCTCATTTATCTCCCAGAATGTTATTCTTTCCTTCAAGTCATCCAATAATTGAATCATCCTTCCTCCTAAGCTCCTCTTTTCCTCAACCTTTCGTTTTATGAAGCCGTGCAGACGATAGTTCCTCCTAAGGATGTGTCCGATCCAGTTTGCCTTGTACCGAAGAATCACATCCAAAATGATTCCCTTCTCCCTCACTATTTTTAGCACTTCTTCATTTGTCACCCTGTCTGTCCACCTGATCTTCTCAAGTCTTCTCCAGCACCACATTTCAAAGCTATCCAAGGATTTATTTTCCATCTTATTAAGAGTCCAAGTTTCTGCTCCATACAGTGCGATGCTCAAAATGAAACATTTCCTCGGTTTCTTCCTCAGTTCCAAACTCAACTTGCTGGTCAGCAGTAACTTCTTCTTGTTGAAAGCTTCCTTGACCATGTTGATTATCGACCTAATTTCCTTGGTGCAGTAGCCATCATTTGTCAACAGAATTCCCAGGTACTTGAACTACCCAATGCTTTCTAACTCCTGGTCTCCAATTTTGATTTTCAACGTCTATTCATCTTTGATATCCCCATACGTTTTGACTTCTCAATGTTGATCTCCATACCATATCATCTCCCTGTCTCCACTAGCCAGCCCATCATTTCCTGCAACGCTTCTTTATTTTTGACCAGCAATGCTAGATCATTATTCCGCAAAGGAATAAGAAAAACATATTGATAACACTATTAATATTATGAATCATCAGTGATGAAGTTTACAATATAAGTAAGAACATAAGGTGACCGCATCTTAGCCTACTACCCGTTCGGAATATACTAAAAATTATTTATTTCGCTAATATGGTAGGGATCAAGAAGGTAAAAAATGGAGTAAATACACCCGAATTTGTGGGGAGGGAAAGTGGAAAACCATTTTGAGGAAAACACCCTTAGTATTCCTAACTGGGATTTAAACCCCGACCTCCCCACTACCAGCAAACCAGACTAGTTTGACATTTAGAACACGTGCCTAACGGTGAGGGGTAAAGAGGTTAAATTTAAGGTTCAAAATATATAGTTATCGTACCCCATTGTTTTTCTGCTATTCACCATTATGTTTTACCAAAATCTCCTCCCCCCTCCCCCCACCAACCCATCTTCTCAATTGGGACACCTTTAATAACGAAAAATAAACTTAACCAGTCATACCGTTACATGTTTTTTTAAAAATTTGATTACAAAATCACTGTCGTAAAGTGAAAATTGATTATTTCCAGGGTCGTAACGATGGAGGGGGGTTTTAAACTCCTTTTTTACCGAACGTATGAAAAGTAGTGTATTTTTGGATTCCTTGTCAATGTCTTGTCTCATAACTTGAGTCTTATGAAATAGCTACAACGCGAATTATATATTGAAAAACTTTAAATTAATTCATGCAAGACTTATTGTTAAAAAACTGAATGACAAATTCAGTTTGGGACTTAACCCACGAATCACCGCAAGCAAACCCTACCCCCCTCCCTCCCCATCTTTACTACAGCCCAAAGACAAACTGGGTATGGACCTAATTATTTCTACTATCCTCCCAATAAATAAGATCAAGCAACGCCTATGATTTCTGTATAAAACTATTCCTGGATACAGATCCAGGGGTCCCGGGTTCAATCTTCGGCACTTCCAGAATTTTACTGTGAAGCATTGGGTTTGTCACGGGGTCAAACTCAGCCTCATGAGGACAGATGAAGAAGTCCTTGAATAAAGAAGTAGCAGCTTCGGTCTAGAAAAGTGATATTAACGGCCGGAGGGCTCGTTGTACTGACCACATAGCATCGCGAGCTATCAGATACCACAGTCATGTGCTACTCTAGAGGGCTGTAATGCTGACCACATAGCATCGCGAGCTATCAGATACCACAGCCATGTGCGATTCTAGAGGGCTGTTATGCTGACCACATAGCATTGCGAGCTATCAGATACCACAGCCATGTGCTACTCTAGAGGGCTGTTATCCTGACCACATAGCATTGCGAGCTATCAGATACCACAGCCATGTGCGACTCTAGAGGGCTGTTGTACTGACCACATAACATTGCGAGCTATCAGATACCACAGCCATGTGCTACTCTAGAGGGCTGTTATACTGACCACATAGCATTGCAAGCTATCAGATACCACAGCCATGTGCGACTCTAGAGGGCTGTTGTACTGACCACATAACATTGCGAGCTATCAGATACCACAGCCATGTGCGACTCTAGAGGGCTGTTGTACTGACCACATAGCATTGCGAGCTATCAGATACCACAGCCATGTGCTACTCTAGAGGGCTGTTGTACTGACCACATAGCATTGCGAGCTATCAGATACCACAGCCATGTGCGATTCTAGAGGGCTGTTGTACTGACACATAGCATGGTGATCTATCAGATACCACAGCCATGTGCTACTCTAGAGGTCTGTTTATACTGACCACATAGCAATGCGAGCTATCAGATACCACAGTCATGTGTACTCTAGAGGTCTGTTATGCTGACCACATAGCATTGTGAGCTATCAGATGCCACAGCCATGTGCTTCTCTAGAGGGCTGTTATCCTGACCACATAGCATTGCGAGCTATCAGATACCACAGCCATGTGCGACTCTAGAGGGCTGTTGTACTGACCACATAGCATTGCGAGCTATCAGATACCACAGCCATGTGCTACTCTAGAGGGCTGTTGTACTGACCACATAGCATTGCGAGCTATCAGATACCACAGCCATGTGCGATTCTAGAGGGCTGTTGTACTGACACATAGCATGGTGATCTATCAGATACCACAGCCATGTGCTACTCTAGAGGTCTGTTTTTACTGACCACATAGCAATGCGAGCTATCAGATACCACAGTCATGTGCTACTCTAGAGGTCTGTTATGCTGACCACATAGCATTGTGAGCTATCAGATGCCACAGCCATGTGCTTCTCTAGAGGGCTGTTATCCTGACCACATAGCATTGCGAGCTATCAGATACCACAGCCATGTGCGATTCTAGAGGGCTGTTGTACTGACCACATAGCATTGCGAGCTATTAGATACCATAGCCATGTGCTACTATAGAGGGCTGTTATTCTGACCACATAGCATTGCAAGCTATCAGATACCACAGCCATGTGCGACTCTAGAGGGCTGTTGTACTGACCACATAGCATCGCGAGCTATCAGATACCACAGCCATGTGCTACTCTAGAGGGCTGTTATCCTGACCACATAGCATTGCGAGCTATCAGATACCACAGCCATGTGCGACTCTAGAGGGCTGTTGTACTGACCACATAACATTGCGAGCTATCAGATACCACAGCCATGTGCTACTCTAGAGGGCTGTTATACTGACCACATAGCATTGCAAGCTATCAGATACCACAGCCATGTGCGACTCTAGAGGGCTGTTGTACTGACCACATAACATTGCGAGCTATCAGATACCACAGCCATGTGCTTCTCTAGAGGGCTGTTGTACTGACCACATAGCATTGCGAGCTATCAGATACCACAGCCATGTGCTACTCTAGAGGGCTGTTATCCTGACCACATAGCATTGCGAGCTATCAAGATAGCACAACCATGTGCTACTCTAGAGGGCTGTTATCCTGACCACATAGCATTGCGAGCTATCAAGATACCACAGCCATGTGCGACTCTAGAGGGATGTTATACTGACCACATAGCATTGCGAGCTATCAGATACCACAGCCATGTGCGACTCTAGAGGGCTGTTGTACTGACCACATAGCATTGCGAGCTATCAGATACCACAGCCATGTGCGACTCTAGAGGGCTGTTATGCTACCAAGGATACAATAACAGATTGTAGCTAGGAGTGAATAATGACCCGGAGCATGGGACGAATCCTGGATAGCTCAACGCTAAGATAAAGGTCCAGGGTTCGATTCCCGTGTCCAGGTGTCATTTTTCAACTAATTACTTAATTTAAATTAATTTAAATTTAAATTATTAAAATAAGGCTGAAAGTGTTCTTATAAAAGATAACTGGCCCAGCTGTAATATTTACGTAAAATGTATACGTGGCCCAATCATAATGATTTCATGGCCCAATTGTAATGCGCCCGATGTGGCCGTCTGTGCCAATGGCGCCAACCTATCACGAGAACTTCCCTGCAATCTCTCTCTCTCTCTCTCAATACAATGCGGTGTGTGATATCAGCAGTAGCGGTCTAACCGAGATATAGCATGAGACTAGTAACAAACCTACAAATATGTACTTTCATTCCTCAACTTTGTACTTTCCAAATATATATTAGGACCTTTTGTCAATTTTGAAAACTCTACATTCGTTTTTACTTATTCATGTGGAAAAAGTATTGTAATCGTAAATCTCTTAGAACTTTAGATTATGATGGATCTTGTTTTATGTATAGTGTATCCCTGAACTCTAAAAAGTGTATTTTACTATTCAGTCTGACTTCCTATGTGTCCGTCTGTCTGTTTAGTTTTAGTCAAACTTAGCGCGCCTCAAATAGAGCGCTATACTAAATACAAGACGACACCTACCTAGACCAGAATGGAATGGGCCAGTTTCATATGCGAAACTGTCTTATTCTCTTCTGGTATAAGTAGTTGTTTATCTAGTAGGCCTATTTGGATTCACAATTGCAATTATTACTATTACTTGTTAACGTTGCAACATGTTGGCTTCCAATTAGTATATTCAGAGAAGGATAAAGAAAGAAAAAAGCTAAATTTGAGATTCATCTTATTCGATTTATTTGATTATAATAATTGATATGTAGTAACAGGGTGAAGAACTAATCGACATGTTGGGTCAGGTAGAGCACTGGACTCTGTCTTGGGAGAAGATTTCCATTCTCTATCTAAGCGAATACAGGTACAGTTTTCTTGGTTCTGCTCTAGGATCGGATGGATCGACTCACGAATGTTTGCAGTTTTCTTTTCTTGATAAGAAGATATCTGTAAGTCGGTTGCCGTCATTGCTGTTATCGCTAGTCCCGCCATCTTGTGGCCAACCCTTTCCTTCCTGTTGGATGTTTCCAGTCAGGAGATCCCTTACGCTAGGATCCCAGAAGTGCTTGTATAAACAATCATATGAATCTATAAATTATAGCTTAACAAAAACAAATCATCCAAACATAAAGTTAGTGTTTAGGTCTCACTCGCCTCTGGGACCTCCTGGTAATGGTGGACTTGAAGCCACGTGCACCTTGATACTCCACACTCTTGGTTCAGGGGCTCGGATCCCGGTCTGGTTATCAAATGTATATTTCACTCTGGATTTGAGGTTCGGATACTTGGCTCTACAGGCTTCTGTATCCTGTAGAGCTCTTCACCTGTCCGGGGAGTAGTTCGAGTCTAAGTTGCACAAAAACACTTAAAGATACACATTAACAAAATGTTACGTTGCATAACCAGCTTTCGACTGATTTAGAATGTATTCGTGTTATTTCATACGGGAGCTTGTTGAGTCTTCTCTGTGTGCTGTGATGGCGTGTAGCGTGTAGCGTGTAGCGTGTAGCGTGTAGAGTGCTGCTAGTTGCACCACAACATTACTAGTCATGTCACGACCGAGTCTGGTAGAGAAAGGAAGACACATCATTGAAGTCGGTTCAAGATCTAGAGCGACAAAATGGGGTTAGGTTAGGTAATTAAACACGACTGTCGTGGCTATGTTGGGGAGGAGGTATGCATTGTTTGGAACTGCAATAGGAATACTTACGTGTTTTAAATCTACCGGCCCATAGGTAATCCCCAGGCTCAAACCCAAGACCTCTATACCCAGTGCGGTAGTTCTATGCATCTGATGAAACTTGTTCAGCGGTTCAAATAAACATCCTGCTGTGAAACATTCCTCCACTTGTTCCATGCTACTATCCACATTTCCTCCACTTGTTCCATGCTACTATCCACATTTCCTCCACTTGTTCCATGCTACTATCCACATTTCCTCCACTTGTTCCATGCTACTATCCACATTTCCTCCACTTGTTGCATGTTACTAACCACATGAGAACTTGTACCTGGTAGTTGTCAGGCGTGGAGTATGGTTGTCAAGGTCAACATGACACAAACAACACAATAAGGTTAACACAATAAGGTTAGTCGAGTGTTTTGTGATTGAAAGAAGATTTAATTGAATCATTCAAGTGAATCATCAAGTTTGTAACTTGTTGTGGAGCTGATAGTTCCCAATATAATGAGGTAACCTGATGATATCTTATTTCAAGTGGCGTTTAAACAGTAATTGTATCGATCATGCCTTGGTCCCGAGGTTTAAGTACTTATGGAGGTCGTCTACATGTCCAGAGGACACGGACTCGACTCGAGGTAGTGCCTAAATTATACTATTATACTGGTATTTGACTTTATGTAGAAAATTTGTTCTATTACAAATATACAAATCTATTGGCACTGACGTTGGGTGCTAAGCGCCAAGTGTTATTGCTGTCATAGGTTAAGTACTATTAAAATAATATTTTGTACTAATGAGATGTTCAAGAAGTTGATAATATTCCTGAGTACTGATAACACTTGAACTGATGATTGTGTTTTGTGAAGCAAGGCAAGAGGGAATGTAATGATTTCAGGAGAATCCTGCGCCGTAGCTTTTTATGAGAAAAACAAGTTTATTCTCAACACCTAACTGACTATATTTGGGTTTTAATTTATTTTTAATGTTTTAACTGATGAAATTATATTTATTTAGTTGTCAAAATCTATTAGCTGTAAGTGCTTGATTTTTTATATTTGACTTAATAGCTTACTATACATAAACGTGTAAATATTTCAATACGATCGCTTGAAAGTACTTTCTTTACTATTAAATATTTACTATTTCACATAAAAATTAAATTTTTAAGTAGCAGTTTGTTTCTATTTATTTACTTTTTATCATAATTTGTTACGATTTTAGATTTTTATGAAATTAGTGGTGGGTTAGTTCTGAACCGTTAAGCCACGTACACACCAGCGAACCGAACAGCGAACCGTACGTCGAACTGCGCAGCGAACACTGACAGGTGGTGAGGGTGCTAAGTTCGCTGTTTTTCCGTTAGTATCGTCCAAACTCAAGGAGAATAATACGTATCAACAAGAATCGGCAGCCGCATATATTTACATCCAGCTCGCCTTGAAGAAGCAAAGTAAAAAAAGACATCTGTGCAGAGATTTATTCTTTTATTAATATTATAGTCTATCAACTACTCAGATTTAATACATATTTTTAGTTTGTAATTACTTTTTATTAGATTTTATAAAATAAGTAATCAGTTTTTTAGAATAATGGACCTCCCCCCAACCCACCCACCTACCCACCCTACGGTTCCACCAGCCCTGCCTGGAGATATTTATGTTTCACATTTACCTTTTTAAATTCTAGAAACAAAATTCAACGAACCTTAAATCAAAGAGAACGTTTTATTCACATCTCTAGGTTGAAGTTAAATCTATGTTCATTAAAATGTTCTCTTACCCGTCCACAATGTTGAAACACGTTCGCGTTGATGGTTGATGGTTCGTGATCTCCTCCGAAGTGCCTGAACTGCTCAGGAGCTCACTCTTCGGCGTGGCGTGGGTGTCCCACGTACAGGTCCTTGCGGGCGGCAGGGACAGTACGAGCCTCCAAGACTCAAGAAGGGAGGACGAATGGCCTAAGCGAAGGCCAGAAGCCCTCGGGGCACGTTGCGGTACGGAAGATGACCGTGACTCCAGCTCCAAAGCCAAAGCCGCTGGTGCAATCTTTCGCCAGTGCGCTGTCAGGGAGACCACCCCCTCAATCCCAGGCCGAGGCACCTGCCAAAGCCACTCTACCTGAACCGGTTGCATCCGGTTCATCCCTTTCGGTCGAGGATCCGTCCAAGACCGCTCCTCTCCCAATCCCTTCTCGACCCACCCCCGCACCCCGCACCACCCTCCCCAAGCCCCTTCATCCTTCCAACCCCTTCCTACCACTCCCCACTCCAACCCCTGTCAACCTTGCCACCCCCACACCCAACCCTACCCCTGAGGATGATGCTACAAAGCTCAAAATTTGTATTGAGCTTCTCAAGGAGATTCCGGGACTGGATCCTTGGGTCTTTTCATCGAGTCTCTTGAGGAAGGTCCAGGAGTCTCCGAGGAGTAACCGTGGCCACCTGGTCATGGAGCATATCATCCTCTACCTGGTCTCCCATGGCAGCGCACCCGAATAGAGGACCCCCAGTGCTGAAGGAGCTCACGGTCGCACTCTGGAACGCTAACGGAGTCGCGAGGAAGAAGGCTGAGCTGGAAAGTTTCCTGGCAAAGCATCGCGTAATGCTGTTGGGAGAAACCCACTTGCGCTCCGCAGTGAGGTTCTCGTTGGCGGAGTTCATCTGCCATCGGAGTGACCGAGCGGGGGATGTGGGAAGGGGTGGGACGGCGGTCCTGGTCCGAAGGGGCCTTGACCATCACGTCGTCTCTCTTCCTCCCCTCTAACACATGGAAGCAACGGCTATCCAACTGGTGACCTCTACCGGCCCAGTGCGTCTTATCTCCATCTACTTCCCTCCCTTCCGCCGGTTCAACCAGGCCACGAGGGCTGACATGGAGGTGCTGCTTCGAGGTACCACGCCTGTTTTAATCGGTGGTGACTTCAACGCTAAGCACCCTTCATGGGGCTCTAGGATTATGTGCGCTCGCGGCGGATTGCTCCGCGACGTCATATATCTACACGGCTTGGTGGCTTCCGGCCCCCCGACCCCTACCCACTTCCCTCTCAATCCCATTGGCTTCCCGGACGTCCTCGACTTCGTTGTCTCCAGAGGGATCAGAAGGCGGTTGGTGTTGAAGTCTCTAGCTGAGCTAGACTCGGATCACAACCTCGTTCTTGTGAACTTTCGGACGCGCGGTGTCCTTCATAGACCCCCCCGAAAAACCTGACCTTAAGCGCACTGACTGGGACAGGTTCACGAATGTGTTGAGAGAGAGGTTGGGACCCACTCCTACCTTTCGAACAGCAGCAGAAATCGATCGCGGTGCGGAGTTCATAACTTCCGCCATCAAGGGGTCGCTCGAAGCTTCGACGCCGAGGCACCATCCTAAGAGGGCGCCACAGGCTTCTTTGCCCGATTCTATCCTCAGGCACGTCCGGGAGAAAAATCGGCTGAGGAAGGCTTGGAAAACCTCGAGGGACCCAGTAGACAAGGCCAACTGGAGCCGCAAAGTCCATGCGGTTCGCGAGATGGTCAAAGAATACCGGAACAGTGTCTGGAAGGACAAGATTGAGAGCTTGTGCGTACAGGACAGGTCCCTGTGGCGCATGACGAGGAACTTGATGCGGGTTCCCACACCAAGGCCGCCTATTGTAGGTCGCAACGGGGTGGCCAACTCCGACCAGGAGAAGGCCGATGCTCTCGCTGAGCACTTAGAGGCGCAATTTGTACCGACTGACGACCCGTCAGACCCGGTACACATTGGGCACGTGGCTCAGGTCATCGCAGCGGTCTCGTACAGACCCTTGGATGAACCTGAACCCACGGAGGCGGCAGAAATGTCGCGGGCGTTAGCCGCTCTAAGATTAAACAAGGCCCCCGGACGCGACGGCATCAATAACGCAGTCCTCAGAAAGCTGCCCTTGGAGGCGATTAACTTCCTCGTGGAGTTATTCAACGCCGTCCTGCTCCTGAGTCACTTCCCCGAGCTCTGGAAGCACGCCAACGTCCTCTGCTTCCATAAAACGGGTAAGGACCCGGCCCTAACTTCGTCTTACCGACCGATCAGCTTGCTCGACTGTTTGGGCAAGTTGTTCGAGAGACTTCTACTGACGAGACTGACCCGACATGTTCGCGAGGCGGGCATCTTGGTGGACGAGCAGTTCGGCTTTCGGGCGGGACACGCTACGTTTCATCAACTTGTTCGGCTCGTGGAGCAGGTCACGAGGAACTTCAACATCAACAGGCTGACTGGTGCTGTCTTTCTCGACGTGGCAAAGGCCTTCGACCGTGTTTGGCACGAAGGTCTCCTTTTCAAACTCCTCTCCTTGAACCTTCCCGTCTACCTAGTTAAGATTGTTCAATCTTATCTATCCAACTGGACCTTCTCCACTACCTTTGGGAACGCCACATCCCAGGTCAGAAGCATCCGGGCTGGAGTGCCGCAGGGTTCCCTCGTGGGCCCGGTGCTCTTCAGTCTGTATGTGAACGACATTCCGAAATCCCCAGACACCAAGTTAGCACTATATGCGGACGACACGGCTCTAGTAGCGGAGTCGTGGCGAGGGCAGCTGGTGGAGAGGCGACTCCAGACGCACCTGACGCAGTTGGAGGGGTGGCTGACTACCTGGAGAACGAGTATTAACGTGGAGAAGAGTACAGCAGTGCTCTTCACATGGAAAAGAAAGTTCTACAGGCCAGCCCCACTCCGGCTGTTCGGAGAACAGATCAGATGGGCGGACAGTGCTAAGTACTTGGGACTTACGCTGGACACCAAGCTGACCTGGCGACTTCACTGCACCGAGAGACTGACCAAGGTGAAGCAAAGGATGGGAATCCTAGGCCCACTGCTTAACAGGCGTAGCGCCCTGTCTACTAGGAACGGTCTGACACTGTACAAGCAGCTGCTCAGACCGATCCTCGACTATGCGTGTCCCGCTTGGGGCCACCTGGCGGACACGTATATGAGGAGGATGCAGGCATTCCAGAGCAAGTGTCTGAGGATCATTGTGGACGCACCTTGGTACGTTCGGAATGTGACTCTGCACCGAGACCTGGATATGCCTACCATCAAGGACCACTTCCGGAAGCTGGCGCAGTCCTTCTGCGCCAGACTCCCCGGTGCCACCAATCCTCTTATCCAGGGGCTTGGGAACTACGTCATCGACCCTGGAGGGTGCCACCGACGTCCCAAAGCCCTGCTCGGATAAGCGAGATGTGACAAACGTGGTTTGGGAGGCTCTCACACAGCCCCCCATAGAGTAGTGTCTCTGCACGTAACTCTAAAAACCTCTTAGTCGGTTCCCAAAAATTTTTCTTTTTCCCCAATAATATTAATCAATAATATGCGTTTGTTTGTTTCAGTTAACTTCGCGAAATGCGACACCCCGTCTGAGAATTTCCCGAAAACCACACGGTGTGACCAATTGGTCGGTACGTGTTGGAATTTGCTCCCGTGCACCCCTTCAGGGTGCATTAGAGCATGCATTATGAGTCTGGAGTCTGGATGGTTCGTAGAAATACCGACATTGGTTGGACCGGGGATGTTGCAGTACTTTGCGCGGCTCGGCGTTCAGTTCGACATTCCGCTCGCCGGTGTGCACGAGACTTTAGATATTTGATTTTTGCCTTTAGGAGGTCGGGTTTTTAAAATAGCTTGACGTACATCTTATGGCGTTGATAGTGTGTAAACATTACTTGGTACAAGACATTTTTGCGCGGAGATACCATACCTCACATGCTTGACCACGGGCGATCGTAGCAGTCAGTTTAGTTAACAAACGTTTTATCTCATTTTTAAACCCAAAGACCCCTCACCTCCATCTCCAGCACTCAGACACTACTGCCCAACAAAAGTATGAGTTTAACTAAGGTCACAGGTCCTGGAAATAAGATATGGAAGCTCACCTCTATTTGGTTTGTTGGTTATGCTGGTGATGCTGGTTGTGATGTCAGTTTGAATCCTATCCGAACGTTCTGAGGGTGTTTTTACCTCAATTACTCCCAACGCTCTCTCCAAGTAAATGAGGGTACATTTCATTTCAAATTCTACCTTACTCCTCCCTAACCCATTCAAGTGTGAAAAGCCCGGTCGGGTTGTACGACGCGGCGCGATAATGTATGTGACCTACATAATTATTATAACTGCGTGTTTCACTTTCTAATTTTCGTAAGAGCTACTCGCATGTTTACACAAATGAGGAAGGAATAATAAAGGTAGAATTTAAAGAGAGTGTATCCACATCTGCACAAATTTGGGTACAAGTTCTCTAATTAGCTTTGAATCTGACTTCAAGGTTTTCCGTACCTATTTAATACCTAATAGAAAGAAGAGGAAAGGGTGTTTTTGTTAAGTTATTTAATTTGTATATTTTTATTAAATGCTGGTTTAGGTTAAAAATGTATTTGCTGTGTATTGGATATCTTGATATTACCATGAATTCGCTCTGTCCAACAACTCTGTTGAGCTATCAACACTTAACTACGCTGGGGGTATAGGAATAAGGAAGGTGCATTTAGAGGGAATATATTCTGATTAGTAGTGAAGAGGGTTAGTGGAAAACCAATTAAAATCACTAAATACACAAGACTGGGATTCTAACTCCGACCTCTCCGTCATAGGTAAACCATAACACACGATATTTACGTTTGGTCCACCAAACTCTACAACATTGTTCCATTTGGTGTGCCATGAGATTGTAGTTTTTACTTTCTCGCTACGGTACCTTACAGGTGAAGAAATTATTGTGATTGTCAAAAAAAATTGAACTTGAGATTTTGATGAATGTCAACGTTTCACCCCCCAAATCTGAAAAAGTTATTTTTGCATTTACGTCTGTCTGTCCGTCTATCCATTTGTCTGCTGTACCTCGGAGTAGATCCTAAATTATTTTATCGATCGGGCTAAAACTTGGTATTTAGGGTTTTCATAGGGTTACCCCGAGAGGTTTTTGTAATTAGATATCTAACCCTAAAATTATTTCCAATAATTTACGTGGCCCGGGTTGTATGGTGCCTTCTCTAATCACAAACCCAAAGTTCTCAATGGTTTTCTTCCCAAATTCGCATTTACTTAGCTTGCATGTGAAGTGAGCCTGTCTCAAGGCTTCGAATACCCGTCTTAATCTATTTGTGGCCAATGTTTGGCGGGGATTAGGATGTCATCCAAGTAGCACATCGTTATTGTATTTCATAATCCACCTAATACACGGTTCATCACACGCTGGAACTCGGCTGGTCCGTTAGTCAAACCAAATACCATTCTTTCAAATTGACCTGTTTCCTCTGGTGTAACGAATGCAGTCTTCTCCTTCGCCTCCTCAGTCAAGGGAATTTGTAAATATCCGTGGGCTAAGTCAAGTACTGTGAACACCTTGCTACCAGAAAGTTGTTCAAATTGGTCGTCAATGTGGGGTAATGGATATCTATCCCTTATGGTTTATTGGTTTAGCCGTCGATAATCAACAACCAGTCTATTTTCTCCGGTTTTCTTTCTTACCAGTAGCACCGGACTTGCATATGGCGACTTAGTCTCCGTCACAATGCCGTGATCCTTCCATTCCTTGACTATTTCTCTTTTAGCTTCCTTTTCTTGTATGCTCGTTCGATACGGTTTGCTGCCGGGAACCTCAACTATGTCCATTTTGGTCAATTCAGTGCATCCTAACTCTGAAAAGTTGGAAGCAAACCAATCACTAAACTCATTCACCAAATTCACTAATGAAATGATGTCTTGTTCATTAGCACAATTATCAATTAGGAGGTCTTCTCCCCTGATAATCTTACACTTTGAGCCATTATCAGTTGTGTCGGCCTACATTGATCAACATCCACTATGCTCACTAATTCACCACGACCCACACTGACATCTCTTCAGTACTTGTATTTATAATTTGTATGGAGAACTCACCGTTCACATCTGGCTTATAAACAGCGCCACCAAACATTAGCTGGCCGTCTTGCGGTACATTTGACACAACTTGAACAAAATTAATGCTATTCCCTTGCAATTTGTTGGCTGATAGTGTCCGCAATTTAATTGGTCAATCCTTTGTCCCTGTTGGTAGATTTAATTTCTTAAAGGGATCCTCGTCGGAATTTCCAACGAATAAATGTTCTCCTAACTTAACAAATGCCACACTTGGCAGTTCTGTCCAAGTCCTTCCGATGATGACCTCAATACTTTGTGCATTGTCTGGGACAACCAGCATCTCCACATCACCTCCCACTGCACTATCCATAGATATATCCGAAACTATTCTTCCCAATGAATTGATCACATTTTCTGTGTTCCCAAACCCATGTAAACTCTTTTTACAAGGTTGAATTGACAGCTTGATGGCTGCCATGGCTTGTATTGTGCAACATGAACTGCCTGTGTCTATTAACGACATAAATGACACAGGTCCTATCTTAACTTCCTTCAGGTATTTCTCCAAATCAGCAATTATGTTCCTCTCGGTGCTAGTTATTTAAATATTTTCTTCCACTTGCCTATTTCGGTTAGTACATAAACGCCTGGTATGACCCTCTTGGCCACAAGCTAAACATTTGATAGATCTTCTTGTCTCCGAGCAGTCTTGAGAAATGTGTCCATATTTTTGGCAATTAAAACAACGTGGTTCCCGTTTTTCATTTTGATAATACACTGGATCTGGCCGCTCGTGCTTTATTTCAGTTTGAGATGGTCGGCCTCTTGCTTGATTAATCTCTTATGGGCTGCTTGTGTCATTTACGGTTTGTAGGCCTAAGCTAGGTTGCTCATTTGATCTCCACAAAACCTGTTTCCCAGGATGATCTGCAACAAGTTTTGATCGCTGTGCATTCACTTCTTCGAAATCCACCTTTGTCATGAAGGAGGTCATCCAGGTCATCATGGGGTTTGCTCATGACGAGAGTACTTAATTCACGTGACCACAGGCCAATTGAAAGTTGTCTCATAGTGTCTGTGAACTCTAATCCCAGGGTCTTACACAGCCGCACTTTATCATGAAAATAAAAATGTGTGTTTTCATTTTTGTCTTGCACACGGTTCTTCATTTGATCAATTTTTTCCTGGAGGCTTAAAGTTCCCACAAATGTCCGTTGAAATTGACTTTCGAATTGGTCCCAACTTACTATTTCTGATAAACGGGATCGATACCAAGGTTGATCTGCATCTATGAGGTGAGTCCTAGCAGACTCTAACTTGAACGGATGCTGCCATTTATGGAGTTCTGCCGTGGTGTTGATTATCTGTAGCCACTAAGACGCGTTCATTCCTGATGACTCACCATCAAAGTGGGGGATGGTTTTCTCTAAGTCAGGCATTATATTATAAGTTGGTTCTGGTATTATCTGTTGCTGCGACCGCATCATTTCAAAAATCATTTGATCACGCTGGCGGTTACTTTCCAACATTAGGTTCTGAACATCCTGCATAGACACAACCAAGTCCGTATGATGTTCTGCCTCCACCTACTCATGGCTTACAGCTCCTTCCTTCAAATCGTTTTGGTCTTGCTGTGTTGTATTTTAGATTTATTTAATTTTTGCAAGCCTATTGGAAGTTAAATCCCAATTGGTTCGTTTCTCGTAACTCATGATATTTATATTTTTTGTAAATGTTTTCCACTCTAGCAATTTGGCGACCACGGCGTACCCACGTTTTCAAGTCATATTTTATCTTTCATCATCCGGGACAATTTGTCTATTTTTTCACAATTATTAGCAATTCCAACCCATTAACTTTACTATTTAAATTTAAGACACGTAACTTTAATGAAAATGACGATTGTGTATCACAAACTTAAATAACGCGTCAGGTGTTTTATGCAATTAAACACAAGGGAAACCGGCCACGCATTTATACAAAGAAATTGATATATTTAGGTTCATCCCACTTCTGATTCCTTGTACCTCACATATTATTATGACACACTTGTTGATCCAACATATGTGCAAAGCACATTTTCACAAACACAACCCCTTTACATAACCCTCACCACGTCCACAACGTCGCCATTCCACACACTCACTGTCCTGTCCTTCCTTCGCACCAACCAGTCTTGCCAACCTCACGCAATAAGTTTTGATGAGTTTCTAGCATGTGTAACATTTCAGTGTTCACTTTAGTCACAGAATAATTTTTATACATTGCTTTTCTTTTGTTAAAATGACAACAAGGTTTTTAAAATATAAATAAACCAAGGTGAAGAGTTTGTTGTAGGAAAAAGGGAGGAGGGGAGGTGTTACATTCTCCGTCTAGAATTAACTTGTCTCCTCCTGACTGGAATAAACTCCTCCCTTCCCTGGAATAAGAGTACCACCTTTAGAGCTATCTCAGTCCCCTCTAATATCATCGACCTTAAACTGAAAAATTACTTTGTATCAAACTCTAAATAACTTCTAGAGGCATCCAAGTTTTCAATATTTGGTGTAAGTGGTCCACACTAAATAGGTTCAAGAAACATTTGATTTTCAAAGATTTTACAGGATAGGACACTCCAAATAACTTTTAGAGTCACCCAATATTTTTTTTTAATCCGGGGGAAGATTATTTAAAATAGCTTCTATAATAGGCATCTAATTTAAGGCGACGAACACTCTACAAAGCTACTTGGGGCGATAACATTTCAAAATGTTTATGGGAAGGGATCACTCCAAATAGCTTATGGAAAAGTATAATTTAAAAAAAATCCAGCCGATATTTTATTACAGTTGATGGAGGAGGGTCTCCAGACCTCTCAAACCCCCTCATCCCCCTTTTTTTTTTTTGCTGACTGTCCCCTAGACAAATAAGTGCCGCCACTGAAGTCAAATATTACTAAGCAAGGGGAGCAGACGCTTTGCCCTGATACGAGGCACATCTGGTGGGCCTGATCCAAGCCCTACATTATACTTAGACATAATTTGATCATTGTTCAGACCCATGCTTAATACTTCAGCTGTCACTTGATCATTGTTCATAACCATACTTGATACTTGAGCTACTTGTCATTTGATCATTGTTCATAACCATACTTGATACTTGAGCTACGTGTCATTTGTTCATTGTTCAGAACCATACTTGATACTTGAGCTACGTGTCATTTGTTCATTGTTCAGAACCATACTTGATACTTGAGCTACGTGTCATTTGTTCATTGTTCAGACCCATCCTTAATACATGAGCTACTTGTCATTTGCTCAAAGTCCAGACCCATGCTTGATACTTGAGCTACGTGTCATTTGATCATTGTTCAGACCCATGCTTAATACATGAGCTACTTGTCATTTGATCATTGTTCAGACCCATGCTTAATACATGAGCTACTTGTCATTTGACCATTGTTCATAACCATACTTGATACTTGAGCTACTTGTCATTTGATCATTGTTCAGACCCATCCTTAATACATGAGCTACTTGTCATTTGATCATTGTTCAGACCCATGCTTAATACATGAGCTACTTGTCATTTGACCATTGTTCATAACCATACTTGATACTTGAGCTACTTGTCATTTGATCATTGTTCATAACCATGCTTGATACTTGAGCTACGTGTCATTTGTTCATTGTTCAGACCCAAGCTTGATACTTGAGCTACATATATTTTGATCATTGTTCAGACTCATGCTTGATACATGAGCTACTTGTCATTTGCTCAATGTTCAGACCCATGCTTGATACTTGAGCTACGTGTTATTTGCTCATGGTTCAGACCCATGCTTTGATACATGAGCTACTTGTCATTTGCTCAATGTTCAGACCCATGCTTGATTTTTGAGCTACGTGTTATTTGCTCATTGTTCAGACCCAAGCTTGATACTCGAGCGACATGTCTTTTGATCATTGTTCAGACCCATGCTTGATACATGAGCTACTTGTCATTTGATCATTTCTCAGATCCATGCTTGATATTTGAGCTACTGGTCATTTGATGATTGATTTGAATCTTACATCGTACTTATACTCTAACATAAAGACCTCCCTCACATCTGATACAGGTTCTAAAGATGACTGAGCCCATTCAAGATAAGCACACCTTAGTATATTCCACCATGGTGAAAACATGCCTGTCCAAATGGTTAGAAAAGGAGTCCTCTCATGTCACTAAACTTCACCATACTTCATTATACTTCACTAGACTTCATCAGACTTCACAAGATTTCACAAGATTTCTCAAGTTTTCACAAGATTTCACGAGATCTCACAAGATGAGTGCCGTGTTATCTCAACGATCAAACTATCAAGTTGTACGGCGGGAATGTTGCTCCCATTCTGAGGAGGGGGCGACGAGTGTGCTTTTTTACCGAGGTTAAATGCCTCAGAGCCTTACGTCTGTTATTATTTTTAAAATATTTTTTTTTTCGTTTAAAATTGAGATTCAAAGTTTGATCCTAGAACAAGGAGGAATGTTTCACTCTACATTCCTTCCTCCCCTCAGTTTAATTAAGAACGGATGTTGTGCTATTTGCCACACCCCCCCTCCCCCCATTCATTTTTTATTTAGCATCATCCAAAGAGTGTAACTTGGCATTTATGAATCTGGATATTCGAATAATGCTCTTTCTCACAAAAAATCGGGAGCACATTTCTCAAGGCAAGGCAGGTGTGCAGAATTCTTTGTCAACAATGCAGTGACAGAATGGATCAGTTAATGACAAAGTGAGGGTCGGCCTTGGGGTCAAAGAAAGAGCTGTGAGCACGTAATTCGAAGCCGCGCCTTGCCACGTCAAGTGGGCGAACACCCTCACGGCTTTCCATGTCTTGCTGCTCCTTGCCTTAGTAGCAATAGGTTCCAGGAGAGATTAGGAACAACGCAAGAGGCATATTCTTTAAAATAGCGACAGGGAAGATAAGGACCCCAGCTATGATGTTGACACTGAGGAAGCTGGGTGGAGACATGACTTTTTACTTGGAAGAGTCTGCAAGGTTACTGCTAGATACCTTGCTTCCGAATGACAATGCGGACCCGGGTGATGATGACGAGGATCAAGTAATGGCTAGATCGGACATGGTGAAGGAATACGCTAATAGAGAGGTGATCCAGTGACCCAGGTTGAGATTATTAAGGTAATGGCTGAAATGAAAAGTAAGAAGGCTCTTGGACCTGATGGGATCAAGGTTGAGGTCTTTCAGAAAATCAGAGAGCAGATAGCGCCCTTCCTAGCGCGGTTGATGAACGAGTGCATGGCCCAAGATCGTGTAACAAGCATATGGAAGCAGAGTGAGGTGGTGATTCTTAGTAAAGGCGAGGATAAGGATCTGCAGATCCCTAAGTCGTACAGACCAATTTGTCTCTTGAATGTATGTGGGAAACTACAAGAGAAGATCCTGTGTAGTAAACTGTAAAAGCATCGAGAGAATCTCTACAGGAGTCTTATGGACTACTCTAGGGATAGATATGCTAACCTGAGATGTCCAGGAATATCAATGTGCAAAAATCTTACGAAAGTTTGTCCCCAGGGATCGGTCTGTGTGCCGTTTTTTTTTTGGGATATAGGATTCTAACCTGGATTAATGGAAATTGAGGCGCTCCCTGATATGGCGGGAGTGGTTGCCTTTGCGAATGATTTACTTATAGTGGTTGAAGATAAATCAAGTCGGGAACTAGAGGCGAAGAGCAATACAGTTCTCACTGGTTTGGACTCTTGGTTCAGGAAAGTTAAGCTAAGTTCAGCACCTGTAAAGACGACGTACGTGTTGTTTAAGGGGTCACTCAAGGGAGACCCAATGATAAAGATTAATAGACAGAATATTAGACGTAGTAGATGCATCAGATATCTTGGCGTTATGTTAGACGAGAAGCGTGGCTTCATGGCACACGACGAGAACATAAGCGGAAGAGTTTTGAAGGTCATGAACAAAATAATAAGTATAGGACAGTCGAGGTTTCAGCTGTCTATGTTGCTGATAAGGTTCTACCACCAGGCGTTGCTAGTCTCCATAGTGGGTTACGGGGCCATTGCATGGTCTCAACGGCTGAGAAACGTAAAGAGTTAAAAGGAAGATCAGGAGCCTTCAGACGAGTGTACTTCTGAGGCTCTCTGGTGCTTACAAGACTGTAGCAACGGATGCGCTGTGCCTAACCCTTGGTATCTGTCCACTCGACTTAGAAATCAGGAAGAGAGCGGCACTGTATTGGTTGAGGAAAGGATATCTGATAAATGTGGTGGAGCTAGCCCGGGAGGGTGTGATGAATAGATTGAAGGTGAAAACTTTATTGATATGTGAGTGGCAGATAGATTGGGAAAACAGCTTAACTGGTAGGAGAACTACAAGTTATCCCCAAGTGTTGTAAAATGGCTTAAAATGGATTTCCTGCAGCCCTCTCCAGGATTGGTTTATTACATTACCAGCCATGGATCTACAGGGCTGCTCTCTTTGAAAGACAACTAACGGACACAGGATTATGTGATTGCGGAAAGGAGGCAACGCCGAGGAGCACCTGGTGCTAGAGTGCATGTTTTCGGCTGCTGACAGGGAGATGATGCAAGTCCCGTTGCAAGCGGGTGCTATTTACAACATATTGCGCGAAGTGGATCGGTGGAGTCTCCTAGACGCAATTGCGGGCAACGTTTCGAAAAGGGAGAGGAACAGATATGTATCAGACATGAAAAATAGGAGACGGAACAGACAGGACAACGAGGCAAACGACAGACAAATGGACAGAACTGAGGATGAGAGTGACACTATTGGAAGAAGGGACTCGACATCGGACGTAGTTGACATGATCCAAAACTGATACAAAAAAATTAGACTTACAAGGCTGGCTGGTGGGGTAGAATGGGATGGGGGAACTCCTGGTTATCCGGAGCCCAGCTGAGGGAAGGCGCCCTCTGGATTCCAGTAGCGTGAGCTGCTGAAGAACCGGGGAGCGTCGGAATACCAGCTGGGAAGTCTATTATTGGAGTGATGTCATCTAAGACGGAAGAACTAACCCCTCAATCACATAGTTCGGTCCAGTTGGAAATAAGTGTTGTTGCTGGGTTGGAGCTGCCGGGCATCTGGTCAATCAACTGGACGCTCAGACGGCTGCTTTCAGTTCAGAAGAGCCTGCAGCCACCGAGAGGAAAGAACTTGTCAATTATGTTAAGCTAGTTTTTAGTCGCTCTTTTCTTTATATTTAGGCTAAGTTAGTTTGTGGTCCATACAGGTGGTGGTTTAGGCTGGAGGTAGGTGGAGCGAAATGTCTGATAGGGCACCTCCCCAGGTGGTGGATAGGGGGTTGCTTGCCCCCGCTGGAGCTTTTGCCGACTCTGGGGACTGTTAGGTCCAGAGGTCGGCGGGACAGTCAGCGGTGGAGAGTACCGGAGGCGTAAGTAAAATACCCGAGGTGGACCAACTAGTAGGACAACACCTATATAGTAGGATTATAAGAACAGTTAGATTAGGTGCAAATTACATAATCTAATTATTGTTTTTAAAATGGATATTGTATAATAGATTATGTAGACAAAAATGTGTAAGTAGATTTAGGTTCCGAACTACTCTCTAGATGTTGGGATGGATAATTTTTTTTAATGCCCCTTACCTCTAGTGGGCAAACACCTGCTGCGTCACGGCTTGCCATGTCTTGCTGCCCCTTGCCTCTAATGGGCAAACACCTGCTGCGTCACGGCTTGCCATATCTTGCTAGCCCTTGCCTCTAGTCGGAAACACCTGCCATGTCCCGGCTTGCCATGTCTTGCTGCCCCTTATCTATTGGACAATTTCTAATGTTTAAATGTGGACACACTTTCTCTAAATTCTACCTTTATCATTCCTTCTCAAGATCCATTCTATGTTCCCGTGTTAGTTTACCTTTACTTTCTCGTACATTTAATTCTTAACGACCAACCAAAGTAAGAGTTTTTTGTTTGTTTTTTTAGAATGGAAAATTTTAACTTCTAAACCTTATTTAAATGTATAGAAGCATTGAACATAGTTTTGCTTCCAAACTTGTGTATTATTAAGTTTTATTAATATTCGACTCAAGCGTAGCATCTGTTTGACCCCATCTTAGCTACCTAGTCTATCCCTTTAAGTAAGTGCCACATCAGACACGACCCATTGTGAGTCTGTACAAAACTTAGCGTTGTTCCTATTCTCAAGTTCTCTCTATCACGCACAATTTTATATGAAGTCTTCATTTCCCGGCCGGTGAACGAGCGCTAGCAAAGATAAGTTTGAGCAAGAGACATTACATTGACTTTATAATATCAACCTACTTCTTTTTACAAATAAATAGCTTTCCATTGAGGCAGTGTAACTGTCTATATTGACATCACTCCAGAGTATATATATAAATGTTATACACTGACGTAGGTTCAATGTATATCTAAATGTTATACACTGACGTAGGTTCAAAGTATATCTAAATGTTATACAGTGACTATCTACAGAGTATTTATATCTAGATGTTACTGTACAGATATGAAGAGACTCCTGAGATGTGTGGATGACACAAGACATGGTTTCCTCAATTCATATTTAAGAGTGACAGGTTCTCACCTGACACTTACTATGAATGATAAGGAGGTCCTGTAGAATCCCTGAAGGTCTGACACTTGTTAAGAATGACAAGGAGGTCCTGCAGAATCCCTGAAGGCATGACACTGGCTATGAATGACAAGAGAGGTCCTGTAGAATCCCCGAAGGTCTGAAATATGTTGGTTTTAGAGATCACACTTCAGATTTGTTTTGACAGAAACATTTTGATTTGAGTGGCTTCTGTTTTCTTAAGAACCACGCCAGTTTTATAAACAGCTTCAACCTTTTTTTACTTACAAACGATTGTATGTTGATTCAAATAATAAACAGACCCCCCTTCCCAACTTCAACCAGCCCCAAGCACAATGTAATTATAACTTTGTATTTCATACCACAAATTATTTTTAAACTTTTAAAGATAAATTACTTCTTCAGTCAACTTTTGTAAGAGCTGAAAATTATGAGAACATTTTAATGTAACCGTTATGCGGTGCTTTAACCAGGCACGTTTCAAATAGCTTAGTCGTGTGAGAACAGTCTCTCATTGAACATCTTTTAAATTGATCATTGATGCCATATTAATTGACTTCTAATTGGTGGTCCCCGATACACTGAGCTAACACTGGCCACATTCTTTCACAAAGGAAGGTAATTATGTTGATAGTATGGAGCAGAGTCTGGCGGTGTCTTAGACCAGTACAAGACTGCAAGCTGCTAGCGAGGTCATTAACACTGCTCTAACAGATAGTTAGTGTCTCTTGTTGTCACATTTGGTTGCTCTAACAGATATTTAGTGTCTCTTGTTGTCACGATTGGTTGCTCTAACAGATATTTAGTGTATCTTGTTGTCACAATTGAATGATCTGGTGGATATTTAGTGTCACATGTTGTCACAAGTGGTTGCTCTAACAGGTATTTAGTGTCAAGTGTTGTCACAATTGGTTGCTCTAACATTTATTTAGTGTCACGTGTTGTCACAAGTGGTTGCTCTAACAGGTATTTAGTGTAGTTGTCACAAGTGGTTGCTCTGACAGATATTTAGTGTCACGTATTGTCACAAGTGGCTATATATAATATATTTATTGTTTCTTGTTGTCACAATTAGTGTTTGTAGACTCAATTAATGTCGCAGCAAGAACACCAACACATTGACCAGATCAAGGAGAAATGGATTATAGTTTCAATCGAACACATGGAGCAGCATTGACAACGATTGACGTCATGTCAGAGGTTATTATTGGCGTCAGGGACCTACACTCATGGCCTGCGTTGTCTAAGCTCGCATTTCGCAAAGGAGAGGGTAGGGTTTGATTTTTGGGGTGGTTTTATCACCCCTTTTCCTAAATAATGTGAGTTTATTTCCTTTAAGGTGTGCTTAACATCGTTACCCCTTAAACAAGTAGCGTGTCATGAGTACCTGGGAGTGAGCGTGTGGGTCAGCTTGTAGCGATCTTGTAGGTCAGCTTGGAGTGATCTTGTAGGTCAGCCTGTAGCGATCTTATAGGTCAGCTTGTAGTGATTGTGTATGTCAGCTTGTATCGATCTAGTAGGTCAGCTTGTATCGAGTGTGTGGTTCAGATTGTATTGATCTTGTAGATCAGCTTGTATCGATCTGGTAGGTCAGCTTGTAGCGAGTGTGTGGTTCAGATTGTATTGATCTTGTAGGTCAGCTTGTAGAGATCTTGTAGATCAGCTTGTAGCGATCTTGTAGGTCCTCTTGTAGTGATATTCTAGGTCAGCTTGTAGTGTTTTATAGGTCAGCCTGTAGCGATCTTATAGGTCAGCTTGTAGTGATTGTGTATGTCAGCTTGTATCAATCTTGTAGGTCAGCTTGTAGTAAGCATGTAGGTCAGCCTGTAAATATATTGTAGGTCAGCTTGTAGCGATCTTGTAGGTCCTCTTGTAGTGATCTTTTAGGTCAGCTTGTATCAATCTTGTAGGTCAGCTTGTAGTGAGCGTGTAGATCAGCCTGTAAATATATTGTAGGTCAGCTTGTATTGATCTTGTAGGTCAGCTTGTATTGATCTTGTAGGTCAACTCGGCGTTCTCGGCTGTGGCAATGAACAATGTGGAGCCAGGAGGAAGCTTATTATGCGTCACAAGATTTGTCTGGACTGTGATCATCAGTCACCAAGATGTAAAAACTTGCATAAAAACTAAGTTTATATATATATAAAACTATACATTTTAAATTATTATAAAAATATCACAAATATCCCCTGTTGCATGAAAAGATTCACATTATCTGTAATATTTTTGGTAAATTCATAGATAAAGGCTAAAGTTTATCTGATAAATCGGCAGATCTAGATGCAACAAATTTGTATTGGCCTATTTATTAATATTTTATTATTTACATATTGATACATAATTTTAATATTTTTTTAAAATTCTGTTTCAGATTTGGAGCTCTCGGGGCATCATCTTGGTAAGTGACCCTGAAATATTAAAAAATGGTAGATCCAAAACTAGTTTATAATTCTAAGTGAAATAAGGCAAAAAAGTAATGCTATACTTTACTATTTCAATTTTTCTGTTGTTTTTTTTTGTCCTGTATTATTGGCTGTCCATGTTGTTGAAGAATGTACAGTGCACTTGCATATTATTATTATTATTATTATTATTATTATTATTATTATTATTATTATTATTATTATTATTATTATTATTATTATTAAAGTATCCAACGTGCACATTCTGAACCGACTGATTATATCAGCATACGAGAATTTCTACGAGTGAGAGCGAAAGAGCCCACCAATTTAACCTGGAAAGGTATTTTCACATATCTTCTAGGCTTCTTTTAAATGCCACAGTTGACATGAGATGGATTTATAGTTTGGGGCACAATCGCTAGGAGCAGCTTATAATGACGTCACAGAGGAATGCGCATGCGTGGACGTGAAGTCCATAGAAAAGGAAGTGTGAAGTATATGTAAAACTCGCCATTACTGTTTTGTTAGCAATTTGTCGTTTATTTTAAAGAAGGAGTTTAGCTAGATTTTAATTTTATAACGTGGCTTATTTATAGCATAATGGATTTAGTTACATTTGATTGAGTTTGATATAAGAATTGGTTAATTAACACTCCGCAATAGAAAATTCGTTGTGTTGCAAGTGAAACGTCCCATTTCGAATATTTTAGTCCTTGGCACTAACGCCGCGAGCGCTAGCGATGTGGTTCTACTTGCCAACATTAGAGTGGCGTTTTTATACTTATACCTTTTCTATGGTCGACAGTGCGCATGCGTATCACTGCTTTGAGTTTCAGAGAGCTCACAACTAGAGAGGGGATGGTTTTAATCAGGCTATGGTTTTTAGAGAAAATTTTGTACAGTTGTTTTTACATTCTAAGAAAACTGAGGATTATTATAATTGTAGTTTTGAAGCTTTAGAACTGACATTTAAAAATAAACACAGCCATGGGAAAATACTCTTCTTTAAGTAGGTGGTGCCCTTAGTTATCATAATATATTTATATAACCTGCATGGACCATCATTTGTATCAACCTATGATGGGCAAAAGTATCCTCTATGCTTGTATTGTATTGTTATCAGGCTTTGTCCAATCCCAGACAAGGACTAGAAACCTCTCCATTGCGCACAAATCAAACAAGAAACTATTCTCTGTCCCTTTGTTCGACGGGACACAGTTCAGTAACACTTTCCAAGCGGTACTTCCTTCCACCTGCTCCTTTTGTGTTTAGACAATCTCTGTTGTGCCAGATAGCGCCTGGCTCCTCTCTGTCCCGCATTACATAACAGTTTCGCAGGTTAGTCTAAGTCAAACATAAAAAGTCCCTCATTCTTACGCTACAAATCTAAAGATTCAGAACGAGGGAAACAAGTAATTGCAAGTAACTGCCTCAGCATTCGCCTAAAGAGAGGTTGGTAAACTACCTACAGTCAACTCTCGATTCTACGACCCCGGGTATAACGTCCCTCTCGAAGTAACGACCCTTTTTTGGGAAACCGTGAAAAATGTAAAAAAAAAATTGTTGAAAATTTTAAGGAAATCGGCCGTAAAATCTATTGTTGGTACTTGCGACTATTTTTGTGAGCACTGTATCACTAGTAACCGGGGTAGGTCAGGTATAAAAATAGACACCACCCTATCAATGCCAGCCAATAGCACTTGAGTCTGTCCATCCCCCTCTCACAAGCAAGACAATGTTTCCCCACGCGCGACTGTCACTACATCACGCGCCAGGCTTGTTGCCATTGTTATTTAGATTCTCGATTTGGTTACGTTTTTGGTTTGATTTTGTGAACGATTTTTGACGACCCCCGCTTTTTTTTATTTGATATGAACTTATAAATTCGACAAAACGAGTGGAAAGAGGACCTTCTTGACTCTCATGAAGAAGTAAGAGATCATCCAGGAAGTGGATGAAAAGAAGATTACAAAGACGGAGATTGCGCGGTGGCATGGCATCCCGAAATCGACACTTTTAACGATTCTCAAAATGAGAGAAGAAATTGTGAATGCAGTGCAGAAGGAAGGCCACAATCTAAAGGCCAAACATTTGAAGGGTGCGACGCGCGCGAATCTGGAGCAAGCTATGCTGGAGTGGTTCATCCAGCATTGAGCGTAAACCATGCCTATGCCAAAAGGCCGATGACTTTTCCCTAAGGTTAGGTATAGAAAACTAGGTGTTCAAGTGGGTGGCTAGAGTGTTTAAAAGTGCATCACAGCATATCCAGACACAAGGTCGTCGGTGAAAGCGCCTAGGTCGACCCAACACCGTTGAGGGAGGGGATACCCTTGCTCAGAAACATCCTTAGGCGCTATCAGCCTCAAGATTTATACAACGCTGATGAACTGGGGATGTTCTACAACATTATGCCAGAGCACACTCTTGCTGTGAAAGAGAAAAAGAGCATGAGTGCAAAGAGGAGCAAGGAGCGCCTCACTGTCCTGTGCTCAACATGGACGGCAGCGATAATATGAAGCTCCCTCGTGATCGGTAAGTTCAAGAAACCCTGGGGTTTCAAGGGCAACTTTCTGCCTTGTGACTATAGTTTTAATAAGAAGGCATGGATGACCTCGGGGGTATTCACTAGGTGGCTTCAAGGCTTCGATTCGAAGATGGACGCCGCAAATAGAAAAGTCGTGCTCTTCGTCGACCATTTCCCTGCACATCCTGCTCTCGAAAAACTCAGGAACATCATCTGCCAAAGAACACCACCAGCATGCTTCATCCCCTGGACCGGGGGATAATCCAGCGAGTGAAGATGAAGTCCCACGAGATGCTTGTTTGGAGTATGGTGTGGAATCTCGACATGGGCAAGGATGTCAAAGAGTGGAACGTGTTCAGAGCCATGGAGGGAATCGTCGTCAGTTGGAGGGCCATGAGACCAGCGGTGATCACCAACTGCTTCCGACACGGCCACTTTGTCCTACCAGTCAACGAAGAGACTGCAGTCTATGTGCTTCCCACCACTGCAAGCGCCGAAGACCCAGACGACCGCCAGTGGACGCCAATTCTCAGCCAGGTCCCTCCACGGAACCGCAGCCTGGCTCATCAACAGCACCTTTGTCTTCCCCCCTGACTTTCACTCGGCTGTGCGACGAGGAAACGTGGCAGAGATTAGCCCTAGACTGCACGTATGAGGAGTACATAGCAGCAGACAATGACATCACAGTTTGGGGCACCCTCGACAGCGCCAATATAATCAGGGAGCAGCAGGAGTCCAGCAATGAAGAGGGGGAGGAAGGAATGGAAGAAGAGCCTGAAGACATCTCCACAACGAAAAATGTTCTGAAAGCTGGGGACGTCTACTCAAGAGCACTTATGCGCTAGGGTGCTAGCGAAGAGCTGTGGTTCGTGAAAGACTTCGTCGAGCAAACTCGCACTAAGAAGAGGCAGGCCTCGATAATGGACTTCTTTAAGAAATAGGTAGGTATTTTTTTTCATGTGTTTTCAAAAAAATGCAATTTTTGCGTATGAGGGTTGGGGGTGAAACAAAATCGGTTAAAATTCCAATAACGACCCCTTAGAAATAACGACCCTTTTCCAGGGAACCGTGAATGGTCGTAGAATCGAGAGTTGACTGTACTAATGAAAATAAACACTCTTAGTACGCCCGATCTGGATTCAAACCTCAGCCTCCCAGATCAGGACAAAGCACTCTAACGCCGGTATCTACTACTACTCATACCTTTGTTTTGTGCAGTTTTATCGACCAAGAATGATTAGTAAACACAAGTATAGTTCATATTCCTAGCTCTTGTGTGTTCCACCTAGCCTAGGCCTCACTGTGCCATGTAAACTGTAAATATAACACTACTGACTCGTGTTCCACCTAGCCTAGGCCTCACTGTGTCATGTAAACTGTAAATATAACACTACTGAATCGTTGTGTTCCACCTAGCCTAGGCCTCACTGTGCCATGTAAACTGTAAATATAACACTACTGACTCGTTGTGTTCCACCTAGCCTAGGCCTCACTGTGTCATGTAAACTGTAAATATAACACTACTGACTCGTTGTGTTCCACCTAGCCTAGGCCTCACTGTGCCATGTAAACTGTAAATATAACACTACTGACTCGTTGTGTTCCACCTAGCCTAGGCCTCACTGTGCCATGTAAACTGTAAATATAACACTACTGACTCGTTGTGTTCCACCTAGCCTAGGCCTCACTGTGCCATGTAAACTGTAAATACAACACTACTGTGCTGTAACTCTCAACATGAAAGATATTGTGATGGAAATTTTCTCCTTCCTTACATAATCAATCCAAGTAGAGTTCATCGCGTGTGAATTCACTCACATTTGTCGCAATGTCTAACTTGTCAACTCACTGACATGTAATACGAGTAATATAATTTAAGTTGCGTTAGTCTCGCATGCACCAAACCCAATGGAAAATTTTAGCAGGAACATTATATTTCCATAAACTTTTAAAACAAAGGTGGACTTTCAGATCTATAATCCCTTAGTTCAATTACAACTATTTACATTTCGTTATGCTACCAAACTAATCACTTTCTATTGTACTGTGATGAGTTGCGTTTAGTTTGTAAGTCTTGTGTTGATCTATAGTGTGTTAGAAAACTGTAATGAGGACGCATTTCCTTTGACTTGTACTCTCCTATTCTTGATACCCATTAGTGTTATTAAAATACCCGTATGGGTACTAAAACGTAGTGGGGAAAATAAAAACGTCCAAATCAACGATTCGTAAAGCTACCCCTGTGAATATAATTGCGCACATTAAAATGGAACCTTAGCCTCTTAATTTGATTATCATCCGTCCTAGGGGCTAAAATAATTGAGTATTTATTTTTAAGTTGGACCTAAATGTTTCAATACCTTGCATAAAAGTTAGTTGTGTTTTTCTAGAGTACATTAGTGTGTAAGTCGTGTGCATGATAACCCTGTCCATAGTCCCCCTGTGACGTCACACAAGTAAAGTTCTCTGCATGAATCTGTACTTTCCACCTTTGCAGGAGAAGACCAGGTTTGGTTACACTTGACAGACTGAGCTAACTTTGACACGACTACGGTGGTTAACACAGGCTCACTGATAACCAACAGTTTACATCGATATATTTTCTTTAGGCCCTTGGCCCTATCGAGTGCAAGTCTAAGACCTATTTTGTAGGATGGTGGGCGGGAGGGTGAAAGGTGTAGCGTGGCTTGACAGTCGACCAAAGTATCATTCCGCGCCAACAAGAACAGGTGGATCATGGAAACTGTGGATGGCGCTAGCTACCGGACAGCTCTTGCAGAAAAATCATACGTTTGGAAATATCAGTTTTCTCGAGAACGAGTGAAATTTTTATGTTAATATTTTCAACATCTCTTCTAAGATAATGTTCTAATATAATATCAATGTTTATTGTTACGTTTTATTATTTTTTGTTATGAAGCCGGTGGTTTTATATTGAAAAATGTCAATATTATTGATATTTGATCACTATTAAAATTAAAGAGGGGTGTGGTATATAAAAAAGGATAGATTAATCAACGTGCTTCTATTCTAAACTGTTTCCGAAAAGAAAATTGGTATACAATAAAAATTATTGAATATACCGTTTGTTCCCATGGCTCTGCATTTCCACGCCAAATGAAAAGGGCCAATCGCCTTAAGATATTTCTCGAAATATCTTGAAAAATAGGTTAGGTAATCGAATAAGAACTAAACTGTTTTAACAACCAGAATGTTTCATGATTTATCTCAAAACTCCTGAATAGTTCCTTTAGTCTAGAATGAAGCCTAGGTGTTTGTTCAGTGGCAGCAGTGTAACGTACTTGTTCCTCCTTTCATGGGGGAAGCCATATTGCGTTTGTCCCTGTCCTTCTAATAAGGATGACATTGAAGGAATCAAGCGTGTTTATTGCGCCTCCTCACTGACGCAAATCGTGGAGTAACCCCCCTTCCCTGTCCACACCGGGTGTAAGATCCCCGGCGCATGTGGTTCTCGCAGATTGAACTATAGACAGACTCCTCGTCAGGTCTGAGTCTATAGACTAGAGTGCACACAAAGCTGGCAATAGACCTACAAGGGGTCTGGAATGGTTTCACCCTCCTCTTGTGATAAAACACCCACAGTCAAGGAAAGGTTCTTGGTTCGACCCGCGCCCCCCTGCGGAGAAATCCTCTTGAGACTGAAACTCTGACCCTTGGCTCTTGTGTGATCAGGAGTTTAATATTATATTCACACCATACAAGTACTCTGTTCATATAATACAAGTACTCTGTTCATATAATACAAGTACTCTGTTCATATAATACAAGTACTCTGTTTACACCATACAAGTACTCTGCTCACACCATACAAATACTCTGTTTACACCATACAAGTACTCTGTTCACACCATACAAGTACTCTCTTCACACCATACAAGTACTCTGTTTACACCATACAAGTACTTTGTTTACACCATACAAGTACTCTCTTCACACCATACAAGTACTCTGTTTACACCATACAAGTACTCTGTTCACACCATACAAGTACTCTGTTTACACCATACAAGTACTCTGTTTACACCATACAAGTACTCTGTTCACACCATACAAGTACTCTGCTCACACCATACAAGTACTCTTTACATCATATTGGTACTCTGCTCACACCATACAAGTACTCTTTACATCATATTGGTACTCTGCTCACACCATACAAGTACTCTGTTCATATAATACAAGTACTCTATTTACACCATACAGGTACTCTGTTCATATAATACAAGTACTCTGCTCACACCATACAAGTACTCTGTTTACATCATATTGGTACTCTGTTCACACCATACAAGTACTCTGTTCACACCATACAAGTTCTCTGTTAACATCATATAAGTACTCTGTTCACACCATACAAGTACTTTGTTTACACCATACAAGTACTCTGTTTACATCATATTGTTACTCTGTTCACACCATACAAGTACTTTGTTTACACCATACAAGTACTCTGTTTACATCATATTGTTACTCTGCTCACACCATACAAGTACTCTGCTCACACCATACAAGTACTCTGTTCACACCATACAAGTACTTTGTCTACACCATACAAGTACTCTGTTTACATCATATTGTTACACTGTTCACACCATACAAGTACTTTGTTTACACCATACATGTACTCTGTTTACATCATATTGGTACTCTGTTTACATCATTTAAGTACTCTGTTCACACCATACAAGTACTTTGTTTACACCATACAAGTACTCTGTTTACATCATATTAGTACTCTGTTTACACCATACAAGTACTCTGTTTACACCATACAAGTACTCTGTTCACACCATACAAGTACTATGTTCACACCATACAAGTACTCTGTTTACACCATACAAGTACTCTGTTTACACCATACAAGTACTATGTTTACACCATACAAGTACTCTGTTTACACCATACAAGTACTCTGTTCACACCATAAAAGTACTTTGTTTACATCATACAAGTACTATGTTTACACCATACAAGTACTCTGTTTACACCATACAAGTACTTTGTTTACATCATATAAGTACTCTGTTCATAGCATACAAGTACTTTGTTTACACCATACAAGTACTCTGTTTACATCATATTGGTACTCTGTTCACACCATACAAGTACTTTGTTTACACCATACAAATACTCTGTTTACATCATATTGGTATTCTATTTACATCATATAAGTACTCTGTTCAACACCATACAAGTACTTTGTTTACACCATACAAGTACTCTGTTCACACCATACAAGTACTCTATTCACACCATACAAGTACTCTGTTTACATCATATTGGTACTTTGTTCACACCATACAAGTACTTTGTTTACACCATACAAGTACTCTATTCACACCATACAAGTACTCTATTCACACCATACAAGTACTCTATTCACACCATACAAGTACTTTGTTTACACCATACAAGTACTCTATTCACACCATACAAGTACTCTATTCACACCATACAAGTACTTTGTTTACACCATACAAGTACTCTGTTTACACCATACAAGTACTCTGTTTACATCATACAAGTACTTTGTTCACACCATACAAGTACTATGTTCACACCATACACGTACTCTGTTTACATCATACAAGTACTATGTTTATACCATACAAGTACTCTGTTTACACCACACAGACCTTCAGCAAATGTCAGTCCATTATATTTGAAAACGTGTTGAGCCTTGGACGTGTGTATCCATTGATGTTTTTTTCATTCCTATAAACAAATCTTTGTTTATTTGAAAGAAGGTTGTGAAGTCTCTTACAGAGAAGTTTATTTCCTCGTTCTGATTCCAGCCAGAACCCAGCCGGTATTCTCTCGGAGGAACTGCGCAGACACCGCAAGTTTATCTTCTCGCTTTATGAGCACGTCTTGAAACAAATTCACTATAATATGTTTTGTATATTTGTCTGCACACAAATACAGGTGGGAGAAAAAAGTAGGGATTGGAAAAGTAACATAGAAGAAATGCACCCGCATGAGCGTGGACAAGGAGTTGTAAAACCACACTGATAAATCCAATTGGGGGAAACAATTCCCTGAAATTCAAACATTGACATCCCCGTGAACATCAATAAAGTTTAATTTGAACCTGAGGCCTTAGATCTTAGACCATATGACTACTGGGTTCTGTGTAGGGGAGTGCACTTGCACTACAGGCTGTCTATTAGCTATGGTAGCAGTCTTACCTTGACTGATTACACTATGACAGTCTTATAAGACTACACCATAGTGTAACCAAACAAGGTAGCAGTCTTACCTTGACTGATTACACTATGACAGTCTTATAAGACTACACCATAGTGTAACCAAACTAGGTAGCAGTCTTACCTTGACTGATTACACTATGACAGTCTTATAAGGCTACACCATAGTGTAACCAAGCAAGGTAAGACCTTGCATGGTAAATGGAGGGCACATGTCTTTTTACTCATCGCAAAGTAACATCTGGACCTAAGTGACCTCCCCCCAAACCCGCCTGCTGGCACTATGATGAGGGGAATACTCCCGGTACGTCATTGGCCGACAGTCGCGATGATTTATTGCTCTGTACTTACCTTTAACAAGAGTGTCTGGGAACGCTTGGATTTCCCCAATTACCCGGTATTATAGGGTAATATATGAGGAGGGTTAGTTTCCTAATAATCTTTACAATTAGAGCGTGTAGGAGGTTTTAGTCTGTCAGCCACACCAGGCTGTTCACGTGGTTAGCGTGTGGTCCCTCACCTTGATATTATGTTCCACGTATTCACACGAGTGTTGGCTTGAGGAAATACAACGCGCATTTGTGAGGAGGGAAAGTGGAAACTATTAAACAAAAGCTATCTCAGTACCTCTAAACAAATACTGTCTCAGTCTGGACACGAACCCCCGGCCTTGAAACCTGTCAAATGGGCCTTGCTATGAATGAAAGATGAGTAACATATCTGACCCAGCTTGTCACGCTCCGTACAGGTAGTTTCTGTCTAATATCTCTAAACTAAGGAACATTTAATGCGCACTTTCTAAACACACTACTCAACCTTGGGCAGCACCGCCCTAGCACCCAGACAGAGACTGAGAATTTGTCAGCCTCTCTGGAACTGAACTAGTGTCCTCTCGACTTGATATCGACCACTAAGTCACAGAGAAGACAGTACTCCTGTGTCACAACGTGTTGGACTCGACAACCAGAGTCCAGAACGGACACTACTGCAAGCTGTGCCGACCCTCCCTTCGGAACACCTGGTGGGGAGTAATCCCCAGGTTCCAGACTCAAGGACCACTATCTACAATGAGAGCGAGACAGCAAATGTCTGGTGGTGGAACACCTGGTGGGGAGTAATCCCCAAGTTCCAGACTCAAGGGCCACTATCTACAATGAGAGCGAGACAGCAAATGTCTGGTGGTGGAACACCTGGTGGGGAGTAATCCCCAGGTTCCAGACTCAAGGGCCACTATCTACAATGAGAGCGAGACAGCAAATGTCTGGTGGTGGGATGCTGTAGACAGACCCGGTATAAACCAGATTGTAACATACGTGTGCGTCCCCCAGACCGAGGCTGCTCTCAATATGGAACAGATGTCATTCTGGCAGATACACAACGTACTGGCATTGGTGAGCACTCGGGCAGAGGCGTCGCTCTCGTATAGTCTGGGTTGCAACTGAGAGATAGGTCGGGGCTCGAATCCTGGCTGGGTTTAACGAGGTAATTTCACTTATTTAGTTTCCTATCCGCTCTACACGCAAATGCCGGGTATATTTCTTATAAATTCTATCTTCCTCTCATTCCTTACCCCATTAGTGTAGATATGTGTATATCCTGGACGGGTGTTAAAACATGAGGTGCGCGCTCACGCACACACACACACACACACACACACACACACACACACACACACACATAAGAAAGGTAATATTTGTTTTCTTATAGTCTCTTTAAAGTAAAATTTGTTTTAGGTTTTGATTGTAATTCTAATTTAATTAATTAATTAAGAGTATGGTGCCATTCAATCTTTTATATGACAAGTAATGACAGGAAACAAAATTTTTGGGCATTTTTCCAAAGTACGTGACTTTGGTAAATGTAATTTATGAAGGTATTAGGAGGATTTGGTAATCTAATCCGTTCTAACTCCTTACTATTTGTTCTACTGTCTGGCCCAGGATAGAGAACATATCACAAGATATCACTAATATCACTCCTATCACTGATGATTGCCCACAGCATCAATCAATATTCAACTAAATGACATAATTTCATGTTTCATTATCGCCCGGGGATAATATGTTTCTTCAACTCAATCAAAGGTATACTGCTCCCTGTACTGTTCTCCCTGTACTGTTCTCTCTGTACTGTTCTCTTTTTACTGTTCTCCCTATATTGTTCTCCCTGTACTGTTCTCTCTGTACTGTTCTCTCTGTACTGTTCTCCCTGTACTGTTCTCCCTGTACTGTTCTCTTTTTACTGTTCTCCCTATATTGTTCTCCCTGTACTGTTTTATCTGTACTGTTTTCCCTGTATTGTTCTCTCTGTACTGTTCTCCTTGTACTGTTCTCTCTGTACTGTTTTATCTGTACTGTTCTCTTTGTACTGTTCTCCTTGTACTGTTCTCTCTGTACTGTTCTGTCCGTACTGTTCTCCCTGTACTGTTCTCTCTGTTCAACTCCCAACTATTCATGCATCTCTCACTTTTTACATTATGTGGAGATTAAGAAACACTGACCCTCCCGGGATTCGAACAAACAAGCTGCGTTCCACTTCTTACCACCTATCCGTGCTCTCCGCATATTTATACCAGTGGGATAGGTATAAGGAAGGAAGAACCTAGCGGAAATGTACCCGAATTTGTGAGGAAGGAGCGTAGGGAAACTATTTAGTAGAATCCAACATAGCACGCCCAGCATGGATTCAATCCCTACCTCTCAGTCACCGTAAAACTGGGCAAGATGAACCGGACGCCTTAAACTATGTGACCACCGGTGCGCTAGAAGTGTGCTGTGTATATTCTAGTGTTATTGCTTGTCACCCCCTCCTACTATTCTTCAAACATATCAATCTCTCAGTACAGGCACGACAGATCCAGAGGGAGGAGAAATGGTTCGTCGATCACGTGATCTGGCCTGTCAGATCAATCTCCCAGTGATATCAACCTGTCATCTTACAGGCTTCATGATAATACTTTGAGCCTGACTTGAGTCGTGAGAACCAACCATGCCAAAAGTTTTACTGTCAGAGTACAAACTGTGACAAACAGTTTTACTGTCAGAGTACAAATTGTGACAAACAGTTTTACTGTCAGAGTACAAACTGTGACAAACAGTTTTACTGTCAGAGTACAAACTGTGACAAACAGTTTTACTGTCAGAGTACAAACTGTGACAAACAGTTTTACTGTCAGAGTACAAACTGTGACAAACAGTTTTACTGTCAGAGTACAAACTGTGACAAACAGTTTTACTGTCAGAGAACAAATCATGACAAACCGTTTTACTGTCAAAGAACAAACCGTGACAAACTATTATATTGTCAGAGAACACACCATGACAAACTATTCTATTGTCAGAGAACAAACCATGACAAACTGTTTTACTGTCAAAAAACAAACCGTGACAAACTATTATATTGTCAGAGAACACACCATGACAAACTGTTTTACTGTCAAAGAACAAACCGTGACAAACTATTATATTGTCAGAGAACACACAATGACAAACTGTTTTTCTGTCAAAGAAAAAATCATGACAAACTGTTTTACTGTCAGAGAACAAACCGTGACAAACTATTCTATTGTCAGAGAACACACCATGACAAACTGTTTTTCTGTCAAAGAAAAAATCATGACAAACTGTTTTACTGTCAGAGAACAAACCGTGACAAACTATTCTATTGTCAGAGAACACACCATGACAAACTGTTTTACTGTCAAAGAAAAAATCATGACAAACCGTTTTACTGTCAAAGAACAAACCGTGACAAACTATTATATTGTCAGAGAACACACCATGACAAACTATTCTATTGTCAGAGAACAAACCATGACAAACTGTTTTACTGTCAAAAAACAAACCGTGACAAACTATTATATTGTCAGAGAACACACCATGACAAACTATTCTATTGTCAGAGAACACACCATGACAAACTGTTTTACTGTCAAAGAAAAAATCATGACAAACCGTTTTACTGTCAAAGAACAAACCGTGACAAACTATTATATTGTCAGAGAACACACCATGACAAACTATTCTATTGTCAGAGAACACACCATGACAAACTGTTTTTCTGTCAAAGAAAAAATCATGACAAACTGTTTTACTGTCAGAGAACAAACCGTGACAAACTATTCTATTGTCAGAGAACAAACCATGACAAACTGTTTTACTGTCAAAGAACAAACCGTGACAAACTATTCTATTGTCAGAGAACACACCATGACAAACTGTTTTTCTGTCAAAGAAAAAATCATGACAAACTGTTTTACTGTCAGAGAACAAACCGTGACAAACTATTCTATTGTCAGAGAACACACCATGACAAACTGTTTTACTGTCAAAGAAAAAATCATGACAAACCGTTTTACTGTCAAAGAACAAACCGTGACAAACTATTATATTGTCAGAGAACACACCATGACAAACTGTTTTTCTGTCAAAGAAAAAATCATGACAAACTGTTTTACTGTCAGAGAACAAACCGTGACAAACCATTTTACTGTCAGAGAACAAATCATGACAAACTGTTTTACTGTCAAAGAACAAACCATGACAAACCGTTTTACTGTCAAAGAACAAATCATGAAAAACTGTTTTACTGTCAGAGAACAAACCGTGACAAACTGTTTTACTGTCAAAGAACAAATCATGAAAAACTGTTTTACTGTCAGAGAACAAACCGTGACAAACTGTTTTACTGTCAAAGAACAAACCGTGACAAACTGTTTTACTGTCAGAGAACAAACCATGACAAACCGTTTTACTGTCAAAGAACAAATCATGAAAAACTGTTTTACTGTCAAAGAACAAATCATGACAAACTGTTTTAGTGTCAGAGAACAAACCGTGACAAACTGTTTTACTGTCAAAGAACAAATCATGACAAACTGTTTTACTGTCAAAGAACAAACCAAGACAAACTATTCTATTGTCAGAGAACAAACTGACCTTGAATTGAAATGAGAGCGATCTCAGCAACGCATGCACGTCTACTGTTGGTTTGATTCTTTTGACTATGAAGAGGACACCTTTTTTCCTTCGTTCTGTCTCTCTCGTTCCAGAACGCCTTCCTTTCTATTTCTCCTTTTACGTTCTTTTCCGTAGAAAATTTTATTCAGCGCGTTCCATTGTCCAGGAAGTCTATAACTAACTATAACTACAACTGATTAACTATAGCCGGGTTATAGGTGGAATGACTGCCTGAAAGGTCTTTTTTCCTACCAAAATCCTACTATAGAGTAGAATTCTGGCAGAGAAAAGGGCCTTTAAGATAACCATTCCTAACATAAACAGGGTGTTCGTAGATATATAACAATGGGACTTCCAGTCTTCATATCATAATCAATGTCTGAGTGCTTCATTGGTTCATTGGAGGGATTCCAGTGGGGAGAACACGATTTGAAACCAGGCCCTACCTTCAATTATTAAATAATTTTGTCTTACTTTAAATTACGCACACACACACATTTTTATTTTTATTAAGTCCTATTTAATAAGTCTCATTTTTATTATTTTTAATTCTGCTTTATCTACAGAGTGTTTTTTTTTAAGTTGACGCAACGAAATATCTTTTGAAAAACGCATTTAAGGAAAAAATGTTTCATACAAAGTTGCTAGGTTTTAAGACGCTGGCAAAATTGACATAATTTGTTTTTTATTTAGTGGACGTCTTTATGGTCAATTACTATTGTTTTTCAAATGGAATACTGTATATTTTATTGCAGAATCGTATTCTACTGGAAAAAAACAAGCAGTCTTTGCCTGAAACACTTTTTTACCCGAGGTCTATTTTTTATTATATTTAATTAAGTAAAGAAATACTTATGATGTTTTTGGAACTGATTTTATTTCATTTATATTGCCTACTAGAATCTGTAGAGTGTAAATAAAAATATCGGCAAAACGTTCTCATAAACAATAAACAAACATTCGTTCATAAGGGTCGAAATGTTAAATTGGTATATCTATTATGTTTATATAATAAGTAGACCAATTTAACATTTCGATGCTTAGAATAAACGTTTACACTAAACAGAATAGTACACAGTTCTTCATAAGGTGAGGTATTCTCGTCTATTGTAAGTCTATGTATTGTGAGCTATGGAGTATTATTATTATTATTATTATTATTATTATTATTATTATTATTATTATTATTATTATTATACTAGTAGTAGTAGTAGTAGTATGTAGTAGTGTAGTAGTAGTAGTAGTAGTAGTAGTAGTAGTAGTATGAGTAGTAGTAGTAGTAGTAGTAGTAGTAGTAGTAGTAGTAGTAGTAGTAGTAGTAGTGTAGTAGTAGTAGTAGTAGTAGTAGTAGTAGTAGTAGTAGTAGTAGTAGTAGTAGTAGTAGTAGTAGTGTAGTAGTAGTAGTAGTAGTAGTTAGTAGTAGTAGTAGTAGTAGTAGTAGTAGTAGTAGTAGTAGTAGTAGTAGTAGTAGTAGTAGTAGTAGTGTAGTAGTAGTAGTAGTAGTAGTAGTAGTAGTAGTAGTAGTAGTAGTAGTAGTAGTAGTAGTAGTAGTAGTAGTAGTAGTAGTAGTAGAGTTAGTAGTAGTAGTGTAGTAGTAGTAGTGTAGTAGTAGTAGTAGCGCGTTTACTATGTTCGGGTTATACGTATAAGTACTTTATACTAATGGTATTAGGAATTGGGGAGGTTGAAATTAGAGGAAGGAAACCCGCATTTGCGTGGAGGGAGAGTGGAAAACTATTTAGGAAACCCCCCCCCCCCCCCCAGTTCACCCGACCGAGATTCGAACCTCGATCTCCCCGTCCTCGAAGGTCTGGCTCAACACGACTGGCGCGTTAGCCAACTACGCCACCGAGGCGGGTGCTAATGTGCAATGGTAGGGTGATTGTGAGATGAAATGAAGGACCTAAAGTTCAACGTGGGATCCGAACCACGGTGGAGGCATGGCATTCCTCACATTCACAAGTTGTGATTAATACACGTCTTGTCAGAGGTGAAGGAAGGGTTTGGCAATCAGATAAATCTGTACCGGGACGGAGGATTGAACCCCGGACCCTCAGCACAGAAGTCTGATACCTTGCCCCTAGACCACCAGGTCACCCTATGGAGTATTATTCTATTGCTGAGAAAAAAGAAATTAGTTTAATATTTGGTGAATGTATAAGAAAAGTTAATGGTGCTATTCTGCTGTACACTGATCGTTTTCCTGAAAGAAATGCGCCGTCTCGTAGCTTTCTATCGTGTAGTTAAAGAATTTGTGGGAAATGGAAGTGTTCAAGCGAAGAAAGGGAGCCGCCGATGAACTCTATCCGGTGAACATAATGAGATCGCAGTCCTAGCTTCAGTAGCTCATAATCCTCATGTAGGTTCTCGTGTGATTTCTGGTGATTTTGGAATAAACAAGAGTAGTGTGCTCAAAATATTGACGCGTCATAAATTTCATCCTTAACACGTGTCGCCCATCAAGAGCTTCGTGGAGAAGATTTTCTCAATCGAGTGGCATTCTGCCAATGGGCACTCCAACAAGAAAGAACTTTTAGTTCTTAAAGTATTATTATTTGTTGAACCGAGCTTTGCGAATCATGGGGAAGTTAACCGACACAATAAGCATTATTGGAGTGCAGAATATCCACGATGGTTGCACCAAGTTGAAGAGCAGTGCCCTTGGACTGTGAACGTTTGGTGCGGGCTTGTCGGAAACAAATTGATTGGCCCCTTTTTTATTGACGTTACATTTAATGGAGACAAATACAGAACCCTTTTAAATCAATGATTGCCATTGCTTCTAGAAAATTTAAACCTACAAGAAAGGTAGAACATGTGGTTTAAGCATGATGATGCTTAAACCACACTATTCCAGAATTGCATGACAAATTGTAATGATATGGAATTATACATATCAATAATTTATTATTCACATCTATATTCAAAATTACGATATTATAAATGCGAGCGGGTAGTAAGATTTATTTGTGTTAAGTTGTTAAGTTGCAAGGTATGGCGACATCTTTCTACGTCTCTGTTTGAAAAGCCAACTCAGTTTTGTAAACAGAAACGCACCTGGATGACCACACCCTTTTTCTTTTGGGAAGTTTCGAGAAGGAAATGTCGATAGATATAACTCTTCAAGGTACGCATCTCTTCACTTGCCTTCCTGACGAGGAGCCGTGTAGGTTGAGTCTATGACATATTAATCTATATTCTAAATTTCACGTGTCGGGAATTATCATGCATATAACGCAATAGTCGGGCTTTTATTAAAATCTACAATGTGTGAAATATCTAGCAGAAAAAACTGTTTATCTACTTAAAATAAAAACTATAAAACACCATAACTTTTGTTTTCTAAAATAAGACATTATCCGTTTTTAATTATTATAATACAGAATAACAAACTTGAAACCAATTCAATAATTATATAAAATATCACCCTAATTGTGGCGAACAAACAAATAATATATCTCTTTTAAACGTTACAAAATATTGGACCGTAATTACAATAGCCGCTGGGTCAGTAGAGTTTCTCCAATTTGTTGGCCTGCTAGATCACCAAATTTAACACCACCATATTTTTTCTTATGGGGTTACCCGAAAAAAAATAGTATACCATGCTGTACCGACAACTCCAGAAAACATGATGGAACGCATTAGAAATGATTGCGGCGATATTGATCGAGAAACTCTACTAAATACAATTCTTTTATAAAGAGAATTGGAAAGTGTATCGAAGTAGAAGTTGATCATTTCGAACAATTGTTGTAATTTAACATTTCGATCCTTATGAACGAACGTTTGTTTTTTGTTTGTGAAAGCGTTTTGCTCGTATTTTGTTTGTACACACTACACATTCTAGTAGGCACTATAAATGAAATAAAATCAGTTCCAAAAAATCATACGTATTTCTTTACTCCATTAAATATCATCAAAAATAGACCTCGGCTAAAAAAGTGTTTCGGGCAAAGGTTGCTTGTTTTTTTTCTCGTAAATACGATTCTGCAATAAAATATACAGTGTCCTATTTGAAACACAATAGTTGACCTTGAGATGACCTTGAAGACGTCCACTAAATTAAAAACAAATTATGTCAATTTTGCCAGCGTCTTAAAACCTAGCAACTTTGTATGAAACTTTTTTTCTTAAATGCGTTTTTTAAAAACTATTTCAATGTGCCAACTTAAAAAACACCCTAAATGTATATATTATTTTAGCACGGTGTCCGACTACTCGTTCGGGTTATACGCTTATGTACTAATTACGCTAATAGTTTTAGTAAATAGGAAAGTTATATTAATAGGAAGTGTCTCCACATTTGCGTGGAGGGAGAGTGGAAAACCACTTTTGGAAAATCCACCCTCAGTACACCCGACCAAGATTCGAACCCCTTTATCCCCATCATCGTCAGTCTAGTCTACTGCAAGAGTAGCGCGTTAAGGCCCCGTAACAGACTCCATATCCGTAGGTCCGTAGTCCGTAGTCTGTGGTCCGTAAGAAATCGATGCCACAGTATCAGATATTGCTGGCCACAGAGTCCTTATCCGTAAATCCGTACAAGTTGATCGACTTTAACTTTCTAAGGACTAGTTTATACGGACCACCAATCACGGCTGAATAAATATGTGCATGTGTGTTGGGATCCATCTTAAACACCAAAACAAGTTGTTTATAATAATATTTTATTTTGTAATTGGTTATATTCTTGTTAAAGATTAAAACCTATAAAAACATAGAGGAAGCAAGAAAATAATATTAAAAGTGCTTGCTTTGTTTACATTCAGAATACTAGTACCTACATTTGTTTTGAATTTCTTGGCTAATTTATTTTAAGTTTGATAGTTAAAACCGTGTTTTAAATACAGTTATTGTGATTGTACTACATTTTAAGTATATCATGGAAGTTTAATTTTTTTTAATTGTTTCTTTTATTGATCAGCTGACTAATTAGCGCTTGCTCCTTGCTGTAGACAATTTTCGTTTGAAATTTTCGATTGGACGAAGTTTTTGACTATCTCATTGGTTGGAACGGTCACGTGATTACGGATATGGACTGTGTAGTCGCGAATAGAATTTCTTGAGGACCAGGACAACGGATACGGAGTCTGTGTCGGGGTCTTGAAGACCACACGGCCACTACCAAAGCGGATTGCTCTTTAATGTTACGATTTATAATCTCCATTTTCTATCTTAAATTAATTGTCAAATATTATTTAGTTTTTTCTCAATTGTTCGCCTGTTACAGTTCTTGTGACTCTTGACAACACTATATAAATGATCAAATATAATTAATGCTGTGTAACTAGACTTTTAGTTAGCTCCGAATGACTCGTGTCAGGTTGAATACTCGATTCTCCATCCAGCTGGGCATGAACCAGTATCCCTCAAAGATGCTCTTTCAGCTGACGCCTTGATTCCCTCGACTACAGACAGAACAGGTCTAAAAGCCACTAGATCTACTTTCATGTATTCATACGCCATGGAGAGGTGTTGTTCATCTGATCAACTCAACAGATACTAAGTTTAGGAGAATCGGGTTCGAACCCTGGTGAAGGAGAGGGGGCAGAATCTAATTTTAACGGGACCAGAAAGCAGACTGCCTTTTCGGAGTTCACTATAAGTGCGGTTCTAGGTGCTAGAGGTAGTTCACGATAACTTGGGCCTTATCTTACTGTTCGATATTATAAGTCACGCATGTTGTGTCAATTTGACAGCTGATGTCATCTGAGTTCACAAGTTCATTTAGTACCTCCAGAAGCCTTGACCTAGTAGAACCTCCTCATACTGCGTCCTTGATTTAGAGAAACCTCCTCATACTGCGTTCTTGACCTAGTGAAACCTCCTCATCCTGCGCCCTTGACCTAGTGAAATCTCCTCATCCCGCGCTCTTGACCTATCGAACGCTCCTCAAGATGGAAGTCTAGACCTGAACGGAACCTCGACCGAGTCGGACAATTCCAGCCAAAGATGAACATTTCTATAGTCTACAATAACGAGGAGTACCAACTTACACACACTTTAATTACCTCCTTTTATTTTGGTTACAAGGTCTCACCGCCAAGGAGGTAGGGTGAGAAAGGGAAAATTTAGAGGAAATGTATCTAAAACTACGTGGAGGAAGGGTGGCAACCATTTAGGGAAAAAAAACACCCTCATTATATCCATCCAGGATTCGAACATCAGACTCACACCACCAGAAAGTCCAGAAAGTAGATGATAGCATTTAGAGGGAAATATATGGAATTGCTATCTTTGCTTTATTTGAAGGATGTCTGCCCGCAAACTGACCAGTATCTGTTCTTTGAAGAGCTAGTTATGGTCAGCACAACGTGTCAGCTCGCTAACGCTGCACCTACTTGTCGCGATCCTACGGAAAGTTGTGAGGAAAGCCAGTCTTGCAAACAAGAGAACAAAGAGTATTTTAGCTGAGCAAGTGGAGTGTGGCAAGCCACATGTGCACGTGATTCTTGCGTGACGCGTCACTCTTCTGTCTGTCCATCTTCATCTCTCTCTCTCTCACCCACATCGTCAACCTGTAATCATCCTCAAGGTGTTTTACTGCCTTACCAGACTATCTGACACTCCACACAGGATAAGAAGGGGGTACTCGGTGGGTTTTGAACCCCGACCTACCGGTTCAGAGTAAGCCGTGCTAGTTTCAGGTTTCAGATTCACCTCGATATAAACCTCTCAGTTGGAAAACAGACTTACAATAATTTCTAGCCCGCGTGGTCTAACGCAGTGATTCTTAACCGGGGCTCGTGAAAGATTTTTTTTGGGGGGGGGGGGGGGCTCGAAAAAATAATTTAAAATGTTATTTTCTTATTACTGAAGTCAATTATTTTACATTCTACTTTATGGAAGAAATAATTCGATGATCGCAGGCATGTGAGTACAGTAGAGTAATGGAGGGGAAGGGGAAGCACGGATAATAGAAATCACGGATAGTACAAATAATCCTCATCTGTTTACCATCACCATTCAAAATTTGCTGCCTTTTGTTTCTACCTATTTATGTGAAAAAGGATTTTCCAAAATGATAAATATTAAAAACGAAGCAGTGAAATCGACTCCGAATCTACTCCTGCGTGTGAATAGAATTAAGTCATACGATTGAAACAAGATTAGACCAATTAGTGGAAAGTGTTCAACAGGGAGTTTCCATTAAATACATTTAGTTAGTTTAATTTCTATTTTTCTATTTGTTTGTTATTATAATCATTAAATAAAGCCACTATTTTAGAATACATCTTAATGATTAATAAACATGTTAGTACAAACTAGAGCCGCGAAAATATTTTAAGATATTTAGGTGGTCGCGAGTTGTAAAAGTTTAAGAACCTTAGGGTGACCTGGCGGTCTAGGGGTAGGGTGTCAGACTTCTGTGTTGGGGGTCCGGGGTTCAATCCTCGGTCCTGGCACAGATTTATCTGATTGCCAAACCCTTCCTTCACCTCTGACAAGACGTGTATTAATCACAACTTGTGAATGTGAGGAATGCCAGGCCTCCACCGTGGTTCGGATTCCACGTTAAACTATAGGTCCTCCTTTTCATCTCACAATCACCCTACCATTGCACATTAGCGTAAGTGCGTATAATCCGAACAGGTAGTAAGACACGGTGCTAATAATAATAATAATAATAATAATAATAATAATAATAATAATAATAATAATAATAATAATAATAATAATAATAATAATTTAAGAACCACTGGTCTAACGCGTTATCCTCGCAGTAGACTAGACTGCCGATGACGGGGATATCGAGGTTCGAATCTCGGTCTGGTGTACTGAGGTTTTTTTCCAAAATGGTTTCCCACTCTCAATCCACGCAAATTCGGGTACACTCCCTATGAATATAACCTTCCTAATCTCTAAAACCATTAGCGTAGTTAGTACATAAGCGTAGAACCCGTAAGACGCGGTGATAAAAAAAACTTGTACATCGAGATCAAAATTTGGACTGTTTCTCCAAACTTTTCTTATGCCAAACCAACGATCGCGAGCCACCGGTAGCTCGCGGTGACATTTTCGGTAGCTCACTCAGAAAAAATAAAATAAAAATACGTTTCACTTTCCAAAGAAACTTATTGTTGAAGAGTGTTGCCCCAAGTATAGGATATGTGGCCTCTTTTCTATACAGAAAATTATCAAGTTCTGGTTCGTATTTCATTCCGAGTGGAGGTGTTCTGCTTTATCAGGCTTTGTAAGTCATCATTCTCAATTGAAGGTCATAAAAAACAATTAGGCTTACAGATGAACAATTTGATACATGAAATTGAAGGGGAGTAAATTCACCACAAGTTAAATAATTGTTTATGAAAATCAATACCATTTTTCTAACAACATGTTAAAAAAAAATATTTTTTTTACTATAATTTTGTTTTTAAAGAATTAATATATTTGTGTTTGTAGTAATAAAACGGTAATTTTAATACAAAATGTACTAACATTTTAACATTATTTCGATTACAATGGCAAATCCAGGCCCCAGAGTCTACTCCCAATTGAATAAAGGTGTGATGGCAGACCCTCGAGGATATAATGTTATAATACAGCCAATACGCGATGGTGTAAATGTTTGACCTGGGTAGCTCGCGATACAGTTTGACAAATCGAATGTAGCTCCAAGACTCAATGAGTGTGGCGACCCCTGCTATAGAGTATAGACTATACAGCATTTTGGGACTTGGTCAGTTTTTCTAGTGAGCCTTCTTATGCTATGTTCGTTCTCACGAGGCATCCGACATTTGCATCCTTTTATTTCACTGAACAGAGACTATCTCCATCCTTCACGTCTGCTCGTCACATTTCTCACTCTTACATCCTGCCCCCCTCCCTCGATTCTCATGCACACACACGCTCTCTCTCTCTCTCTCTCTCTTACACACGTGCTTGTATATTGAGTTGAACAGCTGCCTGATCCCTGGATTGCCGCCATATTAAACTTGACAGAGAAAACCCGACATAACCGACTGTTCACGTGTTTGAGTTGCTGTTCCACACGGGGCTGACAGGAGGCCTTTCGCCCACGGAGCTACTCGACTGTGATAGGACTGGTTGGTAATTGAAGTCACGAACTGGTCAGTAACTGGTTGCTACTTATGTTTCGCACACTGTGCTACGCAAAAGTGGCGGAATTTCAATCAGTTTCGTACTATCTAGTAAGGCCGTAGCCAGGCCAAAATTTCACGGAGGGGGGTTTATGTTCGGGGGCCTCAACCTCAGACTCTCAACTGCCACAGGCAAAGAAAAGTTTTAGATATTAAATGACTAAGAGTTATCGGGAGTTTAATGGAATTGATTAAATAATTTAAATACTATAAATTTGTTTTAACATTTAGAAACTTATACAGCCCTTTCTCTCTCAAAGTTCGAACATGTATATTGAACACTTCTTAAATAATGGCGTAAGTGGTGGGTGGTCCTGCCCTATTAAAATAGTTCTTTCCCCTGGAATGAATCACCCACCCAACCCCATTCTAGATTTATTTCACTCCCTTCTGATATTCTCGACCATAATACGTTAAAAAAAAACTTCAAATAATTTATAAAGACAAAGAATTAAAAAAATATATCAGGCGAAGACCGTTCTAGATATCTTCTGGGTGAATATTAATTTTAAATTATCTGAGGTAATACCACTTTAAATAGACCCTAGAGAAGTATATTATCGAAAAATATTTCAGGCAAAGACCTCTCCTACAGCGGCATTCAATGGACAAACGTTTGGCCGGGAAAGGGCCTCTGGAATTCTGGAGAAGGGGGACAAGTCCCTCAAAACCCCTTTTTTGGCTAAACAAGGCACACCTCCACTCTCTACCTCCTTTACAAAAATAAAAATAAGGTTTCACCACCATTGACCCAACTTGGATATTTCTAAAGATGATTTTTTCTTTCTATAGTAAAGTTAGAGACTTAATAATTAGTGTTTGAATAAAAGGTTGAATTACCCCTGTCCACATAGTCCAAAACTGTACACTATTCAAATAAAGATATTTCCAACATGACCAAATGTATTGAAGACTTTAACTGTTGTATCTATCAGACAGAGGAATTGAAAAGGGTGAAGAAGGAAGGGGGGGGGGAGGTTAAGAAAGTCGGTGCCCTGGTTAGTAGCCCAGCTATTCCGACAACCCTTCCTATAGTCAGATTCACAGAGAAAGACACTTTTCTTGACTGTTACAAAAGTAAGTTAAAACACTTTGCACATAGGTATTCATACGTCAAATCGTGTGATCTGCAGCATTCCCATTTAATATATATGTCACCGGCAATGTGTGAAATCCAGGCGTTCTATAAATTGCCTAGGCTTTCTATATAACGCCGGAGTGGTTTTGGCAAAGTATGAAATAAACGAGTTTTACTGTTGTATTTCATACTTATTTTCAAGTTCTTTTTCAAGTCCCGGAATATGTTATCAATTCTTTTATCCAGTTCTATGGAAGCCTTGCACCGTTTTCTTGCAGGTTCACCTAATTCCTAGGATTTAAGTTGGTCAGGTTAGGTTATTTTAAAATAGGGTGGTTAGGTTAGTTTAGGTTAGGTTATGTTAGGTTAGGTTAGCTATTGTTCTCGGTAATATATAATGACTGGTTATTCTATAAATTTCCTACGAAAAGTATGAAATACAACAGCAAAACTCATTATTTCATATTTTGCTAAAACCACTTAGGAATTATATAGAAAGCCTAGGCATTTTATAGAATGCCAGGTTTACACACATTGCCGTTAACATATATATATTATTAATACCTATAAAGCAACATCAATAATACAGTAAAATATAATCAATCCATTCCATAAACAAAATTGTTTGTATTTTATAAAGGGCTCTTCTTACTGGAATTAAAAGTGCTAACTTAAAAAATACAAAAGTTAGCATCCAGGATCAGAATCAGTAAACCAGTTTAACCTTCACGATGACAAACTTAATTAACACTAGTCTACTCTACACACTAAACCACAAAACTAAAAGTATTCACACGTCACATTATTTATAGCATATACCTATATATAGACAGTCTGTTCACAAAATGCCACTAATTATATTTTCTCAAACTGAAACCAGTTGGGGGTGAATAGCTCCCCACCACAATTTTTCTACCTATCCTATCCTCACTCTTTGCTTCTTCTTTCTTTGCCGACTCATTCACGACGTTTTCTCGAATAGTTCCCAGTTGAAAGGTTTTGTTGTTTCTTAATCTCAAAGTCTTATCCCCTTCCACAGTTCTCCCCACTCACTAATACCTCCTATTTCCTTAGTTAATATGTTTTGTTAGTCTGAATAGTGAACACAATCACTAATATCTCCTATTTCCTTAGTTAATATGTTTTGTTAGTCTGAATAGTGAACACAATCACTAATATCTCCTATTTCCTTAGTTAATATGTTTTGTTAGTCTGAACAATGAACACAATCACTAATACCTCCTATTTCCTTAGTTAATATGTTTTGTTAGTCTGAATAGTGAACACAATCACTAATATCTCCTATTTCCTTAGTTAATATGTTTTGTTAGTCTGAACAATGAACACAATCACTAATACTTCCTATTTCCTTAGTTAATATGTTTTGTTAGTCTGAATAATGAACACAATCACTAATACATCCTATTTCCTTAGTTAATATGTTTTGTTAGTCTGAATAGTGAACACAATCACTAATACATCCTATTTCCTTAGTTAATATGTTTTGTTAGTCTGAATAGTGAACACAATCACTAATACTTCCTATTTCCTTAGTTAATATGTTTTGTTAGTCTGAATAATGAACACAATCACTAATACATCCTATTTCCTTAGTTAATATGTTTTGTTAGTCTGAATAGTGAACACAATCACTAATACATCCTATTTCCTTAGTTAATATGTTTTGTTAGTCTGAATAGTGAACACAATCACTAATACATCCTATTTCCTTAGTTAATATGTTTTGTTAGTCTGAATAGTGAACACAATCACTAATACATCCTATTTCCTTAGTTAATATGTTTTGTTAGTCTGAATAATGAACACAATCACTAATACCTCCTATTTCCTTAGTTAATATGTTTTGTTAGTCTGAATAGTGAACACAATCACTAATACATCCTATTTCCTTAGTTAATATGTTTTGTTAGTCTGAATAATGAACACAATCACTAATACTTCATATTTCCTTAGTCAATATGTTTTGTTAGTCTGAACAATGAACACAATCACTAATACCTCCTATTTCCTTAGTTAATATGTTTTGTTAGTCTGAATAATGAACACAATCACTAATACCTCCTATTTCCTTAGTTAATATGTTTTGTTAGTCTGAATAGTGAACACAATCACTAATACATCCTATTTCCTTAGTTAATATGTTTTGTTAGTCTGAATAGTGAACACAATCACTAATACTTCCTATTTCCTAGTTAATATGTTTTGTTAGTCTGAACAATGAACACAATCACTAATACTTCCTATTTCCTTAGTTAATATGTTTTGTTAGTCTGAATAATGAACACAATCACTAATACATCCTATTTCCTTAGTTAATATGTTTTGTTAGTCTGAATAGTGAACACAATCACTAATAAATCCTATTTCCTTAGTTAATATGTTTTGTTAGTCTGAATAGTGAACACAATCACTAATACTTCCTATTTCCTTAGTTAATATGTTTTGTTAGTCTGAATAGTGAACACAATCACTAATACATCCTATTTCCTTAGTTAATATGTTTTGTTAGTCTGAATAATGAACACAATCACTAATACATCCTATTTCCTTAGTTAATATGTTTTGTTAGTCTGAATAATGAACACAATCACTAATACCTCCTATTTCCTTAGTTAATATGTTTTGTTAGTCTGAATAGTGAACACAATCACTAATACATCCTATTTCCTTAGTTAATATGTTTTGTTAGTCTGAATAATGAACACAATCACTAATATCTCCTATTTCCTTAGTTAATATGTTTTGTTAGTCTGAACAATGAACACAATCACTAATACTTCCTATTTCCTTAGTTAATATGTTTTGTTAGTCTGAATAGTGAACACAATCACTAATACATCCTATTTCCTTAGTTAATATGTTTTGTTAGTCTGAATAGTGAACACAATCACTAATACATCCTATTTCCTTAGTTAATATGTTTTGTTAGTCTGAATAGTGAACACAATCACTAATACTTCCTATTTCCTTAGTTAATATGTTTTGTTAGTCTGAATAATGAACACAATCACAAATAATCTTTTTTAATGTACATAAAACATTATAATGATGGTGACAAGCTATATACTCGTATATTATTGTTTTGTCTGAACCCTAATTAAGACAGTTATTTCGGGAGGTGGGGTTGAACCTCACCCCTTGTATACGGCCTTGATCTTGCTGCAAGCACCTTCTTCAGGCTTCTAGAATATTTAATATTTACTAATATAATGTCTAGGGACTCGAGTGCCGGGAGGATTTTGTTCTCTATTATTAAAGATATAAGAAATGTAATCAAAGAAGATTTTGGATTCATCTATACAATGTAAAGAATAGAAACGGCAGACTTTTAATAATAATAATAATAATAATAATAATAATAATAATAATAATAATAATATATTATAATAATATATTATTATTATTATTATTATTATAATATATATAATAATAATAATAATAATAATAATAATATATAATAATAATATATTATTATTATTATTATTATTATTATTATTAACACCGCGTCTTACTACCCGTTCGGGTTATACGCAAATAATGATATAATAATAGACTATTCGTTGCGGCAAAGGGCCCTGCAATCAACTGATGCAAAATCTATAGCGTTGTATTGTATGTACATAAATTAATGTCGAAAGAAAGCTAGCTTGAATTGTAGACCTACATAAAATGTTCAGTAATTGTTCATTCATGATGATTTGAGTTTTTAAATGAGTTAGCCCGGCGACTACCATACTGAGTTTCCAGTGACTAGTCACCAACGCGTCGTAAACCGGTTAGCAAACAGTAGCCCCGTGAGCAGACTGCCATTGAAATACATTAGAGGTGAAGCTCAAGCTACTGAGATCGAGCATTTTCGTGATTATCTTAAATACCTGAGTATTCTGCTAGCGATGGTTCACTTCAGTTGAATATCAACGTGCAAAGGTTTATTTGTTTATACTGTAACAATATTCTCATTACCCGCTTCGGTGACCGCATGGTCTAAGGCGATACTCTCGCAGGAGACTATACTACCACTGACGGTGAAATTAAGGTTTGAATCTCGGACGGGTGTACTGAGAGTGGTTTTTCCATAAAGGTTTTCCACTCTCCCTCCACGCAAATGTGAGCACACTTCCTATAAATATAACCGTCCTTATCCCTAAAACCATCAGCGTAGTTAGTAAATAAGCGAATAACCCGAACGGGTAAAATTACGCGCTAAAAAAATCTCGTTAACTGTGTTTTGAGTGAACTAGTGTGATTTATTTCAAAGACAAGTACGGTGATTGTAGTGTATAAAGGTAAGTGATTTAGAAACACTAATTATTCTACGTAAAAATACCAAAATCGATAAGTTATTAGTTAAAAAAACAAAAAGGGGGGGGGAGAAGTGTCATAACTCATCAGTGAGTCCGAAAACAACTTTACAGGCACAGGACGAAACTCCTGCACGAACTTCAGCAGCATAAGTTGGTAGGCCTCCCTCTGAACCACAGACTCCTGAAGGACAAGGACATTAACGAAATGTACAGCCTCACTGGCTGAAAACTTGCCCTTGGTTGGAATAGGAAATATCGAAAGACGCAGTTTTCTCTAAGATTTGCAGATCAGCATTCAATCAAAATTTCATCAAAATTTGAATTGACTTTCATTGACTTTCATTGACTTTCAAAACAAAACAAACAATCCTCTCTTGCAAAGTTTAAGAATATGAAATATCATAATTTCACCTAGAATGTGTTTTAGAATGCTGGCGTGAATGTTTCTTTGCAACTTTCCAATGTTAGTAAAATAGAGATGGAAGAAAAACAGGCTAGCTTTGTTGAATATAATGTTATACCTCAAGTTTCTGGCCATCCAAGGACTTGCAATTCGTGGTAACACTGATAAGTCAAGCAGCTTTGGTAACCTTTTGAGGCTGTGGTACGTTGACTCAGGACTGACCCATTTTAAAAATATAAATGGATCGGGATTCATTTAAATGGTGTTCTAGTGAAACTTGCGACGAGATTTTAGAGATTATGAGCCATCACGGGACACGTACTTTGAATGCTTGGATCACTATGTAAAACACTACGCGATCATCGTGGATTAGATATCTGATATTTCTATCCAGGGACAAGTTTCTATTTCCTTCAAAATTGTCACAGAGATTCTCGAAATAGAATAAATGATTCTGGGGCTTTACGAGACAGCCAATTCTAAGTCTGAGACACTGTTCCATATTATTTTAGATATCTTTCGCACTTTCAATCTAACGGTCCATAACTACAGAGGCTGGTGTCTTGACAGCGCTCAGAGTATGGCAGAAAATTTTAGTGGGGTAGGTCAGAATGAAAAGGAAAAAATTTGAGAGAGCTGTCTTCATGAATTGCATTGCTCATTCTTTGAGTTTTAATGTGCAGGATATGCTAAAGGAAATTAACAGATGCCATAACGCACATAGTCTGGTACAAGACATATCAATTTTGTCCGGAATTTTCCAAAAAGGCTAGGCATCTTCAAAAACTTCCAAGTCAGGTTGGCAACGGACCATCTATGAATCTGCGTCATTTTCCCCCAACTCGTTGGACAATTTTATATAAATCTTTCAGTCGTCCTTTCCAATTGCAGTGAGCTCACAAGCTTCATGGAGTAATTATCAAAATCAGAAAATCCATATGCTGTTGCCAAAGCTGGTGGCTTTATAATTCAAATGGAAACTTTAGAATGTTTCTTCCATCTTTCTTTGCTTTGCAAAGTTTTCAGCCACGTGAATACGATCAACAATGCCCTTCAAAGGAAATCACTTCACTTTCAGCAGGCCTCAGAAATGAGAACTACGTTGCTTGAGCTCCTGAGAAATTTCATAACGAAGCGTGAAGATTTTTGGGAAAAGACTTACTTTAAAAAAATAAAGAAAATATAAGTGCTGCACAGACGAAGCTATCAAGAAGGAGGATTCCTCACAAACTAAATGATGCTAGCTACTGAGACGTTCTTCCATTCACCACCCGAAAGTAATCTTACCATCAGGTTTTTGACTTGATGATAAACGTCAAACACTTTCTCATGGACATGGAAAATGAGTATCAGAAGTCCAGTGAACATTTTAAAGATGATATATATGGAGAAATAGTGGCTTTACACAAATAGATGTTAATTGATATCTTGAAAACTAGGAAGTAAAACCCGCAAATGAAGGACGTACTTCCAGAGCTGGTGAAGTATTCCCGACTCCTCCTGATGATCCTTGTTTCATGTTCCACAGCAGAAAGATCATTTTCAAGTCTGAGAAGACTGAAAGCCTACCTGAGGTCAACAATGGTCCAGGAACACCTGAACTATCTTGTTAGTCTAAATTAATTCATACCTAGAGCATATATCTGTAAATTAACCTTCGCTGTAAAGATCTGAAGGTTCTAGAATATGTACCGTCACATTAATTAACAAAGAGTTAAAATAAATATTTTTTATGACTAAGCTATTTATTTACAAACTTTGTTCCAGTCATAGTATTCCTCAAAATCTGGTCATTATGGCTGCTACTCTTAAACCTCGATTATCGCTAATCAATTATTAAATTTGAGTTGTTAAAGTGTTTTCCGGAATTTCTAGACATACTAAATAAATAAAAAATAAAGGCGTTCTAGAAAACACTCACTCATTCAAATAAATCTGGTATTAGAACTAAACGAGGTTCATGGATGTTGATAGGGGGAGAGATTGACAATGTTATACATATAGAGCAGATGAGGTTTAGTGTGGATCTAATTGGGCCCACACTAAGAAAATTGAGGTTGGTGCCTCTGGTATTCCACTCAGTTATTGTTGTATCTGGTGGCTGGTGTTCCACTCAGTTATTGTTGTGTTTGGTGGCTAATGTTCCACTCAGTTCTTGTTGTATCTGGAGGCTAGCGTTCCACTCAGTTATTGTTGTATCTGGTGGCTAGTGTTCCACTCAGTTATTGTTGTATCTGGTGGCTGGTGTTCCACTCAGTTATTGTTGTATCTGGTGGTTGGTGTTCCACTCAGTTATTGTTGTATCTGGTGGCTGGTTTTCCACTCAGTTATTGTTGTGTCTGGTGGCTAATGTTCCACTCAGTTCTTGTTGTATCTGGTGACTAGTGTTCCACTCAGTTATTGTTGTATCTGGTGGCTAGTGTTCCACTCAGTTATTGTTGTATCTGGTGGCTGGTGTTCCACTCAGTTATTGTTGTGTCTGGTGGCTAATGTTCCACTCAGTTCTTGTTGTATCTGGAGGCTAGCGTTCCACTCAGTTATTGTTGTATCTGGTGGCTAGTGTTCCACTCAGTTATTGTTATATCTGGTGGCTGGTGTTCCACTTAGTTATTGTTGTATCTGGTGGCTGGTGTTCCACTCAGTTATTGTTGTGTCTGGTGACTAATGTTCCACTCAGTTCTTGTTGTATCTGGTGACTAGTGTTCCACTCAGTTATTGTTGTATCTGGTGGCTAGTGTTCCACTCAGTTATTGTTGTATCTGGTGGCTGGTGTTCCACTCAGTTATTGTTGTGTCTGGTGGCTAATGTTCCACTCAGTTATTGTTGTATCTGGAGGCTAGCGTTCCACTCAGTTATTGTTGTATCTGGTGGCTAGTGTTCCACTCAGTTATTGTTGTATCTGGTGGCTGGTGTTCCACTTAGTTATTGTTGTATCTGGTGGCTGGTGTTCCACTCAGTTATTGTTGTGTCTGGTGACTAATGTTCCACTCAGTTCTTGTTGTATCTGGTGACTAGTGTTCCACTCAGTTATTGTTGTATCTGGTGGCTAGTGTTCCACTCAGTTATTGTTGTATCTGGTGGCTGGTGTTCCACTCAGTTCTTTTTGTATCTGGTGGCTGGTGTTCCACTTAGTTATTGTTGTATCTGGTGGCTGGTGTTCCACTCAGTTATTGTTGTATCTGGTGGCTAGTGTTCCACTTAGTTATTGTTGTATCTGGTGGCTAGTGTTCCACTCAGTTGTTGTTGTATCTGGTGGCTAGTGTTCCACTCAGTTATTGTTGTATCTGGTGACTAGTGTTCCACTTAGTTATTGTTGTATCTGGTGGCTGGTGTTCCACTCAGTTATTGTTGTGTCTGGTGGCTAATGTTCCACTCAGTTCTTGTTGTATCTGGTGGCTAGTGTTCCACTCAGTTCTTTTTGTATCTGGTGGCTGGTGTTCCACTTAGTTATGGTTGTATCTGGTGGCTGGTGTTCCACTCAGTTATTGTTGTATCTGGTGGCTAGTGTTCCACTCAGTTATTGTTGTATCTGGTGACTAGTGTTCCACTTAGTTATTGTTGTATCTGGTGGCTAGTGTTCCACTCAGTTCTTTTTGTATTTGGTGGCTGGTGTTCCACTCAGTTCTTGTTGTATCTGGTGGCTGGTGTTCCACTCAGTTATTGTTGTATCTGGTGGCTAGTGTTCCACTTAGTTATTGTTGTATCTGGTGGCTAGTGTTCCACTCAGTTATTGTTGTATCTGGTGGCTAGTGTTCCACTCAGTTATTGTTGTATCTGGTGGCTAGTGTTCCACTTAGTTATTGTTGTATCTGGTGGCTGGTGTTCCACTCAGTTATTGTTGTATCTGGTGGCTAGTGTTCCACTCAGTTATTGTTGCATCTGTCGGAGAGGAGAACAATCGGTTCCCTAAGCCTCCAGACGTTGAGATAATCTTAACTCAGTCAGGAGGGGAAACACACATATATATTATCTGGTCCTGAATATACGAATAGTTTTGAAAGGTTTGGTTGACTCTTCATATTAAGTCAGCGTGATACATAGATAACTATACTAGTATATAAAACCCATAAAATATTTACTTATATAAAAGTGTAATCTTTTATTCAGTGCACCCGTGCTCTCTCACTGAGGAATCCAATCTCATATTTCCCTCCAAATAAAAGGCTTGAGTCTCTATGAACGTGTACGTATGTCAACTTCTTCAAACACTTTCTTTGTCAACCGGGATACGGTGAAGCTTAGTCATCTCTCAGTCAAAGAAAGAATCTTTTAGAAACGTATATGGCTGATTATATTACAGAATTATCATCAATTTAACTAATATGATTTAATTGTACTATATTTATTGTATAACCGTGGCAACTGGTAAATTCTTTAGAGTTTAGTTTGCTATGGAGCGTTGGCGTTTTAGAATTATTTATTAAAACCAACTCCATCACTGCTACTCAACAAGACTTTCGGCGACAGTTTAACCGAAGGGATGCACCATCTTGCAACTCGATCTTTCTCTGGGTTTCAAAATGGCGAGAAGAAGCCTCTGTTAAACATGAAAAACAACCAGGTAGACTAAGATCTGTTCGAACAGAAGAAAATACGGCTCAATCACTCGTAGTCCAAGACCATCGATAGCCAAGCGTGTTACTGCTCTAAACCTGTCAAGTCTATTTGTTGGACAGATGATTAAGGATTTTAAAATTCCATTCCTATGAGATTCAAGTGGTTCATTTTTTCACAAATCAACTTAAAGAACAAATAATCAACGTTTTTAGTGTTTTTATGAATTTGCTGAACGAGAACCCCGAAATACTGAACGATTTTTTTTCTTCGGATGAAGCTCATTTTCACCTTGATGGAGCAGTCAATAAACAGAACTGACGCTACCTAGCCGCAGAAAGCCCCCAGGAGATTTAGCAGCAGTTACAGTATAGTGTGCTGTGTCGTCTTTCTGCATAACTGGACCTTATTTCTCTGAAGGCTATGATGGCCAAACTGAAACAGTAAATGCCAATCGATACACAGACATAATTGAAAACTTATTGGCGCCAAGAATCAACTCTCACCCTCAACGGGAGTCTATTTGGTTCAAGTAAGATGGCGCCACAGCACACACGGCTCGCGTCAGCATGGATGCTGTCAGATACATGTTCTAAAGCCATCCTGTTCTCCTGACCTGTCTCAACCAACTTCTTTCTTTGGGGTTTCTTGAAGGGTGTAGTTAGTGTTCATTGCACGGCCAGCAACACTCAACAATATAAAAACACGCATTTCCGAAGAAATTCAAAACATACCGGAGGCTATATTGCAGCGGGTGATTGTGAGCTTCAATAATCGACTTCAGCAGTGTGTGCAGTCTAATGGAAACCATCTGTAGGAAATAGTTTTTAAGAATAAGTAAAGAAAAGAGAAACAATGAAGTCTCCCTTCTTTGTAATATTATAATAGGATACTAAAAATCTATAATACAAATGACATGTTTCCTTATTTATTTTTAAAACTTGTCAGGTACTTCTGCCCAACCCTGTACAACCTCACAGTCATTGTTTGCCCTAATATCCACACAAAGAAAGCACATACAACCACACAATCATTGTTTGTCCTAGTATTCACACAGAGAGAACACATACAACCACACAGTCATTGTTTGTCCTAGTATTCACACAGAGAGAACACATACAACCACACAATCATTGTTTGTCCTAGTATCCACACAGAGAGAACACATACAACCACACAATCATTGTTTGTCCTAGTATCCACACAGAGAGAGCACATACAACCACACAATCATTGTTTGTCCTAGTATTCACACAGAGAGAACACATACAACCACACAATCATTGTTTGTCCTAGTATCCACACAGAGAGAACACATACAACCACACAATCATTGTTTGTCTAGTATCCACATAGAGAGAACACATACAACCACACAGTCATTGTTTGTCCTAGTATTTCACAAGAGAGAACACATACAACCACACAGTCATTGTTTGTCCTAGTATTCACATAGAGAGAACACATACAACCACACAATCATTGTTTGTCCTAGTATCCACACAGAGAGAACACATACAACCACACAAGTCATTGTTTGTCCTAGTATTCACACAGAGAGAACCATACAACCACACAAGTCATTGTTTGTCCTAGTATCCACATCACAGAGAACACATACAACCACACAGTCATTGTTTGTCCTAGTATCACACAGAGAGAGCACATACAACCACACAGTCATTGTTTGTCCTAGTATCCACACAGAGAGAACACATACAACCACACATCATTGTTTGTCCTAGTATCCACACAGAGAGACACATACAACCACACAGTCATTGTTTGTCCTAGTATCACAAGAGAGAACACATACAACCACACAGTCATTGTTTGTCCTAGTATCCAACAGTGAGACACATACAACCACACAATCATGTTTGTCCTAGTATCCAACAGAGGAACACATACAACCACACAGTCATTGTTTGTCCTAGTATCACACAGAGAGAACACATACAACCACACAGTCATTGTTTGTCCTAGTATTCACGAGAGAGACACATACAACCACACAGTCATTGTTTGTCCTAGTATTCCACATCAACAATCAGTGTAGTATACACATAACAACAACCACACAGTCATTGTTTGTCCTAGTATCCACATAGAGAGACACATACAACCACACAGTCATTGTTTGTCCTAGTATCCACACAGAGAACACATACAACCACACAGTCATTGTTTGTCTAGTATCCACACAGAGAGAGCACATACAACACACAGTCATTGTTTGTCCTAGTATCACACAGAGAGAGACACATACAACCACACACATCATTGTTTGTCCTAGTATCCACACAGAGAGAACACATACAACCACACAGTCATTGTTTGTCCTAGTATCCACACAGAGAGAACACATACAACCACACAGTCATTGTTTGTCCTAGTATCCACACAGAGAGAGCACATACAACCACACAGTCATTGTTTGTCCTAGTATCCACACAGAGAGAGACACATACAACCACACAATCATTGTTTGTCCTAGTATCCACACAGAGAGAGCACATACAACCACACAGTCATTGTTTGTCCTAGTATCTCACACAGAGAGACACATACAACCACACAGTCATTGTTTGTCCTAGTATCCACACAGAGAGACACATACAACCACACAGTCATTGTTTGTCCTAGTATCCACACAGAGAGACACATACAACCACACAGTCATTGTTTGTCCTAGTATCCACACAGAGAGAACACATACAACCACACAATCATTGTTTGTCCTAGTATCCACACAGAGAGAACACATACAACCACACATCATTGTTTGTCCTAGTATCCACACAGAGAGAGCACATACAACCACACAGTCATTGTTTGTTGTTCACTAGACCTATCCACACATCATGTTGTAGTACACACGAACATACACCACACAGTCATTGTTTGTCCTAGTATCCACACAGAGAGAACACATACAACCACACAGTCATTGTTTGTCCTAGTATCCACACAGAGAGAACACATACAACCACACAATCATTGTTTGTCCTAGTATCCACACAGAGAGAGCACATACAACCACACAGTCATTGTTTGTCCTAGTATCCACACACAGAAGAACACATACAACCACACAATCATTGTTTGTCCTAGTATCCCACACAGAGAGAACACATACAACCACACATCATTGTTTGTCCTAGTATCCACACAGAGAGAACACATACAACCACACATCATTGTTTGTCCTAGTATCCACACAGAGAGAACACATACAACCACACAATCATTGTTTGTCCTAGTATCACACAGAGAGAACACATACAACCACACACATCATTGTTTGTCCTAGTATCCACACAGAGAGAACACATACAACACACAACATTGTTTGTCCTTAGTATCCACCAGAGAGAACACATACAACCACACAATCATTGTTTGTCCTAGTATCCACACAGAAACACATACAACACACAGTCATTGTTTGTCCTGTATCCACACAGAGAGAACACATACAACCACACATCATTGTTTGTCCTAGTATCACACACAGAGGAGCACATACAACCACACAGTCATTGTTTGTCCTAGTATCCACACAGAGAGAGCACATACAACCACACATCATTGTTTTCCTAGTATCCACACACAGAGAAGCACATTACAACCACACAGTCATTGTTTGTCCTAGTATCCACACAGAGAGACACATACAACCACACAGTCATTGTTTGTCCTAGTATCCACACAGAGAGAGCACATACAACCACACAGTCATTGTTTGTCCTAGTATCCACACAGAGAGAGCACATACAACACAACAGTCATTGTTTGTCCTAGTATCCACACAGAGAGAGCACATACAACCACACAGTCATTGTTTGTCTAGTATCACACACAGAGAGAGCACATACAACCACACAGTCATTGTTTGTCCTAGTATCCACACAGAGAGAACACATACAACCACACAATCATTGTTTGTCCTAGTATCCACACAGAGAGACACATACAACCACACAGTCATTGTTTGTCCTAGTATCCACACAGAGAGAGCACATACAACCACACAGTCATTGTTTGTCCTAGTATCCACACAGAGAGAGCACATACAACCACACATCATTGTTTGTCCTAGTATCCACACAGAGAGACAATACAACCACACAATCATTGTTTGTCCTAGTATCCACACAGAGAGAACACATACAACCACACAGTCATTGTTTGTCCTAGTATCCACACAGAGAGACACATACAACCACACAGTCATTGTTTGTCCTAGTATCCACACAGAGAGAGCACATACAACCACACAGTCATTGTTTGTCCTAGTATCCACACAGAGAGAGCACATACAACCACACAATCATTGTTTGTCCTATATCCACACAGAGAGAGCACATACAACCACACAATCATTGTTTGTCCTAGTATCCACACAGAGAGAGCACATACAACCACACAGTCATTGTTTGTCCTAGTATCCACAAAGAGAAGCACATACAACCACACAATCATTGTTTGTCCTAGTATCCACACAGAGAGAGCACATACAACCACACAGTCATTGTTTGTCCTAGTATCCACACAGAGAGAGCACATACAACCACACAGTCATTGTTTGTCCTAGTATCACACAGAGAGAGCACATACAACCACACAATCATTGTTTGTCCTAGTATCCACACAGAGAGAGCACATACAACCACACATCATGTTTGTCCTAGTATCCACACAGAGAGAACACATACAACCACACATCATTGTTTGTCCTAGTATCCACACAGAGAGACACATACAACCACACAATCATTGTTTGTCCTAGTATCCACATCAGAGGAGCACATACAACCACACAAGTCATTGTTTGTCCTAGTATCCACACAGAGAGAGCACATACAACCACACATCATTGTTTGTCTAGTATCCACACAGGAGAGCACAATACAACCACACATCATTGTTTGTCCTAGTATCCACACAGAGAGAGCACATACAACCACACAGTCATTGTTTGTCCTAGTATTCACACAGAGAGAGCACATACAACCACACAATCATTGTTTGTCCTAGTATCCACACAAAGAGAGCACATACAACCACACAATCATTGTTTGTCCTAGTATCCACGCAGAGAGAACACATACAACCACACAATCATTGTTTGTCCTAGTATCCACACAAAGAGAACACATACAACCACACAATCATTTTTGTTCTAGTATTCACATACAAAGAGAGCACATACAACCACACAGTCATTGTTTGTCCTAGTATCCACACAGAGAGAGCACATACAACCACACAGTCATTGTTTGTCCTAGTATCAAACAGAGAGAGCACATACAACCACACAGTCATTGTTTGTCCTAGTATCCACATACAAAGAGAGCACATACAACCACACAGTCATTGTTTGTCCTAGTATCCACACAGAGTGAGCACATACAACCACACAGTCATTGTTTGTCCTAGTATCCACACAGAGTGAGCACATACAACCACACAGTCATTGTTTGTCCTAGTATCCACACAGAGAGGGCACATACAACCACACAGTCATTGTTTGTCCTAGTATCCACACAAAGAGAGCACATACAACCACACAATCATTGTTTGTCCTAGTATCCACGCAGAGAGAACACATACAACCACACAATCATTGTTTGTCCTAGTATCCACACAAAGAGAACACATACAACCACACAATCATTTTTGTTCTAGTATTCACATACAAAGAGAGCACATACAACCACACAGTCATTGTTTGTCCTAGTATCCACACAGAGAGAGCACATACAACCACACAGTCATTGTTTGTCCTAGTATCAAACAGAGAGAGCACATACAACCACACAGTATTTGTCCTATCATACTCAACTGTTACTTCTCCCAGACCTACAGCTGCCTCTCTCACAAGCAACATTTGGAGGTTACAGTGTCAATGTCTCCCAGGGAGGTCACAGTCCCTACAGAGCTTCCTGGTGGCCGGAACTCTCAACTACAACTCTAGACGCCGTCAGGCTAAGTTTAGGTTGAACGTCCGCTTGACAACTGTTATTAGCAGGGTACAGCGACCGTCTAGAGATCTACACGTCCAGGGATCGATGCTCGCAACGGGATAAATTGGAGCGTAGGACTTTTCACCAAGTTTTAAATTGCCGGTCAGGGATCGTGTTGTGGGGTATTAAATTTAGTCTATAGCTAAGTTATTGGGGAAGTTAAACAATATTCTGAGTGTTCTTAGTTCAGCTCCGGATACAGATGAAAATAAATTTACTAGGTATTTGTATACAAGCGCTAGGTCTGGTGAGCATCAGTCAATACTAGGATATGTTACACAGGGGGCGGGGTAAATAATTACAGCGTCTCAAAACCCGTTCGGTCTTTATTCATATGTATTGTCTGCGCTAGAGGGTCGTCCCTAAACCACGTAACGTTTTTTTCTTACCTTTTCAGCCCCCCCTTCCGCCATGTAACATAATTTAGACATTTAGCTTACCCCCCCCCCCCTGCCGTGTTACGTAACTTTTCTTCCCAAGAATGAATGTCATTATTTCATAGTGATGTTTTGTCATACTAAAGGAGGGATTCAGAATTAATACTTCTTAAAATACATTTTAAATCCTGAACATAAATGATTTCGGAGAGTATTATTATTATTATTTATGGGTAGCTACATATACAAACAGATAAGACAGACAAGTACAAACATAAAGACGTTGAGTTCAACTTCCTCAGGTTCATGAGGAAAAACCTCTGCTATATTTATGTTATGGATGTCAGGTTTGCGATCTGAGTAAGAGCCGGGCGGCACTACTATGTGCTGACTAGGTTGGCCCTTTCTATAGTGACGCTACATGATGATGTTAAAGTGCCCACCTACGATGCTTGATGCTGGGGGAAGACATCTTTCTTAATATTGTGTACTTTTTTATAGTCATATTATCATCATCTAGAGAGCTATTTAAACAATTCTAGGTATATAACTTTTCTTAATTATTATTGGATTAACCTACAATTTTACTTTTTAATTAACTTATCAATACCTAGACTTATGTTTCGTTCCAACATCAATCCTGGATCCTGGCTTCACTCTTGAAAATGACTAGATGGCCAATGAAGCAGAGATCGGGGTTCAAATACCTGTCGGGTGAACTCAGAGTGGCTTTTCCTAAATGGTTTTATAATATCTCTCCACGTTAATGAGGGTAGATTACCTCTAGAATTCTACCTTCCTCATTTATACTCCATCAGATAACTATAATAATAAATAATTTGAATAACTACAATTTGACTATACCAACCTACAAAATGTATACTAAAAAGATGGAATTTTAAAGAAAATTTACCAGTATTTGCATGGAGGAAGAGTGGGAAACCATTTCGGAAAAGCAACTCTCAGTAGACCTGACTGGTATTCGAACCCCATCTCTCCAACATCGGCCGTCAATTAGTCTACTGAGAGAATGACAATTTAGACAATGAGGCCACCGCATTGGGTGTATAATAGTTGCATTTATAAACATACACATTAGATTTATCAGAAGGGAAAAGGTATAGGCTTAAATACACCTACCTTTTGAAAATAATTAATGATATTTGAAGCTTTACTTTTCATAACATGCTGCTGATATGGAGAAATAACACTGATGGACTCCTCAAACTTGACTCGAGATAAATTCTGTACTTTTGCTTCTTTCCATGTCACTACAACATCTTTTTGAGAGTCTTCCACTGTTTTCTAGATATTACTTTTTATACGCAAGCAATGAACAAGTCTCCTCTTTTTGAAGAAATAATTTTTGTTTCTGTACAAACACAAGTGATTATTCAGGGCCTTTGTAAAAGAATGTGCAGTAGGAATCTAAATTATACTCAAACTCAACTATACTTATAAATTAAGGCCGCTTCGACTGACAGCTGCTATCCAACTAAAAGCACGTGAGGGGGTCAGTAGTTCATGTTTATCAAAGGTGAACACATGAACAATAATATTGTTTTTTAACATTATAATTTTAGTTTAAGACCTGTGTTACGTAACACTTTGATGTACCCCATCCTCCCCCCATGTAACAGCATGTAAACATTAGAGCTCACCCCTCCACCCCCCTTCAAAGCGTTACGTGGTTTAGGGACGGCCCTTAATGTGCTAGGGAAAAAGAAGTTGGGGTCTCAAGGAAATGTAACCGCATTTTTGAGTAGAGAGTGGAAATATATTTTGTATAAATTGCCAATAGTAGACCTACACCCGACTGGTATTCGAAATCCGAACTCGGCGTCATCGATAGTCCGATCTATTACGAGAGTAACGCCTTAGATCATTTGACCACTGTAGTGGGTCTCCTTTAACGTAATTAATGAATGAGTATAACCCGGATGGGTAGTAAGACACAGGGAAAACCAACCAACGATCCATTGACAACCTGACCACTTTGCTACCACAGCTAGCTCCAGCTGCAACAGACCCTGGTGTATGTGGTCTGACAGTGTCTACCAGAGCTATCTCCAGCTGCAACAGACCCTGGTGTATGTGGTCTGACAGTGTCTACCAGAGCTATCTCCAGCTGCAACAGACTCTGGTGTATGTGGTCTGACAGTGTCTACCAGAGCTATCTCCAGCTGCAACAGACTCTGGTGTATGTGGTCTGACAGTGTCTACCAGAGCTATCTCCAGCTGCAACAGACCCTGGTGTATGTGGTCTGACAGTGTCTACCAGTGCTATCTCCAGCTGCAACAGACCCTGGTGTATGTGGTCTGACAGTGTCTACCAGAGCTATCTCCAGCTGCAACAGACCCTGGTGTATGTGGTCTGACAGTGTCTACCAGAGCTAGCTACAGCTGCAACAGACCCTGGTGTATGTGGTCTGACAGTGTCTACCAGAGCTATCTCCAGCTGCAACAGACCCTGGTGTATGTGGTCTGACAGTGTCTACCAGAGCTAGCTACAGCTGCAACAGACCCTGGTGTATGTGGTCTGACAGTGTCTACCAGAGCTATCTCCAGCTGCAACAGACCCTGGTGTATGTGGTCTGACAGTGTCTACCAGAGCTATCTCCAGCTGCAACAGACCCTGGTGTATGTGGTCTGACAGTGTCTACCAGAGCTATCTCCAGCTGCAACAGACCCTGGTGTATGTGGTCTGACAGTGTCTACCAGAGCTATCTCCAGCTGCAACAGACCCTGGTGTATGTGGTCTGACAGTGTCTACCAGAGCTATCTCCAGCTGCAACAGACCCTGGTGTATGTGGTCTGACAGTGTCTACCAGAGCTATCTCCAGCTGCAACAGACCCTGGTGTATGTGGTCTGACAGTGTCTACCAGAGCTATCTCCAGCTGCAACAGACCCTGGTGTATGTGGTCTGACAGTGTCTACCAGAGCTATCTCCAGCTGCAACAGACCCTGGTGTATGTGGTCTGACAGTGTCTACCAGAGCTATCTCCAGCTGCAACAGACCCTGGTGTATGTGGTCTGACAGTGTCTACCAGAGCTATCTCCAGCTGCAACAGACCCTGGTGTATGTGGTCTGACAGTGTCTACCAGAGCTATCTCCAGCTGCAACAGACCCTGGTGTATGTGGTCTGACAGTGTCTACCAGAGCTATCTCCAGCTGCAACAGACCCTGGTGTATGTGGTCTGACAGTGTCTACCAGAGCTATCTCCAGCTGCAACAGACCCTGGTGTATGTGGTCTGACAGTGTCTACCAGAGCTATCTCCAGCTGCAACAGACTCTGGTGTATGTGGTCTGACAGTGTCTACCAGAGCTATCTCCAGCTGCAACAGACCCTGGTGTATGTGGTCTGACAGTGTCTACCAGAGCTATCTCCAGCTGCAACAGACCCTGGTGTATGTGGTCTGACAGTGTCTACCAGAGCTATCTCCAGCTGCAACAGACCCTGGTGTATGTGGTCTGACAGTGTCTACCAGAGCTATCTCCAGCTGCAACAGACCCTGGTGTTGTGGTCTGACAGTGTCTACCAGAGCTATCTCCAGCTGCAACAGACCCTGGTGTATGTGGTCTGACAGTGTCTACCAGAGCTAGCTACAGCTGCAACAGACCCTGGTGTATGTGGTCTGACAGTGTCTACCAGAGCTATCTCCAGCTGCAACAGACTCTGGTGTATGTGGTCTGACAGTGTCTACCAGAGCTAGCTACAGCTGCAACAGACCCTGGTGTATGTGGTCTGACAGTGTCTACCAGAGCTAGCTACAGCTGCAACAGACTCTGGTGTATGTGGTCTGACAGTGTCTACCAGAGCTATCTCCAGCTGCAACAGACCCTGGTGTATGTGGTCTGACAGTGTCTACCAGAGCTATCTCCAGCTGCAACAGACCCTGGTGTTGTGGTCTGACAGTGTCTACCAGAGCTATCTCCAGCTGCAACAGACCCTGGTGTATGTGGTCTGACAGTGTCTACCAGAGCTATCTCCAGCTGCTACAGACCCTGGTGTATGTGGTCTGACAGTGTCTACCAGAGCTATCTCCAGCTGCAACAGACCCTGGTGTTGTGGTCTGACAGTGTTTGTCAAGAAGGCACAGATCAATGATAGTGTTTATCAGGAAAACGTGACCAAACCTTACATTTGAACAATAAGCGGGTTAACGGTATTTACTTGTCTGAGAGTTGTCCGTACAAAACATGTAACACAGATAAAATAACGGCCACTTTATAAACACAACTCATTTAGCTTTATCTTTTTTTATGGTCATTCGATAATAATAATTACTAAAATTGTTTTGAGACTATAACATTTTGGCAGGATATTTAAAACAGTTTGAGAGAGTGGGGCTAAGGTAGAAAAGATAGAAAGTAGAGTACATTCACAACCCGAATTTACTTGGATGTCAGTTCATAAAGTTGCTAGAAATAGTACCTAATATATCCCTACACCAACAGATGACATCTGTCACTTTGGATAGCTGTAATGAAAACGTATGGTGGTGTATGTGTATGATAGTTAACCGCAGTAAATTACGCCAATATTATTTATATTTATTTGAGGTCGAGCACAAAGCTTATTTATCGTTTTATTCCACTTTAAAAAATTATTATTCATAGCACTTTCACAAAAGGTATAGCAAATATAGCTTCAAAATGGCGACTGACGAATCTATAAACATGTGATTGATCATGACGCAAACAAGTTCTTTACAGTGGTGCACCAAAACATTTGATACAAATATTTTATTCAGTTAAATATCTCGAAATACAATAAAATAATCATAAAATAATGTATTATATATATATATATATATAATAAAAGGACAAGTATTTTTCTTTTCTAAGTAAATACGATGCCTGTATTAAAAATTATTAATGTATGCACTATATTACACGTTATTGATAACAGTCCAAAACGAAGAATAAGTACTTTTGATTATGTTTAAAATATCATTTCCGATTGGATAAAAATAAATTAATAAAAGTAATGAAATAGTGTGAGAAAACTTAGGTTTACGTTATTTTAAATGTATAATTTAACGTGTAATTAAAAAACTTATCATTTATAACAAAACAGTGATCTTTTACAAGGTGTTGCCAACCCAAAACCTAAACATATTATTTTTATTAACTGTCATTCAGGTAAAAAGCTATACTGAACAGACTTTAGCAATGTTTCAGCCCATTCAAGCTACACCGACCACGTAAGGAAGCGGTTATCTGCTTCGCTTGGATGTGTAATTAGCTAGGATAATCCTACTAGACAACTAACAAACCTAGCAAGCTCTGGTAAGGTATCAAATAGGCCTCCAACCTACTAGACAACTATCAGACCTAGCAAGCTCTGGTAAGGTATCAAATAGGCCTCCAACCTACTAGACAACTATCAGACCTAGCAAGCTCTGGTAAGGTATCAAATAGGCCTCCAACCTACTAGACAACTATCAGACCTAGCAAGCTCTGGTAAGGTGTCAAATAGGCCTCCAACCTACTAGACAACTATCAGACCTAGCAAGCTCTGGTAAGGTGTCAAATAGGCCTCCAACCTACTAGACAACTATCAGACCTAGCAAGCTCTGGTAAGGTATCAAATAGGCCTCCAACCTACTAGACAACTCAACAAACCTAGCAAGCTCTGGTAAGGTATCAAATAGGCCTCCAACCTACCAGACACAACAACTATCACACCTATGTTCCCTAGGGAGAGGGACATTGATCTGGATCATGTTCCTTCTCTCCTACCTATCAACCAGAAATGTAGATATAGAAATACATTAGCAGTTGCTCCAACTCAAGCACATTGACACTAAACACACACAGGCATTTATTATTATTATTGTGATGTCTGGCTGGTTTAATGACCATCTGAACAAGAGCATCGGATAACGGGAAACCTGATTTGATCTGCTTTCAAGCTAAGCTATCAGGTTCGAATACTCATTTTGATAGCTTAAAAAATAAACACACTTATTTAAAAGGTATCTGGGTCTGACTCATTTCCTGATTTTCACCGATGTAACTGAAGGAAACAGGACAAGTAGAAAGAATATTGAGTAATTGTATAATAATTCCTTGTCAAGTGACCAGCCCACGGTATAAACACCCCCTCCTTGTCAAGTGACCAGCCCACGGTATAAACACCCCCTCCTTGTCAAGTGACCAGTCCACGGTATAAACACCCCCTCCTTGTCAAGTGACCAGCCCACGGTATAAACACACCCCTCCTTGTCAAGTGACCAGTCCACGGTATAAACACCCCCTCCTTGTCAAGTGACCAGCCCACGGTATAAACACCCCCTCCTTGTCAAGTGACCAGCCCACGGTATAAACACCCCCTCCTTGTCAAGTGACCAGTCCACGGTATAAACACCCCCTCCTTGTCAAGTGACCAGCCCACGGTATAAACACCCCCTCCTTGTCAAGTGACCAGCCCACGGTATAAACACCCCCTCCTTGTCAAGTGACCAGTCCACGGTATAAACACCCCCTCCTTGTCAAGTGACCAGCCCACGGTATAAACACCCCTCCTTGTCAAGTGACCAGTCCACGGTATAAACACCCCCTCCTTGTCAAGTGACCAGCCCACGGTATAAACACCCCCTCCTTGTCAAGTGACCAGTCCACGGTATAAACACCCCCTCCTTGTCAAGTGACCAGCCCACGGTATAAACACCCCCTCCTTGTCAAGTGACCAGCCCACGGTATAAACACCCCCTCCTTGTCAAGTGACCAGTCCACGGTATAAACACCCCCTCCTTGTCAAGTGACCAGCCCACGGTATAAACACCCCCTCCTTGTCAAGTGACCAGCCCACGGTATAAACACCCCCCCTTGTCAAGTGACCAGTCCACGGTATAAACACCCCCTCCTTGTCAAGTGACCAGCCCACGGTATAAACACCCCCTCCTTGTCAAGTGACCAGCCCACGGTATAAACACCCCCTCCTTGTCAAGTGACCAGCCCACGGTATAAACACCCCCTCCTTGTCAAGTGACCAGTCCACGGTATAAACACCCCCTCCTTGTCAAGTGACCAGCCCACGGTATAAACACCCCTCCTTGTCAAGTGACCAGTCCACGGTATAAACACCCCCTCCTTGTCAAGTGACCAGCCCACGGTATAAACACCCCCTCCTTGTCAAGTGACCAGCCCACGGTATAAACACCCCCTCCTTGTCAAGTGATCAGCCCACGGTATAAACACCCCCTCCTTGTCAAGTGACCAACCCACGGTGTAAACACCCCCTCCTTGTCAAGTGACCAGTCCACGGTATAAACACCCCCTCCTTGTCAAGTGACCAGCCCACGGTATAAACACCCCCTCCTTGTCAAGTGACCAGCCACGGTATAAACACCCCCTCCTTGTCAAGTGACCAGTCCACGGTATAAACACCCCCTCCTTGTCAAGTGACCAGTCCACGGTATAAACACCCCCTCCTTGTCAAGTGACCAGCCCACGGTATAAACACCCCTCCTTGTCAAGTGACCAACCCACGGTATAAACACCCCCTCCTTGTCAAGTGACCAGTCCACGGTATAAACACCCCCTCCTTGTCAAGTGACCAGCCCACGGTATAAACACCCCCTCCTTGTCAAGTGACCAGTCCACGGTATAAACACCCCCTCCTTGTCAAGTGACCAGCCCACGGTAAAACACCCCTCCTTGTCAAGTGACCAGTCCACGGTATAAACACCCCCTCCTTGTCAAGTGACCAACCCACGGTATAAACACCCCCTCCTTGTCAAGTGACCAGTCCACGGTATAAACACCCCCTCCTTGTCAAGTGACCAGCCCACGGTATAAACACCCCCTCCTTGTCAAGTGACCAGCCCACGGTATAAACACCCCCTCCTTGTCAAGTGACCAGCCCACGGTATAAACACCCCCTCCTTGTCAAGTGACCAACCCACGGTATAAACACCCCCTCCTTGTCAAGTGACCAGCCCACGGTATAAACACCCCCTCCTTGTCAAGTGACCAGTCCACGGTATAAACACCCCCTCCTTGTCAAGTGACCAGCCCACGGTATAAACACAGGCCCAAACAATGACTAATATTATCTGAAAGTGCGTAACATGATTTAACCTGATTTATGGTTTCATGCACCAAACAGCATTTTTTGAAACTATCCCTTTTCATTGGTTGGGACAATTCGGACAGCGGGGATACGTGGGAAAATACATTAGGCTCATTTTGTCTGGTTTACCAGTGATGGGGAGGTGGGGTTCGAATCTTTCCCAGGTGTAGTAGGTTGTTTCACCTTTCTCCCTTTGAGCAATTGCCGGTACATTTCCTCTAAATACAATCTCGTTGATCCTCAACCCAATATTATAAATAGGTGGATTGCCCTAATGGATGGTAAGATGAGGAGAATAATCTGTGCGGTGAGAGAACTAGAGAAATAGAGAGATTCGAGCAACTTGACGTGTGAGGAACTGTTGGTAGACTGGGAGAGAACTAGAGAAATAGAGAGATTCGAGCAACTTGACGTGTGAGGAACTGCTGGTATCGTGACTTAGACCAGTTTCGCTAATGATATGTTAATGATATGAAGTCCTCCAGTGGTAGAAGGAAAGTAGGGTCTAATATTCACTGTCGCGTGTGATCTAGAGTTCGTGTTTTGAAACAATACAGAGGTTGGAAGGTTGGAAGGTGGAAGGACAGCTGTTTATAGATTGCGGGCAATAAACTGACTGAAAATAGCTCACTCGTAGATGCTACACTCAAAAGTCCGACACAATCTTCTTGCGAATGGACACATTTGACGGCTGGAACAGTTACTATCTATAACTATATACTGACAATAATAATAAGGTAATATGTTATCAATGTTGACCGCAAAATAATATGGCTTGGTTTGTTAAAAAGTACTCTGAATGTCCACTCGTAATAAAAACAAGGAATACAACAATATATTCCGGTCGGGCCACAATGGCACTGGTGTTAAAGTGTGTTGGCCAAGGAAGTCCTTGTTGCTGATCACACGGATTTCTCAAACCTCTATTTGTAGCCCCAAATAGTTACAGAATATGTTTTAGGATTAATAGATTCAAATACGAAAATTTTCACTTTCCCTAGTATCTTACGAACGAACTCTTCGCAGACAAAAGAATGATTATTTCCCGTGTCAAACAGTCCCAAACAATTATCTTACCCAAGGCCGTAGCCAGCCAATGATTTCAGGGGGGTTTGGTGGGCATATCCCCCAATTGCTGGAAGCTAGAAAAAATTCTAAAGGATAAAGTGTTCTAGAAGCTATCTGATGTGTTTTTATGGCTACATTACCTCTAACTGCTGAAGGCTAGGGAAATCTCTAGATATTAAACACCTCTAGAAGCTCTCTGAAGTGCTTTTTATGGTAACACAGCCGCCTAATTTGTATTTGTATCTTAATTTTGATATTGTTTGAACCATAAATAAAGCCATATATATTTTGTTCATAGAATTTCGGAGGGGGTTTGAACCCCCAAAACCCTCTCCTGGCTACGCCTTGATCTTACCCAACCTAAATAAGAACACGTGGTTCAGGGGTAATACCATGACTGGTGGCTACGCCCTACAAGTTTCTAGAGTTACATTGTCTTTGGACATGTCCCAGCCTACGACACCGGAAGCAACATCTAACGTGCGAGAGATCCCTTGATGCAGAAATCCTACCTTTTGAATCCGAAACTTTGTTCCTATTTTCCCTCCTCCGAAAATCTGAAGAAGCAAGGCTCAGCGGATAAGGCCATATTAACTGAACCGGGATTTGAACTTTTCCGGGTGAGCCTAACACCAGGCGGCGTTATGAGTTTATAAATACTCCTTTTTAGAAAGTAAGGTCACCTCAATAGATGAGGCTAAGAAATAAAGTTCCTGGACCGTGGAGGGACCATTAGTAAACACAAAATGTCTCCTAGTAAGGGGCGAGGGGGTACATTTTCAAGTATGATATTACCTAATTGGTGTTCCATAAGATCAGTTTAAAGGGCATCGTCTGCTTCGGTTATTGACGTCACTAAGTCCCTAAGAGACTCGTGGGTGGACTGGAAACTACGCACTGCCTCTCTACGTAATTTTTTCTCTTACTCTATTTGGCAAAAGAGCATTCAGAATAAGTTATTTTACTGTCCTCAGAGATAGGTTACCCTGAATCCACTGTGAAAATAGCTGGGTCAGAAACCCAGACGTTTTGGTTAAAGAAAGAGTCAAAATTCTGGATCAACTGACCCGTTTTAAATAGGATGCCCTGTTGACTACATCAAGAAAATTAAATAGAGCAGTGTGATCTTGCCTATTACAAACAGGGATGCGATTTAAAATCTCAATTAAAAGCTTACTCTGACTCTTGGGATATAAGGTTGGTACTGCGGAGGGGAGGGGGGGACCTATTGGTTCACCACACGCATCCCATGGGCATGTCGACGTAGGTTACTCCCACCTCAATAATCTGCCTACTTAAGAAGGTACGTAGCTCACCATCAGTAGAGCTGTAGTAAAATGGGACCTCCCTGTTACCGAGCATTGCAACCAACTGGTACCGACTCAACTTATACACATTAGATTTAGTCAGCTTGGCTGTGAACTCTTCATCTTTTTCCGGAGTCGGCCCCATGGTCAGCGGCAGAAACATACACAAACAAACAAGATTTAGGGCCAGTTTCATAGTCAGACTTAGTACGCCTAAAGTGCGAGTCGATACTAAATACAGGACGACACCTACCTAGACAAAAATGGAATGGGCCAGTTTCATATGCGAAACTGGCCCATTCCATTCAATTTCAGGTAGGTGACGTCTTGTATTTAGTATCGACTCGCACTTTAGGCGTACTAAGTCTGACTATGAAACTGGCCCTTAGTACATTTTTCATAACAATGAAATACAATTTTGAGATCCCCTAGCACTAAGGGGACGGCCAGACTGGGCGAGCGCGCGAGCACTAAAATATAAAATAGAACACATTGGTTGTAATGGGAGGTAGACAGACTGGAGCGCGCGAGCGACAAAATATAAAATAGAACACATTGGTTGTATTGGGAGGTGGCCAGACTGGAGCGCGCGCGCTGAAGATTACTGTTCTATTTCAAGCCGCGCGCTCGACCGTACAGTCTAGTTTACAGGCGCTAGGCAATATTATTGTATGTTGGTTCATTGAGTGCTAGGAAAACTTCTCATTTTGACATTTTTATTACTATTGAAGGTTTAGCACACTTGCTACTAACGGCCTAATTTAATTGGTAAGATCATAAACCACACTTATATATAAAGACTGCTATGTTAAAATACTTCAATATTATTAAAGTAGGCCTTTACAAATAAGAATCACCATTAGCGTGGAGAGAGGATGAGAAAACCACAACAATAAATCACTTGTTAAAAAAACCTCAGTTCACTCAGCCAACCCTGACTATCCCGACCGCTCTGTGAAGCAATGTAGCGCAGCTTCTTTGTAACCCCGACCCAAAATAGCCGCAAAATGAGAATAATAAGGATGTGGTTTCCAAATTAACATTTGTTGATAAGACAAACCTCAATTTAAACGTATATAGTTGAAGCATCGAATGAACCACCTACAATATAGTATTTAAGTTCAATTCCATAGCTACGTATTGAAAATTAAGGTTAAGAAAAATGCTCACGTCAGATTTATAACAAAAGATAATGGATTATGAGTGAATACAACTAATCTCAATCAACATAATCATTATAAAGGTATAAAGGTGTAGTCAACTCTCACGCCTGGTGAGCCTAAGGCAACATCACAATTACTTAATACATTACTATCCACGTCCAATATGGCGGCATTTAAATTTAAATATTGAATTCCGTATTAAATATGGCGGCATTTAAATAGAAAGAAGAATTTTTGGAGCAATACTAATGCTATCTAGTGGCCTAAAGACAAAGCAAGCTGTGACAAACATTTTTTTAAATGACCTCAGAAATATTATTTTAAATTTAATATTGGATTTCAATAAATAATCACAATTAAATATTTAATCTGAAAGGTTAATTTAGAAAAGTTTGACAAAGAATAGATATAAGTCGAAAGAGAATTTTGAATTCAAGATTGCTAGTCTGCTTAATTGCAGCGCATAGCTTATCTAGGCAGTCGACGGCGGTATTATGGGTACCAATACAGACGAAACATGTCAATTTATAATCATAGAAAGTCATCACGTGATTCCAGAGACGGAGAGAGGGGGTTCAAAATAGGGAATGGATGGGTAAAGGAAGGAGAACATGGCGCATGCATGGAACCAATGGAACAACTGGCACTAGCCCAAACGCTTGTATTCGTGGAACACTCTAGAAGCATCCATAGCATTCTATTGAGGTCTCGAATCATCTGTGTCGTGGAACTCATGACGTCATCTGGCATGATACGTCACCCTGGCCCTGACTGGCGCTTTCTTTATTCGAACGGGAACGTTGAAGTGGGTAGGACGGACGAAATTTTCTTCGGGGAGTAGTTGTATGAGTACCATTATTTAATAATCACGTTTGTAACGTGTCATATTATGTTACACATTCTGATGATAAGTAACCATCTCGTGCAACTTCCTTCCTCTTAAACACGCAGTGACGTAGTTTTGGGAACTGTTGAGAAGAACTTGGCGGGCCTGAGAAGTATAGCAAGTCTGGAGCATTAGTTCCACGGATATATTGTTGTTCAGGGGAGTAGCAAGTCTGGAGCATTAGTTCCATGGATATATTGTTGTTCGGGGGAGTAGCAAGTCTGGAGCATTAGTTCCATGGATATATTGTGGCTAAGGGGAGTATCAAATCTGGAGCATTAGTTCCATGGATATAGTGTTGTTCAGGGGAGTAGCAAGTCTGGAGCATTAGTTCCACGGATATATTGTTGTTCGGGGGAGTAGCAAGTCTGGAGCCTTAGTTCCATGGATATAGTGTTGTTCAGGGAAGTAGCAAGTCTGGAGCATTAGTTCCATGGATATAGTGTTGTTCAGGGAAGTAGCAAGTCTGGAGCATTAGGTCCATGGTTATATTGTGGTTAAGAGGAGTAGCAAGTCTGGAGCATTAGTTACATGGTTATATTGTGGTTAAGGGGAGTAGCAAGTCTGGAGCATTAGTTACATGGATATATTGTTGTTCGGGGGAGTAACAAGTCTGGAGCATTAGGTCCATGGTTATATTGTGGTTAAGAGGAGTAGCAAGTCTGGAGCATTAGTTCCATGGATATATTGTTGTTCAGGGGAGTAGCAAGTCTGGAGCATTAGTTACATGGTTATATTGTGGTTAAGAGGAGTAGCAAGTCTGGAGCATTAGTTCCATGGATATATTGTGGTTAAGAGAGTAGCAAGTCTGGAGCATTAGTTCCATGGGTATATTGTGGTTAAGGGGAGTATCAAGTCTGGAGCATTAGTTCCATGGATATATTGTTGTTCAGGGGAGTAGCAAGTCTGGAGCATTAGTTGCATGGATATAGTGTTGTTCAGGGAAGTAGCAAGTCTGGAGCATTAGTTGCATGGTAATATGGTGGTTAAGAGGAGTAGCAAGTCTGGAGCATTAGTTACATGGATATATTGTGGTTAAGAGGAGTAGCAAGTCTGGAGCATTAGGTCCATGGTTATATTGTGGTTAAGAGGAGTAGCAAGTCTGGAGCATTAGTTCCATGGATATATTGTTGTTCAGGGGAGTAGCAAGTCTGGAGCATTAGTTACATGGTTATATTGTGGTTAAGAGGAGTAGCAAGTCTGGAGCATTAGTTACATGGTTATATTGTGGTTAAGGGGAGTAGCAAGTCTGGAGCATTAGGTCCATGGTTATATTGTGGTTAAGAGGAGTATCAAATCTGGAGCATTAGTTACATGGTTATATTGTGGTTAAGGGGAGTAGCAAGTCTGGAGCATTAGTTGCATGGTAATATGGTGGTTAAGAGGAGTAGCAAGTCTGGAGCATTAGTTACATGGATATATTGTTGTTCAGGGGAGTAACAAGTCTGGAGCATTAGTTCCATGGATATATTGTTGTTCAGGGAGTAGCAAGTCTGGAGCATTAGTTCCATGGATATATTGTTGTTCAGGGGAGTAACAAGTCTGGAGCATTAGTTGCATGGTTATATTGTGGTTAAGAGGAGTAGCAAGTCTGGAGCATTAGTTACATGGTTATATTGTGGTTAAGGGGAGTAGCAAGTCTGGAGCATTAGTTCCATGGATATATTGTTGTTCAGGGGAGTAACAAGTCTGGAGCATTAGGTCCATGGTTATATTGTGGTTAAGAGGAGTAGCAAGTCTGGAGCATTAGTTACATGGATATATTGTGTTCAGGGGAGTAGCAAGTCTGGAGCATTAGTTCCACGGATATATTGTTGTTCGGGGGAGTAGCAAGTCTGGAGCCTTAGTTCCATGGATATATTGTGGTTAAGAGGAGTAGCAAGTCTGGAGCATTAGGTCCATGGATATATTGTGGTTAAGAGGAGTATCAAATCTGGAGCATTAGTTCCATGGATATATTGTGGTTAAGAGGAGTAGCAAGTCTGGAGCATTAGTTCCATGGATATATTGTGGTTAAGAGGAGTAGCAAGTCTGGAGCATTAGTTCCATGGGTATATTGTGGTTAAGGGGAGTATCAAGTCTGGAGCATTAGTTCCATGGATATATTGTTGTTCAGGGGAGTAGCAAATCTGGAGCATTAGTTCCATGGTTATATTGTTGTTCAGGGGAGTAGCAAATCTGGAGCATTAGGTCCATGGTTATATTGTGGTTAAGAGGAGTAGCAAATATGGAGCATTAGTTCCATGGTTATATTGTGGTTAAGAGGGAGTATCAAATCTGGAGCATTAGTTACATGGTTATATTGTGGTTAAGAGGAGTAGCAAGTCTGGAGCATTAGTTCCATGGATATATTGTTGTTCAGGGGAGTAACAAGTCTGGAGCATTAGGTCCATGGTTATATTGTGGTTAAGAGGAGTATCAAATCTGGAGCATTAGTTACATGGTTATATTGTGGTTAAGGGGAGTAGCAAGTCTGGAGCATTAGTTGCATGGTAATATGGTGGTTAAGAGGAGTAGCAAGTCTGGAGCATTAGTTACATGGTTATATTGTGGTTAAGAGGAGTAGCAAGTCTGGAGCATTATGTCCATGGTTATATTGTGGTTAAGGGGAGTAGCAAGTCTGGAGCATTAGTTACATGGTTATATTGTGGTTAAGAGGAGTAGCAAGTTTGGAGCATTAGGTCCATGGTTATATTGTGGTTAAGGGGAGTGAGGGGACCATACCACAGTCCCAAGACCTGCTTGAAGGGTAAGGATCTCCAAATGCCACAGATAAAGAATCTTCACTTGAAATAATTTGATTCATGTAGAAGCAACATGAAAGGTGTCTAGTGATAATCTGGGTCGTGTTAAGACTATCTTGGTGCAAGACACTCTTCTAGTGCAAGATACTATCCTGGTGCAAGACTCTTCTAGTGCAAGATACTATCCTGGTGCAAGACACTCTTCTAGTGCAAGATACTATCCTGGTGCAAGACACTCTTCTAGTGCAAGATACTATCCTGGTGCAAGACACTCTTCTAGTGCAATATACTATCCTGGTGCAAGACACTCTTCTAGTGCAAGATACTATCCTGGTGCAAGACACTCTTCTAGTGCAAGATACTATCCTGGTGCAAGACACTCTTCTAGTGCAATATACTATCTTGGTGCAAGACACTCTTCTAGTGCAAGATACCCATCTTGCTGGTTCATGGAACAAAGAGCTAAAAATAAATGGACTAGAAATCATTTTTACGAAATGTCTATAAATATTTGTCATTAAATGTCAAAATTGACACCTTCTCTAAAATGTGGCAACATCCCAGTTCATGTAAATACATCAAATTGTATCTAGAAACGGTTGAATGTTCTTCTAACTGTGGAGCTACTGAATCAGTCCACTGTTTGAATTGTCTTGTCCCGTGAAATAATCAAACGTATTCACTTCATAGTTATTTGACAGCAATGATGTCAACTTTCTCTTCTCGACAAGTCAACACTCGGTAATTGCCTCTATCCAATCTTGACAACTCACAGAGATCTAGCTCAACGGGAGCTGCAGCCTCTCATGAGCTGTCATGTGTCGTGATATGACGTTTTAATTAAAATATTAATTTGGTGTTTTAATTAATATTCTATGTATTTTTTTTACCTTCAATCAGCGAACACATTTTACCCTGGTGGAATGTAAATTTTTCGTGAGATAATATATATACATTCGAATGGATTTTTTAGCCTGACATGTAAAATACATAACTAATTACCGTTGAAGAAGTGTTTCAATCAATATACCTATACTCCATTCACGGTAGGAATTACTCTCTTAAAGGTCTTTTTTCCTATCAAAATCCTATTATATAATAGCTTTCTGGTAGGGAAAAAGGCTTTTCAGAAAATAATTCCTACGCTGAACAGACTTTATCTCCTCGTGTCTATATGTGATACATCCTTGACATAACTTAGACGCTTAGGAACTAATTAGGTTCCAGTACAGTATCCGTGCAACTAGACCTGCCGGTAAGATTGATAACACCCGCCTCGGTGGCGTAGTTGGCTAACGCGCTAGTCGTGTTGAGCTCGACCGCCGAGGACGGGGAGATCGAGGTTCGAATCTCGGTCGGGTGAACTGGGGGTGGTTTTTCCTAAATGGTTTTCCACTCTCCCTCCACGCAAATGCGGGTTCACTTCCTCTAAATTCAACCCTCCCAATTCCTAATCCATTAGAGTAATTAGTACTTAAGCGTATAACCCGAACGGGTAGTAAGACGCGGTGCTAAATATTATTATTAAGATTGATAACTACTAGCGTATTATCTTCTGCTGGCTCAAGGCAAAACAACAAATATAACTGTATTGAGCTTAATCTAGGGGGAATACAGATTAGCATATACGCATGGAGAGAGGATTGGAAAACTCGTCGTGAATATCACACGTGGAAGACAATCCCAGATCACCCGGTAGAGATATGAACTCTGACTTATCCACCAACAGTGATCAAGTGCACGAATATTCGTCCTGCACCACCATTTGTAGCAGAGTAGAGAGAAGGTCAGAGCAGTGGAATAGAGAGAAGATTATAGCAGCGGAGTAGAGAGAAGGTCAGAGTAGCAGAGTAGAGAGGTCAGAGTAGTGGAGTAGAGAGAAGATTATAGCAGCAGAGTAGAGAGAAGGTCAGAGTAGCAGAGTAGAGAGAAGGTCAGAGCAGTGGAGTATAAAAAAGAAAAGAGCAGAATATTATATAGAAGAGGCTTTCATAGCTGTGTTTATTGACTCGGGTATTCTATTTAGATTGTCCTTCACACTCGTGATCTATATATTCGTAAACATCGGCAAAAATAATTTCACGTGGGTCGATCTAATCTGATAGTTACCATCGCACCCACTTCGCAATTCCTCAAGAAACCAACACTTGTTCCGATCAGACTCAAGAACTAGGTGTAATCAGGACAAGCTGCAGTTAAACAGGGACTAGGGACAGTTCCAGGTGGAATCAGGACAAGCTGCTGTTAAACAGGGACTAGGGACAGTGCCAGGTGGAATCAGGACAAGCATCTGTTGAACAGGGACTAGGGACAGTGCCAGGTTGAATCAGAACAAGCATCTGTTAAACAGGGACTAGGGACAGTGTCAGGTGGAATCAGGACAAGCTGCTGTTAAACAGGGATTAGGTAGAATGCCAGGTGGAATCAGGACAAGCTTCTGTTAAACAGGGACTAGGGACAGTGCCAGGTGGAATCAGGACAAGCTGCTGTTAAACAGGGACTAGGGACAGTGCCAGGTGGAATCAGGACAATCTGCTGTTAAACAGGGATTAGGGACAGTGCCAGGTTGAATCAGAACAAGCATCTGTTAAACAGGGACTAGGGACAGTGTCAGGTGGAATCAGGACAAGCTGCTGTTAAACAGGATTAGGGAGAATGCCAGGTGGAATCAGGACAAGCTGCTGTTAAACAGGGACTAGGGACAGTGCCAGGTGGAATCAGGACAAGCTGCTGTTAAACAGGGACTAGGGACAGTGCCAGGTGGAATCAGTACAAGCTGCTGTTAAACAGGACTAGGAAAAGTGCCAGGTGGAATCAGGACAAGCTGCTGTTAAACAGGGACTAGGGACAGTGCCAGGTGGAATCAGGACAATCAGCTGTTAAACAGGGATTAGGGACAGTGCCAGGTTGAATCAGAACAAGCATCTGTTAAACAGGGACTAGGGACAGTGTCAGGTGGAATCAGGACAAGCTGCTGTTAAACAGGGATTAGGGAGAATGCCAGGTGGAATCAGGACAAGCTGCTGTTAAACAGGGACTAGGGACAGTGCCAGGTGGAATCCGGACAAGCTGCTGTTAAACAGGGATTAGGGACAGTGCCAGGTGGAATCAGGACAATCTGCTGTTAAACAGGGATTAGGGACAGTGCCAGGTTGAATCAGAACAAGCATCTGTTAAACAGGGACTAGGGACAGTGTCAGGTGGAATCAGGACAAGCTGCTGTTAAACAGGGATTAGGGAGAATGCCAGGTGGAATCAGGACAAGCTGCTGTTAAACAGGGACTAGGGACAGTGCCAGGTGGAATCAGGACAAGCTGCTGTTAAACAGGGACTAGAGACAGTGCCAGGTGGAATCAGGACAAGCTGCTGTTAAACAGGGACTAGGAAAAGTGCCAGGTGGAATCAGGACAAGCTGCTGTTAAACAGGGACTAGGGACAGTGCCAGGTGGAATCAGGACAATCAGCTGTTAAACAGGGATTAGGGACAGTGCCAGGTTGAATCAGAACAAGCATCTGTTAAACAGGGACTAGGGACAGTGTCAGGTGGAATCAGGACAAGCTGCTGTTAAACAGGGGCTAGGGAGAATGCCAGGTGGAATCAGGACAAGCTGCTGTTAAACAGGGACTAGGGACAGTGCCAGGTGGAATCCGGACAAGCTGCTGTTAAACAGGGATTAGGGACAGTGCCAGGTGGAATCAGGACAATCTGCTGTTAAACAGGGATTAGGGACAGTGCCAGGTTGAATCAGAACAAGCATCTGTTAAACAGGGACTAGGGACAGTGTCAGGTGGAATCAGGACAAGCTGCTGTTAAACAGGGATTAGGGAGAATGCCAGGTGGAATCAGGACAAGCTGCTGTTAAACAGGGACTAGGGACAGTGTCAGGTGGAATCAGGACAAGCTGCTGTTAAACAGGGACTAGAGACAGTGCCAGGTGGAATCAGGACAAGCTGCTGTTAAACAGGGACTAGGGACAGTGTCAGGTGGAATCAGGACAAGCTGCTGTTAAACAGGGATTATGGACAGTGTCAGGTGGAATCAGGACAAGCTGCTGTTAAACAGGGACTAGGGACAGTGCCAGGTGGAATCAGGACAAGCTGTTCTACATCAAGTACAAAGAACATTCATCCTGATCTGGTCAGTGCAATTTGTTTATCACGGAGCAGAGGCTGGTCCAAAGAGGCGTGGAGGGGTTGTTTTTAATCACGACACGAGACTTGGCTTCTTACCATCAATACCGGCCCTGAAGATATTATATCAGCAAGGGTCAAACACTTTCTATTGCGGACTGTTTGTTCAGATGTTACTATGAGCATAGTGAGGGTCAAACACCAACGGTTGCGTTCATTGCCATTGCTAAAGACGTCTGTAGTGATGCTATTGTACTGACTGGGTTGTCATGGAGGGTAGAGGTCACCACTCCAATCTCAGCCAAATGGTTCTGTCCACCCCACAATCAGGTTTGACGTCCTCTGGCTCTGTGAATGTTGGTGCATTTCCTCAACCTTCTTACCCAGAAGTATGGAATATAATTCTAGCCTGCTGCTCAAAGGAGTTTTTTAAATACCATGATAGACAAATTGAAGTTGTTTTTGTGCACTTAAGAAATCTTCAAGACTTGCAGCCTGCCTATCCCCTGTTCTCAATTTGTTTCCTTCGACTGATATTTCTCAGTTTCCAAACCAGCTATCTCACTATATTGCAGTGTACACTAGCGACTGATGGCTACTGCTAGAGGTGACTGTATCGACCAGCTATCTCACTCTAGTGCAGTGTACACTAGCGACTGATGGCTACTGCTAGAGGTGACTGTATCGACCAGCTATCTCACTCTAGTGCAGTGTACACTAGCGACTGGTGGCTACTGCTAGAGGTGACTGTATCGACCAGCTATCTCACTATATTGCAGTGTACACTAGCGACTGATGGCTACTGCTAGAGGTGACTGTATCGACCAGCTATCTCACTCTAGTGCAGTGTACACTAGCGACTGATGGCTACTGCTAGAGGTGACTGTATCGACCAGCTATCTCACTATATTGCAGTGTACACTAGCGACTGATGGCTACTGCTAGAGGTGACTGTATCGACCAGCTATCTCACTCTAGTGCAGTGTACACTAGCGACTGATGGCTACTGCTAGAGGTGACTGTATCGACCAGCTATCTCACTCTAGTGCAGTGTACACTAGCGACTGATGGCTACTGCTAGAGGTGACTGTATCGACCAGCTATCTCACTCTAGTGCAGTGTACACTAGCAACTGATGGCTACTGCTAGAGGTGACTGTATCGACCAGCTATCTCACTATATTGCAGTGTACACTAGCAACTGGTGGCTACTGCTAGAGGTGACTGTATCGACCAGCTATCTCACTCTAGTGCAGTGTACACTAGCAACTGATGGCTACTGCTAGAGGTGACTGTATCGACCAGCTATCTCACTCTAGTGCAGTGTACACTAGCGACTGATGGCTACTGCTAGAGGTGACTGTATCGACCAGCTATCTCACTCTAGTGCAGTGTACACTAGCAACTGATGGCTACTGCTAGAGGTGACTGTATCGACCAGCTATCTCACTCTAGTGCAGTGTACACTAGCGACTGGTGGCTACTGCTAGAGGTGACTGTATCGACCAGCTATCTCACTCTAGTGCAGTGTACACTAGCGACTGGTGGCTACTGCTAGAGGTGACTGTATCGACCAGCTATCTCACTATATTGCAGTGTACACTAGCAACTGGTGGCTACTGCTAGAGGTGACTGTATCGACCAGCTATCTCACTCTAGTGCAGTGTACACTAGCAACTGATGGCTACTGCTAGAGGTGACTATGAACCAGCTATCTCACTATAGTGCAGTGTTTATGATCCAGGTGTACACTAGCGACTGAGGGCTAGAATTGAAACTATGATTGTCCTAAGGCATACAGCCCCTCGTTAGATAAAGTGTGTGAACCTCTTCCTCACAAAGTGTGATTGATAAGATACCTCACGTCACAAGGTCAATCTTTGTGATAACCTCTAAAATAACATTCGTGACCTTACATAAACACATCTCCTGGCCATGGTTGCATGATCCAAGGTGATCCAGGTCTACACGGTCACGTGGAGGAGGTACGTGCCACTTCCGCCTTCCTTGGTCCTAGTGAGGACAGTTCGAGACGATCTAATCAAGGAACTTATTAATTAGACAGTTATAATAATCGCGCTGTATCTGTCTCTTTGAAAGCCGAGTGGTTAGAGATACTGACTACAGGTCCCTGGTTCTGGCCCATATTTCAAATACTTCCTGGCTCTAGTGTTTCGTGTTCAGTGTTAAAAGGGCTGCTCTAGGTTAAGATAACCTTGGGCTTAGAGTATGTGCGTTAAATCACAAGTATAATAGCGCCTAAGACTATGAATCTTAATCTCTGGTTTGTCAACGACAGAGAGGTCGTAGTATGAATCCCTGGCGAGTGAATTGAGGTGTAAATATAAGAGTACTTAGCCCCGACAGGTGATAAAACGCGGTCAGCATGCCTGACCATTTATTCAAGTGAAGCAAATATCCCAAGGTCCTCTACAACACTAATATAAACTATGTTTGCGTTGAGCCTTAACTTGTGAAGACCTCATGAATGGAGGAATAATTTGTACACAAGTTGTTTGTGAATCCCTTATCACCGTGATGATAACAGCCAGTTGCATAGTAGCATCTTTGACGTAACAGCTAGAGGGGAGAAAGGCACTTGACTTACCACAAAGGGCAGAAAAACAAACAAACAAATATCAAGAGCTAAATACTGTGATAAATTGTGTTTTCGTAAAGTGAATGGAACACGATAAAAACACATTGGCAAATAAGTATATATATTTTCTCTTGCAATTCATACATTTCATAATTTACCATCACAACCGATTATAATTTATTACGAGTCATAATCCATGACCAAGCTACAAAACACTTCAACGATTACATTATCGTTTTTCAAGGCGAAATATACAAATCCTGGTGAAATGTCACCGACCCGGCAGAACATTTCCTAAGATCGCTTTACTACGCCAGAGAGCTGTTTCTCATTGGTTCCATAGCAGGATTTTAAACTACACGAGGAGGGTGAATTTTAAGGACCTGCACAAATATCCCCTTGTATTATTATTATTATTATTATTATATCATTAATTTATCATGCATATATTCTGCTTATAATATTTAAATTTACAATATTCTGATCTATTTTTTGCATATTGTTACTGCTTTTAACCACTCTTTAGCTATTTGTCATTGATGCTATATTTTATTCTTATCATTATTAATTACTACTTGTTTCATAATTATTCATCATTATATACAATTTTTTAGCAATTTTTGTTTATCTTATTTTCTTGTGTAAATATATGTATTTGTACGGTACTTGTGTACTTTTCAGTGCTGGCCTGTCATAGGTCTTACGCCACCGAGGCGGGTATCACCTTGTATTCAGGATGCAAAATCCTATGGATCAGACCTAGATTATCTTACCAAGTCTGGCGTGGCGACAGCTCTCCTAGTCATGAACTCAAGCTTGTGTTTAGATTGCAAAACTAAGTTATAAACCAATAGAGTCCAAGTTCTGTTCCCCCCTGGGAAATAAATGGCTCCAATATGGCTCGAATCAGGCAATTACTAGAGTCGATCAGGGCTCGATATTTCAGGTTGCGATCGGTTTGTTTGCGTCTCTGCTGACGTCACAATAATATAACAAGCTAATTTACCTTAGTCAATTCAGTACCATGTTGTTGGATGCTCACTGGCCGATAGACTCTTAATCCGATCCTAGAAAACCCCAAAGACAAAACCTCCCTTTCACCGACGAAAAGGTTTTCAGTCATTTCAGAAATTGAATTCCGGTTTCTTAAATCTGTAGACAGAGGATCACGTGATTTAGCTTGTGAATACCTGAAAGTAGATATAATAACTTTTATAGTTGACAGATATCCGACACCTTAGCTCAGTCAATAGAATGTCTGTCTACTGGGCTAAGGGTCCCGGGTTCGATTCCCGTCATGGCCGTAAATTAATCATTGGTGAAATGTGGGTTTACCCTTTCATTGTAATGAAGTAATGGCCGGGGACTGGATATTGTGCTTGCCATAGTCTTAAGTTAGATTATAAGGAATATGAAGCTATTACAGGCCTAGTAACCAACTAGTAGTTGAAAATATTTCTTGAATAAAAAGTGACCCGGACCGTACATAGGCTGGAAACAATAATGGACGTAAAGTAAAGTTGACAGATAAAACTATTCTTATGAAAATTAGGACTGCGTCCACAGAGCTGTGAAATCTTTACTAGATCTTTTTATATAATATATAAATTATATTTAAATTTACTAAATGGACAAAAGGAGGGAAAGGAAGTAGACCACTGCTCTGGAGGATCCTAATTAAATCCAAGATTATGTACAACACAACCTGATATTTGTGTATCTTTCCGCTACCAACTGCTGTCATGATGTGTGTTATTTGTATCAAGTGCTATAGAAACACAGAATGGAACAGTTGTGTCGGGATGGGAGGTCCATGATTGTGCTGAACTGTGTAATACAGAATGTACTGTAGATAAAGCCAGAGTTATATAGGAGCTTGTAAAACACAAACTAAGACTTACAATGACACATTGTCGGCGCTCTACTACTTGTCAGTTTATACATTGAACAAGAACTGGCTTACTATGATGTGATTGGGTAGCTAAGTCACTAACACCTGCAGGTGAACGTCGTACATTCTCTGTGACAATAACACCTCCAGGTGAACGTCGTATCATTCTCTGTGACGGTAAAACCTACAGGTGAGCGTCGTATCATGCTCTGTGACAATAGCACCTACAGGGGAGCGTCGTATAATGCTCTGTGACAATAACACCTACAGACGAGCGTCGTATCATGCTCTGTGACAATAGCACCTACAGATGAGCGTCGTATCATGCTCTGTGACAATAGCACCTACAGGTGAGCGCCGTATCATGCTCTGTGACAATAGCACCTACAGATGAGCGTCGTATCATGCTCTGTGACAATAGCACCTACAGATGAGCGTCGTATCATGCTCTGTGACAATAGCAGCACCTACAGGTGAGCGTCGTATCATGCTCTGTGACAATAGCACCTACAGGGGAGTGTCGTATCATGCTCTGTGACAATAGCACCTACAGGTGAGCGTCGTATCATGCTCTGTGACAATAGCACCTACAGATGAGCGTCGTATCATTCTCTGTGACAATAGCACCTACAGGTGAGCGCCGTATCATTATCTTGGAAGAGAAGATGAACAGACCTCCATCTTTGTTAAGTTCGGGTTATGTACCTAACTTTTTAAGTAAACTTTAGCTGTTGCATAAATGACACATAAGTTAGGTTTTCCTTAGCCTTATTTTAATTCGTTTGATAAATACAAATACTGTTCTTTATAGTTGAAATGTTTACTCCTAAAGGCCGGTTCACACAGAACGCTAAGCTAAGCTAAGATTTGCTCTGCTAACGTTTTAGAAAAATAGCGGACCATGTATTTAAATGTGCTGGTTCACAAAGAAAGCTAAGCTATGCCTTGCTATGCCACGCTATGTTTTTTCCGATTGCTGACCGGGCCATTTTCCCATCACCCATCTTGAGCGCATGCACATAACGTAGCTTGGGCTCCGTGTTGAACAGACACAGTGCTGGTTTGGTGAAAATAACTAAAGAAGTGTTGAAGTTTTGTTTTCAGTTTGTTTCACGTGTATTTAATTAATATTCTATTTAGGTTTTATATTTAATAAATGTTTTTTTATTAAAATGGAAGCGTTAATTTAACAAGTCAAACCTCCGCCTACTAAATTTTTTTCATCTTCCAAAACAGCCGCTAACAGCAGCATCTACTCTTCCTCAGTACTATCATCTGAACTAAAACAAGACATTTTGGAGAATGCCATCATAACTAAACTTCACTGGAGCAGACCAGAAAGAAACAACACTGAACTCAGGGGGAATAGAGGGACCATAACTAGCATTGTGTGTGTGTCGGCCTTTTCTCCTCATTATGAACACCCTAATAACTATGTAACGAACAAGAGTGCGAAGCCAAAGGGTGTAAGATAACTCAACAAAGGTGCCATATTACCGAGAGTCTGAAGGTGGTGTGAAGGACACATAGATCAGATGACATTGTCAACTTGACCAACTCGCGATCATCTCGACACAAACCTGATATCCTGTTTACATAGCTTGCAGACTGATAGATTCGTTTAGATGCTGTGAAGTTACAAGTTTACAAGTAGGAAATACCGGTTGCTCGGTGAAGTGGAGGCTCAATATGACAAGAGGGAAGATCGTGTTACAACCCGTATAATGTAATTTTATTATGTCATAAAGTACCTGTTGTGGGACAGCTCAGAGCTAGCTTTGACCCTATATACAACACTTCTTGTCTATCAGGTAAGTGAAAAAATAGTACGGGTTCAGTTCATTTTTAAGGTTGAACCAACGATTAAAGCCCTAACGAGGGCCAAACTTGAATAAAATTCCGTTGGTCCAGGTTTTAAACGCATCACGCAAAGTTCATTTGCTTAAAAACTACCGAAATGTATTTTATCTGAAACTATATATTTATAATTATGTAATTACTATTCACAAAATAAAATTTTAATAATTTCTATGGCATCACAAAGTATATCATAGGTCTTTCTCTTTTCTTTTTTACAATTAACACAAACAAGTACGGTAAATACATACTACAGTAAGGCTTGATGCATATTTATTGTATATATACATAGATTAGCAAGGGTGAATATTGTTACACACACAACTGTACAGCAAGTTCACCTCTGCAAAAGGCTTCATATACGTCTTGGTTCTTTTCTAGGAAACTTTTATATCGTCTAGATGGCGAATCAAATACCCAGCACAGTTTTGCCAATCATACGCAAAAATTCATGGAATAGCCTCTTCCAAAGCGGATAAGTACAAAATACCATCTCCAGTACTTGTTACTGATTTGAGACAGAAGAAAATCTCAACAATATTAAAAAATGAGAACCAGAAGTTGAACAGGTCTCAAAGTGCTGGACTTTGGGAATCATGAAGGAATGCGATAAAATCCATTGACTAATAGTCACTGTAAAGTCAGTGTTCCATTTTTGAAAGTTTCGCATCCTAAACATGCAGTAAAACCGCCCTCGATAATTACTATATAAATATGTACCATTACAAAGCTTTGTATATATACAACTAGCAGAAGTACCCGGCACTGTATAGCTACCTCAGGCAACGCTTTTCTTTGCTTCAAACAGACAGGAAAAAAATCTAATAAAAAATGTAATATTCCAGCTTCAATGTGCACATTTTTGAACACAGGGGTTACTAATTTTAAAACTTCAGCCCTCCTCTGCGTGTGATAGATGTCGTTCATGACAAGCAGACAAACAAACCCAAGAAAGAAAAGTGGAAAGACACATCATGTACTTTGTGATGTCATAGAAATTATATAAATTTTGTTTTATGAATAGCGACTAAATATAAATGTATAGTTACATATAAAATTAAGTTGGTATTTTTAAGCATATGAACCTTGCGTGATGCATTTAGGAGTCAAACATGAATTAAGTGACGCACTTGAAAGGGGGAAGGGGTCCATTGTAGTATTAAGTTGCGTGTCATGGGGAATGGGGGTTTTAAGCTTTAGGCAAGGTTTTAGTTTATAAAATAAACAATAAAAAAAACTGTTTGAATTTATTAAATTAAATTCATTGAAATAGATAGGCTTCCCGAAGAACCAGTTGAGGTACAGGAAGCCACTGACTTGACTCATGAAACCACTACACAGGAAATACCTCTAATCACAAAATGTAAATGAACGGTTGCAACCAACTTCGTTGGAAGATGTTAATAAAATTATCTAGTCATGTATAAACTTAAGCTTTTCCACTTTTTTAAGATCGTGTTTTTTGTAAACACAAATAAAACTGTTTGACTAGAAATTGCATCCTTTATTCAAAATCCCATTTTTTTTAAACTTATAAGATCTGACGTGAAAATAAATAGTCTACTAAAAAAAACGCCCACTCGAAAATGACATGAGGAATATGTGCTTCTTTTTTAGTTGAAACTGGAAGTGATACGTAATTTAAGGGTGGGGAGGGGGGTTGCCAAAGCGTTACGGAGTGGGATATGGGCGGAGGGGTTTAAAAAAAGGACCTAAAATTGCGTTACGTAATACATGTATGGCCCCTTAAAACTCGGAATAGTATTCCGATTTTAATCGTTGGTTCAACCTTAAAAATGAACAGAACCTTTTTTGTAGAGCATTTTTAGCTATGCAAATTTTGTTCAAACTTTTTTTAATAAATGCTTGGTAAGGGAAAAAATGAAAACTTAAAAATTCCTTGTCTTTTTTTCAAATTTTTTTTAACAAAAAAATATAAGAACGCTATCATCGATTTCCGTGTTGCCATATTCGTAATCTACACAAAAAGCCGAATAAAATGATACTCCACACGTCTCTACCGCAGAAATGGTGCTGCTGTATTTACATGAAAATCAGGGTCTAGCTGATAGGCTATTCCAAGCGAGAACAAGGAATAGGTTTCTAAACGCATGCTGACATTTTTTCTACTCTGTCGCGGCTCCACTAACCCTCTTATTATATTCCGCACCCTGTGAAGGGTAGTTTAGGCAGCGCCAACAGGAATACTGGGAGTGATAATATAAACACATTTGACCTAGGCCCCTGCTACCAAGGAGGAACACATGGAGGGGTCATGTTGTCTTCATCAAGAATAGCACCCTGATACCAAGGAGGAACACATGGAGGGGTCATGTTGTCTTCACCAAGAATAGCACCCTGCTACCAAGGAGGAACACAGGGGAAGGGTCATGTTGTCTTCACCAAGAAAGAATAGCACCCTGATACCAAGGAGGAACACATGGAGGGGTCATGTTGTCTTCATCAAGAATAGCACCCTGATACCAAGGAGGAACACAGGGGAAGGGTCATGTTGTCTTCACCAAGAATAGCACCCTGCTACCAAGGAGGAACACATGGAGGGTTCATGTTGTCTTCACCAAGAATAGCACCCTGATACCAAGGAGGAACACATGGAGGGTTCATGTTGTCTTCACCAAGAATAGCACCCTGCTACCAGGGAGGAACACAGGGGAAGGGTCATGTTGTCTTCACCAAGAATAGCACCCTGATACCAAGGAGGAACACAGGGGAAGGGTCATGTTGTCTTCATCAAGAATAGCACCCTGCTACCAAGGAGGAACACATGGAGGGGTCATGTTGTCTTCACCAAGAATAGCACCCTGCTACCAAGGAGGAACACAGGGGAAGGGTCATGTTGTCTTCACCAAGAATAGCACCCTGCTACCAAGGAGGAACACATGGAGGGGTCATGTTGTCTTCACCAAGAATAGCACCCTGATACCAAGGAGGAACACAGGGGAAGGGTCATGTTGTCTTCACCAAGAATAGCACCCTGATACCAAGGAGGAACACAGGGGAAGGGTCATGTTGTCTTCATCAAGAATAGCACCCTGCTACCAAGGAGGAACACAGGGGAAGGGTCATGTTGTCTTCACCAAGAATAGCACCCTGCTACCAAGGAGGAACACATGGAGGGGTCATGTTGTCTTCACCAAGAATAGCACCCTTTTACCAAGGAGGAACACAGGGAAGGCTCATGTTGTCTTCACCAAGAATAGCACCCTGCTACCAAGGAGGAACACAGGGGAAGGGTCATGTTGTCTTCACCAAGAATAGCACTCTGATACCAAGGAGGAACACAGGGGAAGGGTCATGTTGTCTTCACCAAGAATAGCACCCTGATACCAAGGAGGAACACATGGAGGGGTCATGTTGTCTTCACCAAGAATAGCACCCTGATACCAAGGAGGAACACAGGGGAAGGGTCATGTTGTCTTCACCAAGAATAGCACTCTGATACCAAGGAGGAACACAGGGGAAGGGTCATGTTGTCTTCATCAAGAATAGCACCCTGCTACCAAGGAGGAACACATGGAGGGGTCATGTTGTCTTCACCAAGAATAGCACCCTGCTACCAAGGAGGAACACAGGGGAAGGGTCATGTTGTCTTCACCAAGAATAGCACCCTGATACCAAGGAGGAACACATGGAGGGTTCATGTTGTCTTCATCAAGAATAGCACTCTGATACCAAGGAGGAACACAGGGGAAGGGTCATGTTGTCTTCACCAAGAATAGCACCCTGCTACCAAGGAGGAACACAGGGTAAGGGTCATGTTGTCTTCACCAAGAATAGCACCCTGATACCAAGGAGGAACACAGGGGAAGGGTCATGTTGTCTTCACCAAGAATAGCACCCTGCTACCAAGGAGGAACACAGGGGAAGGGTCATGTTGTCTTCACCAAGAATAGCACCCTGATACCAAGGAGGAACACAGGGGAAGGGTCATGTTGTCTTCACCAAGAATAGCACCCTGCTACCAAGGAGGAACACAGGGGAAGGGTCATGTTGTCTTCACCAAGAATAGCACTCTGATACCAAGGAGGAACACATGGAGGGTTCATGTTGTCTTCACCAAGAATAGCACTCTGATACCAAGGAGGAACACAGGGTAAGGGTCATGTTGTCTTCACCAAGAATAGCACTCTGATACCAAGGAGGAACACAGGGAAGGGTCATGTTGTCTTCACCAAGAATAGCACTCTGATACCAAGGAAGAACACAGGGGAAGGGTCATGTTGTCTTCACCAAGAATAGCACTCTGATACCAAGGAGGAACACATGGAGGGTTCATGTTGTCTTCACCAAGAATAGCACTCTGATACCAAGGAGGAACACAGGGGAAGGGTCATGTTGTCTTCACCAAGAATAGCACCCTGATACCAAGGAGGAACACATGGAGGGTTCATGTTGTCTTCACCAAGAATAGCACTCTGATACCAAGGAGGAACACAGGGTAAGGGTCATGTTGTCTTCACCAAGAATAGCACTCTGATACCAAGGAGGAACACAGGGTAAGGGTCATGTTGTCTTCACCAAGAGATAGCACTCTGATACCAAGGAGGAACACAGGGGAAGGGTCATGTTGTCTTCACCAAGAATAGCACCCTGATACCAAGGAGGAACACATGGAGGGTTCATGTTGTCTTCACCAAGAATAGCACCCTGATACAAGGGAGGAACACAGGGGAAGGGTCATGTTGTCTTCACCAAGAATAGCACCCTGATACCAAGGAGGAACACAGGGGAAGGGTCATGTTGTCTTCACCAAGAATAGCACACCTGCTACCAAGGAGAAACACATGGAGGGGTCATGTTGTCTTCACCAAGAATAGCACTCTGATACCAAGGAGGAACACAGGTTAAGGGTCATGTTGTCTTCATCAAGAATAGCACCCTGATACCAAGGAGGAACACAGGGGAAGGGTCATGTTGTCTTCACCAAGAAAGAATAGCACCCTGATACCAAGGAGGAACACATGGAGGGTTCATGTTGTCTTCATCAAGAATAGCACCCTGATACAAGGGAGGAACACATGGAGGGTTCATGTTGTCTTCACCAAGAATAGCACCCTGATACCAAGGAGGAACACAGGGGAAGGGTCATGTTGTCTTCATCAAGAATAGCACCCTGCTACCAAGGAGGAACACAGGGGAAGGGTCATGTTGTCTTCACCAAGAATAGCACCCTGCTACCAAGGAGGAACACATGGAGGGGTCATGTTGTCTTCACCAAGAATAGCACCCTTTTACCAAGGAGGAACACAGGGAAGGCTCATGTTGTCTTCACCAAGAATAGCACCCTGCTACCAAGGAGGAACACATGGAGGGGTCATGTTGTCTTCACCAAGAATAGCACCCTGTTACCAAGGAGGAACACATGGAGGGGTCATGTTGTCTTCACCAAGAATAGCACCCTGATACCAAGGAGGAACACATGGAGGGGTCATGTTGTCTTCACCAAGAATAGCACCCTGTTACCAAGGAGGAACACATGGAGGGGTCATGTTGTCTTCACCAAGAATAGCACCCTGATACCAAGGAGGAACACAGGGGAAGGGCCATGTTGTCTTCACCAAGAATAGCACCCTGCTACCAAGGAGGAACACAGGGTAAGGGTCATGTTGTCTTCACCAAGAAAGAATAGCACCCTGATACCAAGGAGGAACACAGGGTAAGGGTCATGTTGTCTTCACCAAGAATAGCACCCTGCTACCAAGGAGGAACACAAGGAAAGGGTCAGGTTTCTCCTTTGATAATTCAGGCTCATGTTGTCCTTGCCAAGAATGGCGTGATCGATGATGATGGGTTATTTCGTGTCAGACAGGAATTCGTGACTTGGATGGACATTTTGTTTTTGAAAAATAGATGAGCTTGGCCCGTCCTACAAATGTTTGCATCACGTTTAGTTCGATCCGCTCCAACGTAACAGCGAGATTCAAGTTATGTCACAGAATGGATCCTCTATTGTGACCTATAGATATCTACATTCCTAAATAGAAGGTGGGGCTCAGTTATCTTTACCATTAGCACTATAACAGGCAGTCGTTAGCACCCTGAACCCCCTTTCCTCACTAACGTGACCTGCAAAACAGAACTCCATAACCCAGCTCAGGCTTCCAATATGAAAGCTTGTTTATTCAAGCAGTGTATGATCTGTGTCTGGGTTTCTCCAGATAGAAGACCCACCATTCCTGGTTGAGGTTAACTGTCGAAAGTTCTAACAGTTCTCACACATTTTGTCTGCAAGTTGTACGCACCAGCGCCTAATCAACACTCGCTTATTTCACTTAAATAGAACAGTTTAACGATATTTAACAGTGATAACTTTTACTCTTCAGACATTTATTTACAATCAAGAATACCACACAACAGACCTTTGTGATATTTTGTTTTGTACCTAATGTGACATATTCCCAAGGTGATAGTCATGGGAGCTGACCGCTCACCTAACCATGTCCTAGTGCGTACAAGGTCGTGACCTGAGACTGCTCGTTCGCAAGTCATCCTGATATTACTGATAGAGGAAGGGCGGGGATGACATTGTCTGATGTAACAAGACAGAATCAGCCTTGGGCTTGACATTGAAGTACAATATCATGGACTGTTATTACTTCTTACTTGGAGTAACAACAACAATATTCAAAGAACATATCGTGTGTGTTCATGTTATTGTTTCTTACTTGGCGTAGCAACAACAATATTCAAAGAACATATCGTGTGTGTTCATGTTATTGTTTCTTACTTGGCGTAGCAACAACAATATTCAAGGAATATATCGTGTGTATTCATGTTATTGTTTCTTACTTGGCGTAGCAACAACAATATTCAAGGAATATATCGTGTGTATTCATGTTATTGTTTCTTACTTGGCGTAGCAACAACAATATTCAAGGAATATATCGTGTGTATTCATGTTATTGTTTCTTACTTGGCGTAGCAACAACAATATTCAAGGAATATATCGTGTGTATTCATGTTTTTATTTATTACTTGAAGTAGCAACAACAATCTTCAAGGAACATATCGTGTGTATTCATGTTATTGTTTCTTACTTGGCGTAGCAACAACAATATTCAAGGAATATATCGTGTGTATTCATGTTTTTATTTATTACTTGAAGTAGCAACAACAATCTTCAAGGAACATATCATGTGTATTCATGTTATTGTTTCTTACTTGGCGTAGCAACAACAATATTCAAGGAATATATCGTGTGTATTCATGTTTTTGTTTCTTACTTGGCGTAGCAACAACAATCTTCAAGGAACATATCATAATTATTCATGTTTTTGTTTCTTACTTGGCGTAGCAACAACAATATTCGAGGAACATATCGTGTGTATTCATGTTATTGTTATTTGTAGTTCATATTATATTAATCAATACAACCTAAGCGTATCCCTTCTGTTTACAAATAATATGCGATCCAGATGGTCTGGGTCATATCACATCTCCACAGTTTGAATATGATTTTAATAACAAAGATATTATAAAACTAAATACTCAGAGAAAGAGAACGCAAGCAAATAGGTTGTTAACAAATGTTATTGTCTTTCTAAGGCAGTATAGCTGATAGCTATTCTATTTCAAACTTGTTCAGACCTTCATTGCAAGGTGCCACGCCATGTTTACCATTCAGTCGTCAAAGGATTGAGGAAATCGTGACACTTTCCTCCTTTAAAGAACGCAATGATGAAACCTCTGACTATTAAAACAAGCACAAGGCCTTGGTTATCGCAGACAGTTGCTCTCTGGACCCCCAAGATGGCGACCTCTAGATCCTCAAGATGTCGACCTCTGGAGCAACAGAGATTGCATGCAAAACTCCAAATACATTGCATCAACCATTTCGTTTTCATTTTATATTACAATTCTAGACGTCAGTTCAGTCAGTTCACAGTGTTCACATTATCAAGTCAGTTCACAATGATCACATTACCAAGTCGAACAGTTCACAATGTTAACAATATCAAATCACACAGTCCACAATGTTAACATTACCAAGTCAGACAGTTCACAATGTTCACATTAGCAAGTTAGACAGTCCACGATGTTCACATTACCAAGTCAGACAGTCCACATTGTTCACATTACTAAGTTAGACAGTCCACATTGTTCACATTACTAAGTTAAACAGTCCACAATGTTCACATTACCAAGTCAGACAGTTCACAATGTTCACATTACTAAGTTAGACAGTCCACATTGTTCACATTACTAAGTTAAACAGTTCACAATATTCACATCACCAAGTCAGACAGTTGCTCTTTCATTCCCTCGTGAGTTGTTTATTTTGTGGGGGGGAAACTTCCTCTTGACCTTGGTGATGTTGACGGTTGTTTGGGGAGACTGAGCCTCAAAGAGGGACAAATGTAGCCCCTTTCTCCAGGCGACAAGCTCAACAAACCTTCCTCTTGGGGCTAGGGGCTTCAACCCACAGAGAAAAGATCAGAGGATAGATCTTTTGTCAGACTTTGTTTGAATCTTCCCCTTCCTGACAGATGTACAGTGTACAGCTTCACTATAAGTTAGACTACACACTTCTGTGCAGGTCCACAGACTTTTCAAACTCAACATTTTAACGTTCGAGATTATTTTTAAAAGGAAACCATTATTAAAGAAGCCCTAGCTGGAGGTGGTGATGTGATTTATCTGAGTCCAACGTCACATTGAAAGTGACTGTACAGTGGACAATCTTCACAAGAAAGAGCAACAAAATATCACTGAAGAGAGAAATGTTGAACAGAGGATTTCGACACAGAGAGCTTGGATCAAAGTGGATTACCATCTTAATGGTCCAGTAATAACGTGGAAGACATGGGTATCCCCCCCCCCCCCCCCCCGAAATTTTATAACAAAATATAAATGGCTTTATATATGGTTCAAACAATATCAAAATTAAGATACAAATTATGGGGCTGTGTTACCATAAAAAGCACTTCAGAGAGCTTCTAGAGGTGTTTAATATTTAAAAAATTTCCTAGCCTATGGCAGTTAGGGGTTATTTTACCATAAAAAACACTTCAGATAGCTTCTAGAAGTGTTTAATATCTATAATTTTTCCTAGCCTCTGGCAGTTAGGGGGTTATGGCAAACACTTCAGGGAGCTTCTAGAACTGTTTATCATTTATAACTTTTTCTTGCTTCTGGCAATTGGGGTATGTGCCCACCAGACCTCCCCCCGCCCCCCCCCCTGAAATTATTGGCTGGCTACGTCCTTGCATGTATGGTTTGTAACCATTCTTGTGGTTGGTTGCTCTCCAGATCTAGGTATAAAGGGACATAGCATGTCCTACTGCGGTATTTCTCGTGAGGATGACACCTCTGAAGCTTTTAAAAACAATATATAGTAACTATCTAAACCTAGTCTGTTGTAATGTAGTCACATTTCGTGCAAAACACCGTTTAAAAAAGTAACTATTTGGACATTTTACAAACAAATAAAATTTATATTCAAATGATAACACTTAAAATGTAAGCTCTATTTGGCCGTGAACCATATTTTAAATTTAGTAAAAATGCTGACTTTATGAACCTCTGAGGATCCTTTTTCGTTTCTATCTTATTGATTTGCTGCAATATCTTCCTCCAACTCTTGTGTCCATTCTTCTCCCAAACTAGTGTTTATTCAAGGCCTGTCTCGGGGAGGGGGGTGGGGAGAAAACTTTGACAGTGTTTGAATTTGAACCGGAGGGCACGGCTAACCCTTTCTCCAACCCCCCCTCCCCCCAAACAAAATTCTAACCGTCACTTTGAAAAGGATGTTGATTTCTGCCATGCCTTCAAACAAGTTTCAAAATCACAAGGATTTTATTTAAAAAAAAAAATAGCTTGGAGAGAATGTTGTCCACAGGATATGTTTAGGTTCCCTGACTCTTGGTTAGCACTCCTGATCGACCAGTAGTCCGATATTGGTAACACAACCTTTTCACAGCCCTCAAACTCTCTTCTTGTTTTGAAGAGTTTGTATAGCATTTATATTAAGTTTTGTTATTAGAGAATACCAGTAAAAAACTCTTGTCGAATAATCCAAATATCAAAATAATCTTTCTGTTATTAATTAAGATACCCCCTTAAACTCCTACACACCTACATGTGAGGAATACAAGGGGGTACATCTTGTCTTGTGTTAACATGGTCTAATAGTTGTGTGAACAGGATCTAATTGTTGTGTGAACATGATCTAATAAAATTGTTGTATGAACATGGTCTAATTGCTGTGTAAACACGGTATAATTGTTGTGCTAACAAGGTATAATTGTTGTTTAAACATGGTCCAATTATTGTGTAAACGTGGTATAATAATTGACACATTTCAAACTTGTGTTCGTCCTAAATATTAACATTTGTAAGCTTAGTCGAGTTTTAGGGGCTGTGTATCAATCCGTACTACCCCCTGCACGATTCTATAAGAATGTAAATCAATTCGACAATAAATGTACCCTTATTTGTGTGGGGAAAAATGGTAAGCCAGTTAGAGAAAAAACACCCTCAATACACCTCGCTGGGATTCGAACCACGAGCATCCCGTCACCAGCAAATTCGATCCCTCAGATGTGTCTCTCGCCATCAGGTGTGCTGGGGTGGATGGAATCCTAAGTTTAATTGTTAAAGGATATATTATTAGTATCTTCAATTCATTATTAACATATATATTTAATCTCAGCCTGTCAAGTGGAACGTTCTCTGACGCATAGAAACAATATATAGTTATATAAGTTAACCATGTAGAGAACAAAGCAAGGAGTGCAAGGAAAGGCCTATGGCATTCAGAATGAACGTGCTGTGATGATATGAGATAAGATAGAGGGAGTATTTTGACTAATATGAGTATTTTGAGTAATTGTATGGCGAAAACGAGGAAAAGTAGCAGAAAATAAGGAAAATGTTACGATTAGTGAAGGTAAATTAACAAGGCTGAGGTGTTAAACGCTATGAAATTGTTAAAGAATGGCAAATCTGCGGGCGTAGATGGAATCACAAGTGAAATGCTCAAGTGTGGGGGCATGGCACTTTTTGCCAGATTATGTGAGTACTGGAAGAATACTGTCATTGTTCCTTTGAACAAAGGCAAAGGCAGTAAGAGTTAATTTAAGAATTATAGGGCAATTAGTTTATTGAGTATTTCAGTCAAAGCTTTTTGGGAGAGTCTTAATTGAGAGAGTGTGTGTGTGTGTGTGAAAAACTTCAGCCAAGATTTTGGGTGTGCAATTTGGTTTATTGCCAGGTAGAGGTTGCATGGACCAGATATTTGCATTGTAACAAGTGTTTTAGAAATGTACGGCAGTAAGGAAGAGAGTGTATTGTGCATTTGTTGATCTGGAGAAAGCGTAAGATCGGGTGAACAGGAGTATGTTATAGAATGTTCTCAGAGAGTATGGTGCGGATGCCTGGTTAGTAAATGGAATTATGGCGGTGTATGATGGAATTAAAGCGTGCGTTGGGGTGGATGGAGCCTTGAGCGAATGGTTTGACATTGAACAGGGTGTTAGACAAGGTTGTGTTATTTCTCCAGGGTTGTTTAACGTTTTCATGGATAAGTGCATGGGGTATGCCTGTGAGGACGCAGTTGTTGTACAATTGGACAACGTGAATGTGAGAGAGCTGCTATATGTGGATGATGCCGTGTTAATGGCTGAGAAGGAAAATGACTTGCAGAATTCATTAAATCGTTTGAATGTATTGATAGGCAGGATGGATCTTCATATAAATGTCTTCACAACTAAGATGATAATTTTTGATAAGGATGGATCAGGAAATGATTATTGCCTTAGTATAAATGGAAGACTGTTAGAACAAGTGAATGATTTTTTTTGTATCTGGGCATAATGTTCTGTAAAAGTGGTAGGATGGATGGTGAAATCAACAGACGTGTGAATGGATCTCGGAGAGTAGTTGGATGTATGTGGACTAATGCAAAAAATGAAGTAGTATCGAAAGAGGCAAATGTGATACATAGTATATAAAAGTGTGTTAGCGCCAACGTTGTTGTATGAATATGAAGCGTGGGTTTGTCATGAGAAACCTCAAGAGCAAGGTGAATGCGGTTGGAATGAAATATATAAGAAATGTATGTGGAAAAACTCGCATGGACAGAGTCAGTGATGAATGGGTGCTGAAGGAGTGTGGTTTGAAAGGGAATACAATGGGTCTATATGAAAAATGCGTCTTACGATGGTGTATGCATGTTGAGAGGATGAGTGTGGATCGAATTATGAAACATATATATGAAGGTAGAGTGTGTGGATCAAAAGGAAGGTGTAGGCCATGTAAGACGTGGTTAAATGTTGTAGACGAATGTGTGAAGAAGTTAAACGTTAGGAGTTTTAAGAATAAAAGAGCATGTATGATTCATTGTATGGATGTTGCTTAAGCGAAGGGAGTATGCTACGATATAGGGAAGTGTGGAGAAAGTTAGTGAGGATAGAAGAACGAAGTTTTTTTTTATTTATATTCACAGTTCTTACCTACTGCGAAAGAGAACAGCGTGATTAGGTATGTATGAACATGAGCACATGTTTCACCACTTGAAAAACAAATTATTCGAAGATCAACATGGTTTTGTAAACAAATCTACTGTAACTAGCTTAGTAGAATTTATGGGTCATGTTGCCCCTTAAGTATTTACTCAAGGTAAGACTAATACAATTTATTTTGACTAAAGTAAAGCTTTTGAGCTGTGTCAGTACAGTATTATTTTCTCAAAACCAAGTAATTTTGGCCTATTGTTTTCTTATGTGAATTAGCTTAGGAGATATTTACATAATATATATATTTTTCATCAGGATAGATTCAAGCCCTTCCAACTCCTTCTCTGCACCTTATAGAATATCTCAAGGATCAAATTTAGGTCCTCTTCTATTTAATGTGATCATCGATTACATTGGTAAGTATATACGTCCTTCAAATCATTTATTGCTTGCTGATGATTTCAAACTATTAAAAAAATCAATTCACTTGCTTTATAAATTGACTTTGATAGTGTACTAGGATGGTATATTGAAAATGGAATGTATATTAATAAATCTAAAACTAGGGCTAAAGCCTTCACTAGGAAGAACACCCTCATTTTTTCACTCATAAACTTGATATTGATATTATTGAACGTTGTCTCCATATTAACGATCTAGGTGTTACATTAGAGACCATAATCTCTACTTCCATTATCATATTGATCATTAGTTTCTCACTCTTTGAATTTACTTGGACTTATTAATATATAACCTCCTCATTCTCTAAAGTTGACTGTATAAGTTTGTATTTTGCTTTGGTCGGGTCAAAGCTAGAATATGATAGTGTGGCGTGGACTGACTCTCAGATTGGAAAATGTTCAACTCAAATGTGTTGCTGCTTGCTATGATAAATTCTATTTTAACAGATTTTAGAAGTGTTTATAGTATATAATTCTTTCCAGCCTTCAGCATTTATGGGGTTATGACTTAAACTCTTCATTGGATGCTGATATTTAATCTATTTTCATATTTGTTGAGATCGTGAAAATAGTATTTTTCAACATAAAATAACAAGAGTGGAGATAAAAGAATTTTTCTTAAGAGATAATCTTAATCTATGTTTAAGAACTTAAAGCTTAGAAAAAACCCTCTCGCACGCTATTTGCGCACAGTCATTACAAATTTGAAAGCGGCGGCGTTCAGGTTAGTGAAAAGTCCGGATCGGGCTGATATTTGATGTAAAACAGAAAATGCTCAACGTTAACAATTTTAGCATTTATAGAGGCTGAAATATTCTTTCATACAAAGTTGTAAATTAACATCTTGGTCTTAGACCTCTTCAAGCTCGTCCTCATCTTCAGACTCACTACACCCAATATCATTGCTTAAGGGAAATGCAGGTTTTATGAATAAAAGCTTTATATTCGCTCTCTCTCAGTTAACTGTTGCCAAATATCCTCGCTCTCAGTTAACTGTTGCCAAATCTCCTCGCTCTCAGTTATATCGGAAGGGGGTTTTCCGGGATAAGAAGGAGCCACTATCAGCAGCAGAATTTTGAAATAAATGGTTTTGTATTTTTGGACAATTTCTCTTCGTAAAATCCTTTTTTTAAATTGGAATTCGTATTTCAGTAAAATAGCATATTTACAAGAAAGTTGTCTTTACAATATTTTGAGCAAATGTTTGGCATTTTTTGAGGAGTTTTAAGAAATAGCATTAATTTGTTTAGCTTTAATTTGCTCTAATAATGTTCCAATGGTGTGCCACGCTTTTAGTCATTTCAAAACATTCGTTTGTAAAATTATTGATACTAGAGAGGTCACAGAAAATAAATTTAAAATAGCTAGTGCCATCAGTACCTTTTTAATTTGACTCCATTTTTCAAGTAATGTACTATTATTATTATTAGCACCGCGTCTTACTACCCGTTCGGGTTATACGCACTTACGCTAATGTGCAATGGTAGGGTGATTGTGAGATGAAATGGAGGACCTACAGTTTAACGTGGAATCCGAACCACGGTAGAGGCCTGGCATTCCTCACATTCACAAGTTGTGATTAATTCACATCTTGTCAGAGGTGAAGGAAGGGTTTGGCAATCAGATAAATCTGTGCCGGGACCGAGGATTGAACCCCAGAGCCCTAGCACAGAAGTCTGACACCTTACCCCTAGACCACCAGGTCACCTAAGTAATGTACTGACTCAAAATTCTGCTTTGCATCTACTAAATAAATAGTACGGTACTAAGCACATACTTACTCTTTTATCTTAAAAAATTAATGGAGACATTTATTAAAAACTTGCAGGATGTGTAAAATGAAATAACATATATTGTTGCAGAAACATTCCACTAAAGGGCATAAATGAAATAATATACATTGTTACAGAAAAAATTAGTAAAAATAAACATCTCTGTCCACCAAAGAGGATAACAATCAATTTCAAATACCAGAATAAAATATATATATATATATATATATATATATATATACTTGATTAAAGCTCAGAAATCATTGATTTTATTAAATTAGATTTCAAATTAAAAAATTATTTTAATAGCACCACAACCTATCAATTATAAGTTATTTCGTATCTCAAATAGCTGTGGGGATATGATCAAACTTGGATGTTTCTGCCAATGTAAAGTACTCTCAAAGTTATTCTCGTAGGAAAGTGAGAGTTGCCATTTTTATGTAATGCCAAACAGTGCCTAGATACGAATCTTAATCAAAATCGTTTTAGCAGATTTCAAGAAAATATATTTTTCTCTTTTTTATCCTTAGTGAACTGCCCTTAATTTTAAGGTTATACATCTAATAACAAAAAAAATCCTCGGAGCAACCTCATGAAGACCATAAATACCCAATCTGTTAAATGGTTTCGGGTCTAGGCCAAGATTCAGACACAGACAGTCAGCATCGCGAAAATATTCTCTGTTTCAGGGGGTCATGAAATGTTGACATTTTCTCTCAAAATATCGAGATCGATTTTTTTTTACAATCATAATACTTCTTCCTTCGAAGAGCCGAGAGAAATGAAGAAGAAACACTTGCTACGAATCTACTGGATTCACTTTCAGTTCAATTAAAATCCAATTTATAAGTAAGAGCCTAATGTTTACTCCACTAACACTTGGCTGCTATATATTTTAAGTGATACAATTTATCACGACTGTGCGGACTGTCGACCCTTAGTTTAAGGTTTCCACGCCGTTATTTTTTTATGGGAGTTGCCTAACGGAAGACTTTTCGACTAATCTAAACAAATTTACGACTATATTACAATTAGCAGCGGAATCAACTATTATTATATTGAGGACATGACCCATACAATGTGTGTAGATCAAGGAGGAATTTTTGATATTTAAATAGGCTTGAATGCCATTGCCTTTATGCTGCCCACTCTATTAAATGAACATGCGACAGCATTTGCAATTTGAATTCCTAACTTGTTACTCTCTGCCTAAAGAAATTTATACAATTCTTTACCACTAGAATCATCTACTTCTACTAATTGCAGCAACCTCTGATTCACAAAACTAGCACAAAGTGCTAACTGATCCATCACGGCCACCTCTTGTTTAGTCTACCATATATCCACCATCAAACTATAAACGACTGTTTCCCGAGGATATTAAATTTTGATCTCAAGCTCCAATAACTGTATTATTTTATTATTAAAATCATTAGATAAAAACATGTCCAGTGAATCTCTCTTCCCGCACCCATGTCACATTACAACGCACTTTTTCTGAGAAGAGACATCGGGAGCTGGGACACTTCTTCACCTCAAACTTGTATAGGATGGGGGGGAAACATGATTTTTTTCAAATTTGTCAGAGTTTATTATAGTGCAAGAGATTTCATTACGTTCCCTGAAGAAAATCACGTCCCAAACCGAACATAAATGGTTATAGTGTATCTGCCACGAGCCCCCTTGAGGAACCCGTTGGCCCATTCTGGTCGGTGATCGCTGACTAGCCGACCTGGCCAGGCCGACGCTGCCTTTTAGGGCTCCAAACTTTCTTCTCACGAAGACTCTATTAGAATGCCCTTTTTGTTTAACATATTTAATAGCTCAATTTCTTGTCAGTCCTGTACGTAGGAAGTGAGACATTGTTTATCTACTTCAGTCCTGTACGTAGGAAGTGAGACATTGTTTATCTACTTCAGTCCTGTACGTAGGAAGTGAGACATTGTTTATCTACTTCAGTCCTGTAAGTAGTGAGTGAGACATTGTTTATCTACTTCAGTCCTGTAAGTACTGAGTGAGACATAGTTTATCTACTTCAGTCCTGTAAGTAGTGAGTGAGACATTGTTTATCTACTTCAGTCCTGTAAGTAGTGAGTGAAACATAGTTTATCTACTTCAGTCCTGTACGTAGGAAGTGAGACATTGTTTATCTACTTCAGTCCTGTAAGTAGGAAGTGAGACATTGTTTATCTACTTCAGTCCTGTAAGTAGTGAGTGAGACATATTTTATCTACTTCAGTCCTGTAAGTAGTGAGTGAGACATTGTTTATCTACTTCAGTCCTGTAAGTAGTGAGTGAGACATAGTTTATCTACTTCAGTCCTGTACGTAGGAAGTGAGACATTGTTTATCTACTTCAGTCCTGTAAGTAGGAAGTGAGACATTGTTTATCTACTTCAGTCCTGTACGTAGGAAGTGAGACATAGTTTATCTACTTCAGTCCTGTACGTAGGAAGTGAGACATTGTTTATCTACTTCAGTCCTGTAAGTAGTGAGTGAGACATTGTTTATCTACTTCAGTCCTGTACGTAGGAAGTGAGACATAGTTTATCTACTTCAGTCCTGTACGTAGGAAGTGAGACATTGTTTATCTACTTCAGTCCTGTAAGTAGGAAGTGAGACATTGTTTATCTACTTCAGTCCTGTACGTAGGAAGTGAGACATAGTTTATCTACTTCAGTCCTGTACGTAGGAAGTGAGACATTGTTTATCTACTTCAGTCCTGTAAGTAGGAAGTGAGACATTGTTTATCTACTTCAGTCCTGTGAGTAGGAAGTGAGACATTGTTTATCTACTTCAGTCCTGTACGTAGGAAGTGAGACATTGTTTATCTACTTCAGTCCTGTGAGTAGGAAGTGAGGCATTGTTTATCTACTTCAGTCCTGTACGTAGGAGTGAGACATTGTTTATCTACTTCAGTCCTGTACGTAGGAAGTGAGACATTGTTTATCTACTTCAGTCCTGTGAGTAGGAAGTGAGACATTGTTTATCTACTTCAGTCCTGTACGTAGGAAGTGAGACATTGTTTATCTACTTCAGTCCTGTACGTAAGAAGTGAGACATTGTTTATCTACTTCAGTCCTGTACGTAGGAAGTGAGACATTGTTTATCTACTTCAGTCCTGTACGTAGGAAGTGAGACATTGTTTATCTACTTCAGTCCTGTACGTAGGAAGTGAGACATTGTTTATCTACTTCAGTCCTGTACGTAGGAAGTGAGACATTGTTTATCTACTTCAGTCCTGTACGTAGGAAGTGAGACATTGTTTATCTACTTCAGTCCTGCATGGAAGTAGTGTGAGACATTGTTTATCTACTTCAGTCCTGTAAGTAGGAAGTGAGACATTGTTTATCTACTTCAGTCCTGTAAGTAGGAAGTGAGACATTGTTTATCTACTTCAGTCCTGCATGGAAGTAGTGTGAGACATTGGACGCAGGGCAGTCGAGGAAGAGGAAAATCTGTAATACACGTGTTCTTATGGGCTACCACACATTGGACAGAGAGCAGGCGTAGAGTAGGGATAACTCTTTCACACCTCTTTCCCGCCTCTCTCTGGTTGTAGTAGACGTTCAGTTTTCCTGTGTCCTCTGCGTCTCTGTCACGTAGTTTTTGTGTATTGTGATGAAACATCTCATTCAATTAGTTCAAGACCATCCAATATTATATGAAACAAGCAATCCAGACTACACGAGGACGAAGCTGAAAAATGAGCTATGGGAAAAGATTGTTATTGAACTGAATTAATCGAATGTTAAGTGAAATATTCTAGATTTTTGTAGTTAGTGAAATTAATCTACCGTAGTTTGTATAGCCCATTAGAAGAATTAGATGTTACTAGACATTGCGCATAAAGTAAATTACAATTTTAATCTTTTTCCCTTTTTACTAAGAGAGTAGAGTAAAATTAAATTATTTAATTCAGAGTCTGACTCGGAATCCAAATCTATCAGAAGTTCCTCTAATTCACACGCCATATCACGTCTTGTACCACTGGGTGATAGCTCCCTGACTCACTTCAAATCTGCGGTGACCTGCAAAAACCTCTTCCTATGCTATGCCTGCCCTCTTCCTATGCTATGCCTGCCCTCTTCCTGTGCTATTCCTGCCCTGCGTCCAATGTGCGGCGGGCCTTAAGGAGACCGCCTCGGTGGGCGAGAAATTACCGCGCAAATGTTAAGCTCTAACACAATATTTAATTCTACAAGGCGTTATTTCAAAATATGATTGACGTAAAAATAAAGTCGAAAGATTCCAACAGAGCTTTTTCCTTAACAACCCTATAGTTTTAGGTTTTATCAATAGAAATAAATGTGTGAAAATGTGACATTCGCTCATTTTCAACAACTTTTTATTCATTTTGTGGAGCTATGGGACTAGTCTTGTTGAAAAGGACTTTAGATTCACCCTGTCTTCAACAAATACAATAATCTTTTGCTAGGCTCACAACATACCATTTTAAGAAATGTACAGTAGCCCCATGGCTTCTTTGGTGCTGACTGACAGTTCACAGCTGACTTCTGACAGTCAACATTTAGGTATATACCTACATTTTGACTGTCAGAAGTGACAGCTGCTAAACACATGTTTTTTGCAGATCATATGGTTTGGCGTAGGGATACATAATTTGGTCTGGTAGCTTTTCAAAGCCGTCAGCTGTGAGCTGTCAGTCAGCACCAAAGAAGCCATGGGGCTACTGTAAGTGCTAGCAGCGAGCTTTCCTCTTTACCTTGAGATAAGAAGTTTTGCAGTTTTATTTCTCTATTTTTTTAATATTGACATGCAAATGGTAGCTGTAAGTGAAGGGCGAAAGAGATATAAGCTTAGACAGACTATAGAAGTAGTTCCAGAAAACGGCACAGTCCATTGTATTTTAAGCCGTGTGTCCTGACAACGTTTGATACTTTCTCGCTGACTGAGACGGCCACCTTAACTTCTTGTAGAGTTCGTGTGAAGGGAGTGACCGCGTGTTTTGAAATGAAAATAATTTAATAATCAAAATAACTTTTTTATTGTAATATGTTAAGAATATTTAAACTATTTTTTTTCAGTGAAAGAGAAACTGGAGCTCTCTTATCAGAATAAATTCTTGATAAAGCAGCTCTCATTTCCTAGTCATTCGCCCTAAGCCATTCACTTTTCTTCGTTATGATTGTAGTAAGAGTCTAAAAGCCCAATTCGCACAAACATGTTGTGGCAAATGGTGAAAGTATGGCTACAGATTGCTTAGAGAGGAGTGGAAATTCATCTTTTATTTTTAACCAAAAGAGTGTCCACTTTAATGTCAGCGATTAATTATATAGATCGATCAGTCTTCAACTTTATAAATTCCTCTTGAACTTTTAATTGGTAAATACAGAGTTGGAACTTCAACAGAAAATGAAGCCCAGTCCAACGATTGTAAATCAGAATTAAGGATAATTTTTTTTTTCCCCTGAAGTACCTAACTTAATTTAAAATGATCCAAGGTTATAGGGTGACGTTATTTTTCTGTGCCCGCTTTTTTAACATCTAGAAACAGTTCGTTTAGCCATTAGTTTTGGGTAAACCATAACGCTATCCTTTGTCAGATGTATTTAAAATATTAATAAGTACTATCAAGTGATAAATGCGGAGAACGCACGGCTGACTTTCGTAACAACTTCATTAGTGTTCTTACTGAACAGAGATGCATAGTGCTCTCAGCTGTTCGCTCACGGCACACCTAGTTCGCCACTGAGGTACACCAGTGTGCCGCGTCACACTGTTCTACTGCATTGACTAACCTAACGATCACATAGATCTGGGAGGATTTATTATGGTAGGAATTGTAAGGGGCATTGGACTGGGAAGAGGATGGAGAAAACCATCCCAATCACATTAAACTGGGGTCGAACTTTCGATCTCTAATGTCCTCTTATCAAAGTGAAGTGTGTCAACTTCTAGCAATAAAACAGTTTGTCTGTGGGATGGTATCGATTGACCTCTAGACAAAGTTTGGTGGTGGTCACAATCGCGTGTCAGCTGTACTTCCCCCCCCTTCCCTCTTGCCATTGGACGCTCGCTCGTTCCTCGAGAACACGTGGCAGAAACAGATGGTTCGAGACGAGACACACAGGAACTAGAAGAGATACCACAACTTCAGGAATGTAGCTCGGAGATAATTACTACAATGAACAAAGAGCAATGGTCACCTCTGCAGCTGCAAGGAACGCACTGACTTTACCATCAGGGTCACTCTGTGTTTCCCAGCCTCTCTCCAGGCGAATACAGGCGCAGTTCCAGTCACATCAAACTGTCGTTGATAGCCAGTACTGGTACTAGAATACTTCACCTAGGTCATTTGTAATTGTCCACCACCTTAGTTCAGTGGTTACTCAAACAACGGTCGGGGGTCTGAGTGTTGTGTTTGTTCTATAATTATGTTAATGTCTTGTGCTGGTGTATTAATTCGGTTCAGAAAGTTATCAGTGGAGCGGTAAACTCGCTCTTGCAGAGCTACGGAGGGGCTGATAGTTACCAAAGTACGGCGTTCATATATTCATACGCCAGTCTTATGTTCTTCAGCCCTCACGTGTGAGAGATACTATCATTGTCAATGAAATAATGTCTTACTACCCATCCGGGCTGTACTCATATTCATATTAATTGGTTATGAATGAGGAAGGTAGAATTTAGAAGAAATGTACCTTCATTTTGAGAGATGAATAGGAGGGTTTGGGTGGGGTTGTGTGAAAAAACAACGTATAAAACTTTCGTTGGGATTTGAGCCCCAACCTCCCACAAACATTAAACCAAACAAGATGAGTTGACGTCTTTGTCCACGTGTCTACGTAGCACGATCAAATCCGTTTTTTAATCAAAACAGAATTATTAAACTTAACGTAATGTTCGATTTGAAACATTTACAGAGCGTTTTGAACAAATAATCTCTCTTGCTCAACCCTTTCTTAATTTATATTTAAAATGTCATGTTTGAGTGGAATTCAAGACAAATTTATATATTTATAAAATATCTACTTCCCGCCCACTTTCAAAGCACAATTCACTTTCAGCTCACAGCTCAGGAAAGAGTAGTAACCAAGTGGGTAAAGTTTGGCTGGCGTGCATCAATTAGACCCGGGAGGCTGAGACTCGAGTTCAAGTACTGGTCGTAGTGCTCCTCTCTCTAGTTGAATGTTGGTACATTTCCTCCCAGTTTGTCCTACTTTTATAGGTAATAGCCGCTGAGCCTTGTAATGAGCGTATCAATAACTCACGTAGCAGCAGCGTCAGGAAATGATGGAATGTCTAAATACTGACATAGTCTATTATCGAACTGGAAGGAAGAAGGATTAGGGTCCCCGAGTCACTCAAACTGTCCAAATCCTCAAAGTGAAGCAGTTTTCCTCTTGAATTAATACCGTAATCTGTCTTGACAGGAGATAAACAAAAGCCAGACATCGCGAAAGTACGTGGATTTGTTGTTAATCTAGACTTTTTTTTCATCCCTTTTCTGCAAGGTATTAACAAACATTGTTTAAGCTTCCGTTATTGCTAGTTGTAAACATTGGCACATCCTGAGAACCTGAGAATGTTTATCTCGGTCCTGAGTGACCTTGGGCAAAAAAACACGTCCTAATTGGCACAAGTAATAAAACTAATCTTAAAACAACAATTCTTGAGTTAGCTTGAGGGAATACATAAGATGAGCAATTTAATGATCGCTGCGTTCCAGAAATAACTGGTTAGTGATTGCTCGACTTGTACTGTCGGGCAATAGCCTCTACCATAGCGTACTGTCAGGCAATAGACTCTACTATAGCATACTGCCAGGCAATAACCTCTACTATAGCGTACTGTCAGGCAATAGACTCTACTATAGCATACTGCCAGGCAATAACCTCTACTATAGCGTACTGTCAGGCAATAACCTCTACTATAGCGTACTGCCAGGCAATAACTTCTACTATAGCGTACTGCCAGGCAATAGACTCTACCATACGTACTGCCAGGCAATAGCCTCTACCATACGTACTGCCAGGCAATAACCTCTACCATACGTACTGCCAGGCAATAGCCTCTACCATAGCGTACTGCCAGCAGGGCTATTATGACCATTCGACGCAAAGTTAGTTGCTACCGCTAGTTAGCGTCACTCTCGAGGAAAAGATAGCGTTTGGGTTATTATGACCACCACACTTTGTATCGTCCGCTAGTTTTAGCTTCGACTTTGCTTCTAGCGTCAACGCACAGAATAAAATCAGTTTGCGTCAACAGTTGGCAACACTTTCCCGAAGAATATTACCTTTTAAGACGTTAGAGGCTAGAAATTAGGTAATTTATTTCAAGAATGTTGGTATTCACGACTGAACATTATTCATATGTTTTTATTTACCCAAACAGCTGATCACAAATCACATTATTTGCAAGAAAGATTTAACCTATCTAATAAATCTCTTGCAGAATTTTGTTTGCCTACGGTTTGAAATGAAAAAAATACTAGGCCTACATTATTCAATACACAACATATTTTAGTCAAAAAATCATATTGTGAAATATGCATTCAAATAGTAATGTCACACGGGGAAATGAAATGTTGGCCAATAAAGAAACAATGTTTTTTGTAATATGTATGCTTTACGACCCAATGCCTTATTCTCCACATATTTGTGTTAATACTAGAACAATTAATATGTTGTGTGAAGATCTTAGTAAATAAAACTAGTTATATACAGTTGATGAAAGCGTTCAAGAACTCCCAAAAATAGTGTTTACACGGAATATTTTCGACAACTTAATATCAAAACAATGGGCATTTATACCCAGTCGGCCTACTAAGTTAACAATAAAGTGAACGAGAGGGTGGTTTGGATGGTTAGAAATAATAAAATCCATATTTTATTTAAAGGGAATTCTTGAGACTTTAGTTAAGTGACTAAGAATATAAGGATATTATATTTCTTTATAATGAGTTATTTGCAATTTATTCACTTCAGGATAACTAATAACTAACTACTAATTATCGGTTTCAGATAAATTTGGTAAATATTTTATGATTAAAAAACCTAGGCCTATACCAAACCACATGTACATATTAAGCTAGGGCCTATTTTGGTTATTTCCAGTCTTGGCTGCATTATTTCATAGGCCTACAACTCACATTAATATGGAAAGTAATTACTACTGTATGTACGATTCAGTTTAAATAGGCTTACATTATTAAAGTTATGTTTAGGTATCTTAAACAGATTAGGCCTACCTTTTTATTATCTTGTCAACTGGTCTGTATATGTGTGTGTTTTAACCTAATAGCCATAGGGTATACTTAGATGATAAAGGTTGAGTTATAGAATTCGGATTTGTATAGCGGGAGAGTGAGAAAACATTTAGAGAAATAAAATCACTCATCACACCCAGCTAGGATTCAAATCCCAACCTCCCCACCATTGGAAAATTAGACTAAAAAGATTAACGTCTTGGTCAATGTTGCTCCATGAGGTAGGTCAAAATACTAATAACATCCCAAATATTTTGAAGCCTAACTAACTTCCACCTATTATAAAACCTACAAACAATTAGTATTGGAATGTCCCAATTATCAGTGTGTATATGTTGAATAATAATGCATTTTGATAGTATTATGTTTCAAAAAAAATATTCTTTTAGAATTCAGTGTAAGCGTACTATCCCCACTCTTGGCTTACATTATGATATAGGCCTATTTAAAGTTAGATTATGTGAAACACACAAAAAAAAGTTTTGAAATTATTATATTGGGCTAATGAGATGGCAAGTTTAAATCAGGTAACACAAAACACCTAATAAATTACAAAAACTAACAAACATAACCTCATAACGCAAACCAAAGGACAAGTAAAATGTCTGCACAACTTAGCGTCATTCTACTAGGAAAATATTTGCGCTCGCAAGTACTTTGCTTTCGCAAAGTGGTCGACCATAATAACTTTTGACGCAAAGTCTAGCGTCTCTATGCTAACGGTCGCAAATTCGTTTTGCGTCGTGGTCATAATAGCCCTGCAGGCAATAGCCTCTACCATAGCGTACTGTCAGGCAATAGCCTCTACCATAGCGTACTGCCAGGCAATAGCCTCTACCATAGCGTACTGTCAGGCAATAGCCTCTACCATAGCGTACTGTCAGGCAATAGCCTCTACCATAGCGTACTGCCAGGCAATAGCCTCTACCATAGCGTACTGCCAGGCAATAGCCTCTACCATAGCGTACTGTCAGGCAATAGCCTCTACCATAGCGTACTGCCAGGCAATAGCCTCTACCATAGCGTACTGTCAGGCAATAGCCTCTACCATAGCGTACTGTCAGGCAATAGCCTCTACCATAGCGTACTGCCAGGCAATAGCCTCTACCATAGCGTACTGCCAGGCAATAGCCTCTACCATACGTACTGCCAGGCAATAACCTCTACCATACGTACTGCCAGGCAATAGCCTCTACCATAGCGTACTGCCAGGCAATAGCCTCTACCATAGCGTACTGTCAGGCAATAGCCTCTACCATAGCGTACTGTCAGGCAATAGCCTCTACCATACGTACTGCCAGGCAATAGCCTCTACCATACGTACTGACAGGCAATAGCCTCTACCATAGCGTACTGTCAGGCAATAGCCTCTACCATAGCGTACTGCCAGGCAATGGCCTCTACCATACGTACTGCCAGGCAATAGCCTCTACCATACGTACTGCCAGGCAATAGCCTCTACCATACGTACTGCCAGGCAATAGCCTCTAACATACGTACTGCCAGGCAATAGCCTCTACCATACGTACTGCCAGGCAATAACCTCTACCATACGTACTGCCAGGCAATAGCCTCTACCATACGTACTGCCAGGCAATAGCCTCTACCATACGTACTGCCAGGCAATAACCTCTACCATACGTACTGCCAGGCAATAGCCTCTACCATAGCGTACTGCCAGGCAATAGCCTCTACCATAGCGTACTGCCAGGCAATAGCCTCTACCATACGTACTGCCAGGCAATAGCCTCTACCATACGTACTGCCAGGCAATAACCTCTACCATACGTACTGTCAGGCAATAGCCTCTACCATAGCGTACTGTCAGGCAATAGCCTCTACCATAGCGTACTGTCAGGCAATAGCCTCTACCATAGCGTACTGTCAGGCAATAGCCTCTACCATACGTACTGCAGGCAATAGCCTCTACCATAGCGTACTGTCAGGCAATAGCCTCTACCATAGCGTACTGCCAGGCAATAGCCTCTACCATAGCGTACTGTCAGGCAATAGCCTCTACCAATAGCGTACTGTCAGGCAATAGCCTCTACCATAGCGTACTGTCAGGCAATAGCCTCTACTATAGCGTACTGTCCAGGTAATAGCCTCTACCATAGCGTACTTCAGGTAATAGCCTCTACCATAGCGTATGTCAGGCAATAGCCTCTACCAAAGCGTACTGCCAGGCAATGCCTCTACCATAGCGTATGTCAGGCAATAGCCTCTAACATAGCGTATTGTCAGGCAATAGCCTCTACCATAGCGTACTGTCAGGCAATAGCCTCTACCATAGCGTACTGTCAGGCAATAGCCTCTACCATAGCGTACTGCAGGCAATAGCCTCTACTATAACGTAATGTCAGGCAATAGCCTCTACCATAGCGTACTGACAGGCAATATCCTCTACCAAAGCGTACTGCCAGGCAATAGCCTCTACCATAGCGTACTGACCAGGCAATAGCCTCTAGCATAGCGTACTGTCAGGCAATAGCCTCTACCATAGCGTACTGTCAGGCAATAGCCTCTACCATAGCGTACTGTCAGGTAATAGCCTCTACCATAGCGTACTGCCAGGCAATAGCCTCTACCATAGCGTACTGTCAGGTAATAGCCTCTACCATAGCGTACTGTCAGGCAATAGCCTCTATCATGGCGTACTGTCAGACAGTAGCCTCTAACAAAGCGTACTGTCAGACAGTAGCCTCTACCATAGCGTACTGTCAGGTAATAGCCTCTACCATAGCGTACTGTCAGGCAATAGCCTCTACCATAGCGTACTGTCAGACAGTAGCCTCTAACATAGCGTACTGTCAGGCAATAGCCTCTACCATAGCGTACTGTCAGGCAATACCTCTAACATAGCGTACTGTCAGACAGTAGCCTCTAACAAAAGCGTACTGTCAGGCAATAGCCTCTACCATAGCGTACTGTCAGGCTAATAGCCTCTACCATAGCGTATTGTCAGGCAATAGCCTCTACCATAGCGTACTGTCAGGTAAGTAGCCTCTACATAGCGTACTGTCAGGCAATAGCCTCTACCATAGCGTACTGTCAGGACATAGCCTCTAACATAGCGTACTGTCAGACAGTAGCCTCTACCATAGCGTACTGTCAGGCAATAGCCTCTGACCATAGCGTACTGTCAGGTAATAGCCTCTACCATAGCGTACTGTCAGGCAATAGCCTTCTACCATAGAGTACTGTCAGGCAATAGCCTCTAACATAGCGTATTGTCAGGCAATAGCCCTACCATAGCGTACTGTCAGACAGTAGCCTCTACCATAGCGTACTGTCAGACAGTAGCCTCTAACATAGCGTACTGTCAGGCAATAACCTCTAACATAGCGTACTGTCAGGCTAATAGCCTCTAACATAGCGTATTGTCAGACAGTAGCCTCTACATAACGTACTGTCAGACATAGCCTCTAACATAGCGTACTGTCAGACAGTAGCCTCTGACAGCTGCTCCTCTGCAAAAGTCGCTATATTGGCATCACTTGCCAAGCGAGTATGTAATTATTGTAATCAGACACCATCTGGAGAGTTGTTATCTGTGTACTCAGCTCTTCTGGCGGTGACACTTGTTCATGACAGAGACATGGGTGTGTGGGGTTAAAACTCCTGACACTGAGTCTGAAGGATATACTCAGCACGGCTACAAACGTTTCCCCATCCTGAGAGATAGGATGCGATGATCAGGACGATAATATCAAACTTTGGGATATCCAAGTTTCACGAGGACATTCTTCCTAGCCATGTTCAACGAGGACTCCTTTCCTAACCTTGTTTCATGAGGACATCCTTCCCAGCCATGTTTCATGAGGACGTCCTTCCCAGCCATGTTCCACGAGGACATCTTTCCTAACCTTGTTTCATGAGGACATCCTTCCCAGCCATGTTCATGAGGACATCCTTCCACCATGTATCATGAGGACATCCTTCCCAGCCATGTTTCATGAGGACATCCTTCCAACCATGTATCATGAGGACGTCCTTCCAGCCATGTTTCACGAGGACATTCTTCCTAGCCATGTTCCACGAGGACATCTTTCCTAACCTTGTTTCATGAGGACGTTCTTCCTAGCCATGTTTCATGAGGACGTCCTTCCCAGCCATGTTTCATGAGGACGTCCTTCTCAATCATGTTTCATGAGGACGTCCTTCTCAGCCATGTATCATGAGGACGTCCTTCTCAGTCATGTATCATGAGGACGTCCTTCTCAGTCATGTTTCATGAGGACGTCCTTCTCAGCCATGTTTCATGAGGACGTCCTTCTCAGTCATGTTTGATGAGGACGTCCTTCCTAGCCATGTTCCACGAGGACATCTTTCCTAACCTTGTTTCATGAGGACGTTCTTCCTAGCCATGTTTCATGAGGACGTCCTTCTCAGCCATGTATCATGAGGACGTCCTTCTCAGTCATGTTTGATGAGGACGTCCTTCCCAGCCATGTTTCATGAGGACGTCCTTCTCAGCCATGTATCATGAGGACGTCCTTCTCAGCCATGTATCATGAGGACGTTCTTCCTAGCCATGTTTCATGAGGACGTCCTTCCCAGCCATGTATCATGAGGACGTCCTTCTCAGCCATGTTTCATGAGGACGTCCTTCTCAGTCATGTTTGATGAGGACGTCCTTCCTAGCCATGTTCCACGAGGACATCTTTCCTAACCTTGTTTCATGAGGACGTCCTTCCCAGCCATGTTTCATGAGGACGTCCTTCTCAGTCATGTTTCATGAGGACGTCCTTCTCAGCCATGTATCATGAGGACGTCCTTCTCAGTCATGTTTATGTTATTCCTCCTTGGTGAAACTCTGTATTCAACCACTGTCCACACTAGAGAGGAGCTGGGTGTGTGGTCATAAGACGAGTGTGTTTTCAAGAGCATATGGCACTGATGATGGTTTGTATTTGCTTAACAAACAGAGCTGTTATTGCTGTTATTGTTGTTCATCTATGAGTAATTAGAGAGTTTTCGTAGCACTATCACATCTCAAAGTGAAATCATTCGTCAAATTTATATTTAATCAAACAAATCACTAAAGCAAACTATGGAGAAGATAAATCCCCTCTATCTTTGCTGTTCACATTCCTTCTTCCTTTTCCTTGATTTATTTCCTTCTAACTGTGGATTAACACGTTAGCCGAAAAACCAGCGCAGAACAGAAACTTAGTCACGTGACGAGCTCTATACCAATCACATTTCCGCCTTATCGGTGTGAGCTGTTCCGCTAAAGTTCAACTCATCTCTACTTCGTCCGCTCTGTCTGAGATGTTCGGCACAGGAGATCCAATAAAATCTCAAACTCAATCATATAAAATCAGTATGCATGCGCATATGACAACGCATGCGCGGTACTGCCAGAATCAAGCAGACAGTTTCGTTAGCCGTTGTGAGGAGAATTGAAATAACCCGTTAATGTAAAGCGTGCCTATCGATATATTGGATTGTGCCACGACACAGCGTTATAAGTTGAAAACATCAATTGGGAGAATGATCTGAAATATATGTTTATCCACTAGAAAAAAGTCGATAATCAGCTGTAATAAGTTAGCGTTTCAATGCATCATGGGTCATACAGCGTGTGAATTGTTGCGCCACTCAAACAGATTCTATTCTTTATTTTCGGCGAAGGTGTGATCAAAGCTTTATGGTCACATTTCAATTTGTAGCTCATGATCCTGACTAAGATTTGGTTTTTAACTGGGCATATTAACCCTTCATTTTCTTAATCAACTGGTCAACTAATTGAATTCTAGAACAGACACAACAACCAGTCCTCCGGCCTTTAATTCATCACTGAATAAAGGCGGAAACCTACATTTCACCATTAATACATTTTCAGCCTATGTCAGGAATAGAACCTGGGACCCCGAGTTTAATGGTTAAAAGCTACGATATGGGCCTCGGAAATGGCTGAGAGTGTGCGTAACCCCACGGGAAACATGTACATGCTGATAGAAAATTTTACTATACCGGACTATATCAGACGTCACCGGTTCCTCCTGACAGTAAATGTTCATCATCCAGGACTATATCAGACGTCACCGGTTCCTCCTGACAGTAAATGTTCGTCATCCCGGACTATATCAGACATCACCGGTTCCTCCTGACAGTAAATGTTCATCATCCAGGACTATATCAGACGTCACCGGTTCCTCCTGACAGTAAATGTTCATCATCCAGGACTATATCAGACGTCATCGGTTCCTCCTGACAGTAAATGTTCATCATCCCGGACTATATCAGACGTCACCGGTTCCTCCTGACAGTAAATGTTCATCATCCAGGACTATATCAGACGTCACCGGTTTCTCCTGACAGTAAATGTTCATCATCCAGGACTATATCAGACGTCACCGGTTCCTCCTGACAGTAAATGTTCATCATCCAGGACTATATCAGACGTCACCGGTTCCTCCTGACAGTAAATGTTCATCATCCAGGACTATATCAGACGTCACCGGTTTCTCCTGACAGTAAATGTTCATCATCCAGGACTATATCTGACGTCACCGGTTCCTCCTGACAGTAAATGTTCATCATCCAGGACTATATCAGACGTCACCGGTTTCTCCTGACAGTAAATGTTCATCATCCAGGACTATATCAGACGTCACCGGTTCCTCCTGACATTAGTAAACCGGTTTCTCTCCCACAGACACCGCCAGTGGATAAATGAACTTTATTGAGGTCTGAAGGACATTTGGGAAATAAAAGTGTCATGTAGTTGTCATCTGATTCATTTAAGGTGGGGTGCTAGTGAGCACCAGTTTAGTGCATTAATTTTGCAGTTTTTATAGCATAAACATTTTTTGGCCAAAATAAATCAAATATTTCTTCTATAGAAACATAAAGTTTAGCTTTCTGCACGAGCTAATCTCAAGAGTTCTTGAATATCTCTCATGAGCACAGCGGCATTTGGTGACAAACTTTTTAAATGCAGAAAAAAAGTTGTCATTAAATTCCAGGACACCTTTGACAGATATTCAAGGACTGTTGAGATTAGCATGTGCGGAAAACTAAACTCAATGTTTCTATGGAAGAAATATTGATTTATTTTGGCCAAATAAATGTTTATGCTATAAAAACTTCGAAAATACTGCCCTAAACTCACGCTCACTAGCACTCCATCTTAAGACTATTTTGTAAAGTTTCTTTGTTTACTTATATTTTTAGTATAATTCATGATTATTATTATTATCATTATATTAGTAGCGTTTATTGATGACATTGGTAAGTAGGCCTACATTCAGCAAACCAACCCTACAAACTATTTACTGTTTGCTAATGATCTCAATCTTTTCAAAAACATCACTTTACTGACTTGAATTTATAAATTGACTTTGATAGTGTACTACGATGGTATATTGAAAATGGAATGTATATTAATAAATTAAAACTAGTGCTAAGGCTTCACTAAGAAGACCAACCCATTTTTTCACTCATAAACTTGATATTGCTATTATAGAACGTTGTCTCCATATTAACGATCTAGGTGTTACATTAGAGACCATAATCTCTACTTCCATTATCATATTGATCATTTAGTTTCTCACTCTTTGAATTTACTTGGACTTATTAATATATCAACCTCCTCATTCTCTAAAGTTGACTGTATCATAAGTTTGTATTTTGCTTTGGTCGGGTTAAAGCTAGAATATGATAGTGGGGCGTGGACTGACTCTCAGATTGGAAAATGTTCAACTCAAATGTGTTGCTGCTTGCTATGATAAATTCTATTTTAACATATTTTATAGTGATTATGATAGAATTCGGAACCTTTGAGGGCTCCAAACTTTCTTCTCACGAAGACTCTATAGTGATGCCCTTTTTATTTTTGACTATACTTAATACAAGGCCGTAGCCAACCAATAATTTCAGAGGGGAAGGGGGTTGTGGGTACATCCCCCATTTGCCGGAATCTAGAAAAATTATAAATATTAAACACCTCTAGAAGCTCTCTGAAGTGCTTTTTATGGTAGCACAGCCCCCTAATTTGTACTTGTACCTTAATTTTGATATTGTTTGAACCATAAATAAAGACATATATATTTTGTTAGTTAAATTTCGGGGGGTGGTTTGAACCTCTAAACCCCCACCCTGACTACGACCTTGATTTAAGAGTCCTATATAGACTCATAAAGTGACGTATGTTGGAGGCATTGTTCTAGGGTTATATCTAGTCGTAAATATAAGATATAAATTTAATATTGTTTTTCTGACAAAAAAAAGGACTATTCGACAATTCTATGTATTAAAAAATGTATTTTAATAAATAATTTTTCCTTAAAAAAATGGTCAAATGTGGCGTTTTCAGCATAATTTTCCCAAAAAAGTATAACTGTAAATATGGATATAGATACATAAAAACAGAGATTACGAAATTCTGAACAAAGTGATATATTAATATTCTATAGTCACTGCTGAAATCTTCCTAAATTTACCTAAAACGAAAGACATTTTCTTGTTATTTTGAATGTGCCTGGTGACGCGCTCTTGCAGCTCCGATTCCTAACCGGCCGCGTGAAGCTTGGAGTGGGGGAAGAAGACCCAGCAAGAGCAGGGTAAGGGGAGAGAGGGGAAACACACGTCTGGATGGATAGAGTTGTTTCGAAGCGGCTCGCAGGTTTTGCTGGTTCCCATAATTTTTAATTTTGCGTGTGATTTTTCTGGCTGTTTTTTCTTCCAGATAACACTGGTGCACAACATGCATTGGTCATTTCCTCCATAAAATATCATCATACGAATACGAACAGATTTTTGTGATTTGCCAACAATTTTATTATTTGTGATTAATACTCTTTTTGTACACACAGATTCAAAAACTGTCTTAGACTTCTGGTTTGGATACCGGCCCTGTTAGAATCTGTATTTGATAACTGACCGAATATTGGAACCATGGCACTGGGTTGTGATTTAAAAATAGGTCTTCTCGTAGTGACCTGGTTTAGTCATTCCGGCACGACTCCAATCTCATTTCATCCCTAAGCCACTCGCGTCACCACCTTCTGATTACTGTGGGTACAAATATAAATCTTTCTTCTTTCCTTACCTACCCAACTCTTTTTTTTTCTTGTTTTTAGCACCGTGTTTTACTACCCGTTCGGGTTATACGCCTATATACTAACTACATTAACGGGTTGGGTATTAGGAAGGTTTAATTTGGAGGAAATTCACCCACATTTGTGTAGAGGGAGAGTGGAAAACTATTTGGGGAAAAGCCCCCTCAGTGCACCCGACTGGGATAGAACCCCGATATTCCGGTCTTCAGCAGTCTAATCCAACACGAGAGTAGCGCGTTAGACCATGTGGCCAGCAAAGAGGGAAAATTTCTTGTTCTTCTCACCATAAAACGATGTATATTATTTTTACTTAAGAATTTCCCCTTCCACCACCCTCTCAATGTATCAACTTTTAAATACTTTAAGATGATTCAATCATCAGAATTTATGTCAACTATATTGCAATTAGGGGTAAAATCATCACATTGAACTCTGAAAAGTGAGTGTCAACAATGTATTTATTCAGTGAAAATACATTTTAGTTCATAATTTAATGATATTTAATGTGTAGGCTTATTTTATGTAAGTAATTCTTGTTCTATCCAACCTTGATTTAGAAGCAGGAACATAATAAGTCTATAATTTCCATTAAATCACAAACTAATCCTAAACTCTCCTCCTCCTGCTTAGACCTTTGCTATTTTCTGGCGCAGGAATATTTTTGTAGAATTAAATGCCGGTATGCCTACTGTATTCAGTACAATAACAAGAAATTATCAATGTTTTTATTGATTTGTAAAAAATATCGTAGACGGGATCGTGTTTTTCCCCCATGTCAATGTATCCTATTCCTCGGTTCCCCATTTGGTAAAATGTTGGGAGGGACGCGTCCCCGAATCCCCGTAGGCCGTGACGCCGGTGCCACACCTCAACTTTAATAAATGCAGCTTAGAGCCCTTTTATGCAGGCGTTTTGTGCCGCGCGACATACGGCGGCAAAAGCCGTCGCGTTTTCTAAGTCACTGGGAACAAATGAGTCCTTTTATGCTCTGCCGTCCGAAAAACTTGCCGTCGTGTCTTACAAAACGCCAGCGGCAAAAGCCGCCCAAAATAATCTAAGTACATGGCATCTTATGGGTCCATTTATGCAAACAAGCCGCTTTTTTGCTCTCCGCTGTCTATACATCAGAGCTGCCAACCCCTGGCTAGTAAATAATATCTGTCCAGTTGCCTGGAGGTTTACAAATAGGATTATTTTGTCATTTGAATAAGTGATATTTTTATCATTTTTATTAAAAAATAATGATTTGTAAACTGAACGTTTTAAAGATGAAATTAAGAAAAATAAAGTAATTTGAAATTAACTATCAGAGAAGTACAAAACCAGAAGTATAAAGAAAAGTCACTGGATAGAAAGAAGTGTGTTATGTGTTTTTTCCATTCAAAAATAGTTTTTATAAACTTGTTTCTGTCATCTTTTAATTTTTTTTAGAGGTTACGAAATGCCCCATCTTCAAATCTTGCAAAGTTGATGGGATGAACATCCAATTTTCTTTCCCTTTTTTCAATATAAGGTGACAATACGCCAAATAGATGACGCGCGGATACATCTTACACTCCCCAACACAAAGGTATTGGCAGCACTGATACGATCTATCCTCCCCCACTACTATACTTTTCGACGGGCGGCAAATGCCGCGTGCATAAAATGAACTTACAAAACGCGACGGCTCTTGCCGTCCTGTCTCACGCGACACAAAACGCGTGCATAAAAGCAGCCTTAGGGTTTCACCTTACGTATTTGTTCTACACCCTGGCATCATTCAGACTCTGTCGGTGACGGCGGGAACTGTGTGAAGATTACATTTACTAAATGTGAGGAATGCCAGGCCTCCACCGTGGTTCGGATTCCACGTTAAACTGTAGGTCCTCCATTTCACCTCACAATCACCCTACCATTGCACATTAGCGTAAGTGCGTATAACCCGAACGGGTAGTAAGACGCGATGCTAATAATAATAATAATAATAATAATAATAATACATTTACTAGCTTACGACAGAACGTCAATGCGGCAAGAGTATATAAATTAGAGAAGTGGGCTTCAAACCGCTATACACTACTATATTTAAATTTTACCTCATGCAGTACTAGATCATGGGTTTCTTACATTGAGCCTGGTTAAAATGCTATTTTAGCCATTGGATAAATAGACAACAACAAAAATAATAAGCCCAGGAATTTTGTTTAAGATTGTTAAATTGGTCGAAAAAAATTCTATAGTTGAATGCTATTATATATTTTTACTATCTCACATTGAATGGTTTCCTGATGAAATTCCATCAAACATAAAAATATTTTTCAATTTTTTTGGTTGGAATATGATGATTTTAGTTAGAATCTTGCCGACTATAACACTAAAAAAGTATTTATAGCCTGATGTTTCATTTCGGCACTAAGATTATCTTTGCCAACACAGGAATGTAATAAAGAAATTAGTTTGAAATGAATTTGTTGATCACCTGCATTAAAAGTTTGTATTTTTGGCTATTTTATATTTAAAATTAACAAAACTTAAAACCCTCATTGTCAGGGGCTCCGGAAGATATTTGAAAGTGGAGTGGGGCCTCAACTGAGAGGGAGTCTAGAAGTCCTAGCAGGATAAAATTTTATACCATGGTTGACTTTTGAAGCTATTTGAAGAGGATTATTTTTCACGGATAGTACAGTTTTATATGTATTTCTTTGTTATTATATAAAGTAACAACATAGTAGGAACTTGTGTGGGGAAGAACATGATAACATTTTTCGGTCAACAATTAAAAATGATAGGTAAGCCCCGTATATATTTTTATTTATAGCTGATTCAATGGTATTTGTGTATTGAGGGTAATTAGTAAAAAAATAAGGGTGTTTTTAACGTCCTGTCTCCCAAGCCAAAGGGGAATCTGAAGCCCTCCTCCAGAAATTTTCCGCAACTTGGAAGCCCTCAAAAGTTATTTAGAGTGATCCACACTTGGAAAAATTTACTAAAATTATACTCCTCTATAAGTTATTTGGAGTGGTTTTCAACCAGATGATTTTTTTAAATTTGGAATTTTCTAAGAGCTACTTAAAGTGTTCCTCACCTGGAAGTCTTTTGTAAATTTATAACCTGTAGGTGCTATTTAAAGTGATCTTCCCCTAACAATTTTTGAAAATTAGATGCCTTTATTAACTTTTTAGAGTGGTTATTTAGTGGCAACTTTTTCAAACTAAATGCCTCTAGAGGATATTTAGAGGTTTTTTTAAAAATTGTGTTCAGTGCACACAACCAAAGAAATATTTCTTATATTTATTTAGGTGCTATGGGTCTTACAGAATGACAGGATTGTCCACAACTTACAATAAAAATAGGTACTGTATAGTGGAGTGCCTAAAACACTTGGGATATTAAACATGGGCCCTAAATCCTGGTGTTCTTTCATTTTGAAATATAATTCAGGGTAAATGCAGATTAAAATTTTAATCCCAGCTGATTTCTACTGGTATTTATTTTACACACTTTCAAAGAGCGCTGATAAGGCCTGCACTTTAGAATTGTTTTACTTCCTCAGATTTTCCAGACCAAAGGATATTTATTTACCAGTATTTTATAATAAAAGCTATTGGCCTACATACAAAATCTCATAGTTTTCATTGCCTTCTATTAAATTCTTGGCACAAAGTTCATCAAGAAATAACATTAGTTGGGGATAAAACTAATAGTTTGGACTTGGTAATGCTCTCTACTTCGTATTTCAAAAATTATTGCAAATTTTTTAAAAAAATTCAATGACATTTTATAATTTATCTAACTTCTCCTTGACTTTTCATGTTACACACAAAAAATTCCCATTACGAGTTTTCTCTGTTTTCCATGTACACTCCGTTTACCCTGAAAGGTCTCATGGGCGTAGGGAAAATTTAATTTTGGGAGAATTCCAAATTTTAAGTCTATGACATGATGAATGTTTATGAATTGGATGCCCTAGAATTTTTTTTTATAAATTTTTCTTTATTCCAGTTAATGTTTGAAAATTGGATGCCCTAGAACGTATTTGGAGTGGTCCTCAAAAGTGGAGAGTTTTTGAAAATTATATTAATTTAAGGGAAATTTAAAGTAGACCTTCCTAGATTTTTTTTAAATTTGAGGCTATTTGGAGTAATCCTCCTCCAGCAAATTTTTGAAAATTGGTTGCCTCTAAAAGTTATTTTAAGTAGCGCTAGACCAGATTTTTCATAAATTAGATCCCCTAGAAATAATTATATAGTAGACCTACTCTAGAAATTTTGATGCCCAAATAAAGCTGTTTAGAGGGCTCCTCGCCTTTTTTTACTATCAAAGCTAAGTGCCTCTAGAAGCTATTTGAAGTTGTCTTCCCCCTACACATGTTTGAAAAATGGATGCTTTTGGATGATAAACTCTGAAGATCGGATTGCAGAATCAAATTAAGATAAAAAAATTCACAACCATTCTTTTGCAATCAACATTAAAAACTTCAGAATTTTTTTGGGAAATGTGGTGTGTATGACCCCCATTATTACACGTCCATGCTATATTTATATCGTATAAGCTACGTCATAGTTGAACCATGCAAGGTAAGATTGCTACCTTTCAAGATAAACTAAGTTTACGTAATAACCCTGTAAATAATCATTGTGCAAGGCAGCTTAATGGACCTCTAAACTAGTGTTGTGTAAACATGTGGTATATCTCTTACAAACCATGTGTACACAATCAAATATAGTATCACAACAATTTTTAACGTAGGCTTAGAAATAATAAAATATTTTATTCAAAACAAAACAAGAAAGTGTATTAATTTGATTGATGTCTAACTATTTAATTTTTTAGGGTTGATAAAAATATGACAAAAATAAAGTTTGAACTAAGGTTGATAATCCACCTCGTGTTAAAATTAAACTTACGATTCAAATGTGAATTTTTTTCAATTTTTGTTTTTACTGTGATGAAAATGTCAATAAGTACTATCCTTTGTCTTTACTATTCTGGTATTGTTTATATTCAAGGCTTAGTCTTATGTGAAAGAGTTTTTTCTTGAGTGAGAAAAATAAACTGAAAAGTTAGGGCATTTTTGTTATCTATTAAATGTATTATAAATTTGTGTCTTTATTACTTAAAATTATCAAACTTATGGTAACAGATGTATGTTTTATACATGGGTTTTGAATTTACTTGAGAAATATTGAGGGGGGTGGGGCTTAAGATAGTCCCAGCCCCCCAAGATCAAAAAAGTGTGGTTCAAGCCCCCCTTGCAACGCCTGTTTCTGAGCCCCTGCTAATTGTGAATCTGGGGTGGGCTAACCAATCGCAACAAGTGATGAATCTGTCATAAAATTGCGGAGAATTTTAGTTTGCCAACTCTCACGGTAGAAAAAACTTTTTCCTGACAGTGTGTGTTTGTGGAAACTTGATATATCCTGCACATCATTGGAAGCATTCCTCAAAAGTCATTTGCATTGAGTCAAAATATTCAGCCAATGTATATGTAACTTGTCAGACAAGAGGGTTGTCAAAATTCGCGTAAAAATTTCTAACATTTTTCAATCTGAACAATGTTCATTATTTGTGTCGGAGATGGTTGTAACTGAGTAGTCAAAGTGTAGGCCTACATATTTTAAATAAACTTGTTCAAATAGTGTGTGTTGTTTTAGATGTCCAATTGAGCAACCTAATTTCTCAATTTATTTCTACATGGAGTGACGAATTTAATTTCTCATTCGCCACAACTGTGGTGCCATTGCAAAATAGTTTGCCCAGCTCTGTTGTAGATGAATCACACATTTGATTTAAAAGAAATTTCTTATTACATACCTGTGCAAGGAAAAATAATTTTAGGCCTAAATATAACACTGGGATATTTACACTTTTAGAGTGTAATAGTCTCAAAGATTCAAAGCTAAGGCCATCATATCCTATTCAAAGAAATATTGATAAAAAGTTTGCCTTTTGTTTTGAACTTTACCAGGAAACCATTCAACGTGGAAAAGTTAAAATATGAACTAACATTTAAAAATATACTTTTTTAGACCACTTGAATAGCCTTAAGGCTGTGACATAAGTATGTTGTGAATTAAGAAGGTAAGAGTGTTAAATCAATGATAGTTACATTTGCCAAAAACTAACTAAATAACTATATAAATGTTAGAATGTTTTGTTACAGAAAGTAGTCATAACTAAAATTACTATTCATTGGTCATTTCGTGTAACCAAACACCATCAAGTTATCTCCATAAAAAGTCAATAATCCCTTCCCGTTGACAAGGCAACATCCTTTTTGTAACAGGTTTTTAACACTAAGCTTATTTCTTTGGTTGTTTTTACTTCTACACTCGTGATCCACAAATTTTACACTGCCCGTAAAGTCGTTTATTTGTGTGTGTACATTCATGCAAAGTGTTGAATTAATTACAGTGGCACCACAACTATACAAATCTCTGTATCCGGATCTCAATAATTTTACTCTCGTGAATTTTCCTCTACCATGCATGGGTTTCTAAAACTACATTTGACATGTCTACAAAAAGCTAATTTCTTGGTTTTATAGTTTTGGCAGGGGTAAAGGTGCAGAATTAATTCATAAACTAACTTCACAGGAAAGTAACCCTTAAAGAACAGAAGTATTAATTCGTTCGGTTGTATGGATTGTGTGCTAGATTATCTACAGTGCATTGCTTGCTGTTCACATACTTACTTAACAACTTACTCTATGGCATTAGGAACTCGAAAGTTCATTGCCACACTTACAAAAGTAAACTACCTATCCCTATCTTGAGCTAGTTATGTCTAGTCAAGCTCATTATAATATAATCCCTATCCTAAGATAGTTATATGCAGTCCACCTTATTACACCTTATCCATATCTTGAGCCAGTTCTATCCAGTCCACCTGATTACACCATATCCCTTTCTTGAACTAGTTCTACCCAGTCCACCTCATTACACCCTATCTCTATTTTGAGCTAGTTCTATCCATTCCACCTCACTACACTCTATCTCTTTCAGGTCCTTTCTATTGTTATCATCCCATATGTATCTAGGTCTTGCCAATGACCTCTACCCATTGGGTTTGCCAGTCATTACCCTGAACAAGTTTCTAGACTACCCCATTCACGCTGCATGTTCTGCACACCCTAATCTACGGGATTTTATTATCTTAGCAATGTCTTGTGATGAGTATAGGGCATGTAACTCATCATTATGTAACCTCCTTCACTTCTTAGTAGACTCATCCGTTTTTGCATCAAATATTTTCCTAATAACCTTGTTTTCAAACACGGTAAGGTAAGGTAAGAGATCACGTTTAACAACCATAGAGAGCAACTGGTAAAATAATTGTTTTGCTTATTCTGAGTTATACATTCCTTAACAGCAGGCGAGATAATCAACAACTTACTGACCAAGTAATTTATTCTTCTTCTAATTTCTAATCTAATATCGTTATTGTTAGTTAAAATAATTGTGACTAGATATTTATACTCATTTACATAGTTAACCGAATTTGTTTATAAATATATAATTGGGTCTAATATAACCTTCGGGTCACCCGTGTGTACATGGTCGCATGGTCTATACTAGACTGCCGATGATAGGAAGATTGAGATTCGAATCACAGTCAGGAGTATTGAGGGTGGTTTTATACTAAGTGATTTTCCACTCTTCTTCCACGCATCCCTAAATATACCTTCCTTATTCTTAAATAAACATTAGCGTATAAACCTTCCTTATTCTTAAATAAACACTAACGTATAAACCTTCCGGGTAGTAGATGTTGTGCTAGATTGAAACAAAAAAAATTAGTTGGTATAATTTTAAAAGAACCGGAACCTTATAATAATCGAAATTAATAGTAACCTTTATTTTATTCGAACCAGCACCGGAACCTTTAAAATGTTTGTTTAGAGAATAGATAACAATGTCATTTGTACTCCCTGCTTGTGCTAGCAGGTAGCATTATTTTGGGGATCATTACCTCTCGTTTCTGTTTGTGCGTCGATCGTGCCGACCAGAAGTAGACTGAAAGAAGGGGAAGTAAAGCCCTCCCCCACCCTCTAACTAATGCGCTCAAGCTACGAATCACTGAGCCAATACCTGCCTACTGTCCTGCTGGCTGGTCCAGCCCCCTAGCATGACATTTTCGCTTCCAATACTTCACTGTGAAGTAAGAGGCTAGATATATAGCGCTCTTAATAGCACAATTTCTAGTCAATCCGTCCCCTAACATGTGGGTATCCTTGTGCTCTCTCGCGCTTCTAGAAATCATAAAATATTTTCTATTAGTAGCTCTTACAAACTTAGCCCTCTGGGTCGTTGAATAAGCAGTGCTAACTCTAGATTTCTAGAATAAAATTTTTATCACAAGAGAAAAACCAAAATTAGAGAGTTATTTAAGGATCACACGTATCATTTATTAATATCTGTTTGTTTATTGCGAAATAATCATTGTTAGTGAATCATAATATATATACTTGCTTTCCTTCTTATCATGTTTTATCTATTAAAATTGTTTATTGTATCTAATCACCTGTACACAAATGTGATGTATTTATTATTTTTTTAATTTGCAAACAATATGTTCTTAGAGATGGGTCGAATCCTATATTTCTCGAATCCAAATCCAAGATTTTCTTTCGAATCCTCGAATTTCAAAAGTACATTTTTAGTTTGTCAAAAAATTAAAAAGTATATTTTTAAAAAATAAACAAATTGACATAAATAAAATAATAGTAAATTTTTTTATTAAATTGGCAATTTTGTTATTATATTTTTTACATAAATGAAGCTAGATTGTCAATTTTTTTCTAATTACACAAATATATTAAATTCCAGAAAAATTGTATTTTGAGTTCGATCTAAGGCATTTATATTTGGATTCGAGGAATCAAGGATTGGGGCGTCCCATCTTCAGTTCTTATGTATCTTCAGTGATAGCTATTAGAGGTCTTGACTGTTGGCTAGTACTTTAATAAAGAAAAATTAAAATTAAATGAAAAATAAATATTTATATTAATTTTTGACGGATGTTTTGATCAGGAGAAGAGATTCATCAAGACAACCTCGAATGTTGAGGCGGATGTAAGAGTTGATTTTACTTTTATAATACAATATTCAAGATAGTTCCAAAAGTAAATAGTACAGTAGGGACACTTAATTGTAGCCTCAGACCAAACATCTAGTGAACTACAAATTATACATACAGTGGCGGATTTAAAATAATTGCGCCACTACGCACAGTTATAATAGGAAATGTTATGAAAGATAATCAGGTGTTTTTAACTATTGTCAAGAGCGTTAATAAGTTTTGAAGGAAAAGGTGTTGACAGGGGTGGGAGGCGCGGAAGTTAGTATTCAAGAAAAGATGTCTACGAAAGCTAATCAGGCATGTACTGTACATGCCCTACAGTAGCTTGAGTTAACATTATGAAGAAGGCGAGACTGACGTCGGTTACAAAGCGATTGCAAAGTACAGTTATTTAAAAATAAATATTGTCGTTCTGACTTTAACTTGGACTAGTTCGATAATATTAGTCAATAATTTATAAACATAATTATTAAAAACCAAATATTATAATAAAATGCCGCCGCCCCTAGTGGGCCTATAGTGTAAATCCGCTTCTGTATACATACATCAACTCTATCGCACTAAGTTAGGGATAAATTGGTCCAGATCAGTACTGAACTAGGCCAATTCAAATGTCCTTGGTGTGATCGACTGACCTTACTACGAAGTGTTGGACTAAGACCATTTCTGGTAGATCCAACACATGAAAAGAATGCAAAAGATCCACGAAATTGAATGCACTTGCAATTATAAAGTTCAAATGTGCTGTAAATTGTATTTGACTAATTAATAATACTATGTTTTGTCATGTGGTTCTAGCAGCGCATGTGAACACGCCCTAACCACAGGCCTGTATTGCCAGTCTTACACCGTGAATACGCCCTAACCACAGGCCTGTATTCCCAGTCCTCCAATGTGAACACGCCCTAACCACATGCCTGTATTCCCAGTACTCCACTGTGAACACGCCCTAGCCGCAGGCCTGTATTCCCAGTCCTCCAATGTGAACACGCCCTAACCACATGCCTGTATTCCCAGTACTCCACTGTGAACACGCCCTAACCACAGGCCTGTATTCCCAGTCCTCCACTGTGAACACGCCCTAGCCGCAGGCCTGTATTCCCAGTACTACACTGTGAACACGCCCTAATAATAGGCTTGTGTTCCCAGTTCTCCACTGTGAACACGCCCTAGCAACAGACCAGTCCAAGGTAACGCAGACAGGTAGAGAGGTAGTGAACAACAAAACTTAACTTTTTTTTATCTTATTTTTGTTCCAGGTAAGTTGAGAAGGTTGGCGCATGCGCAATCCATCCAGCACGGTGAGTCATAAAACTAGACAAAGACTTTTCCCGCTATTTCACTCCATTCCGGCCATTTCACAATCAACCGAATACCAAATAGAAGCGTTTCAACCTAAAACAGCTAGGTTTGTCGTTTGTCGGTTATTCACTGGTGTGAACAACACAAGAATGTTATGGTAAGCGATAAAGTATCAATCGCTGTCAGGCCACACGGCCTAAAATACAATGGTCTGTGTAGTTTTATAGAACTACTTCTCTATTCCGTCTAAGTTTTTATACCTTTCGTCGTGTTAAGCTCGACCGCTGAGGACGGGGAGATCGAGGTTCGAATCTCGGTCGGGTGAACTGGGGGTGGTTTTTCCTAAATGGTTTTCCACTCTCCTTCCACGCAAATGCGGGTTCACTTCCTCTAAATTCAACCCTCCCCATTCCCAATCCATTAGCGTAATTAGCACTTAAGCGTATAACCCGAACGGGTAGTAAGACGCGGTGTTAAATATTATTTTATACCTTTCGCCCTTCACCTACAACCACCCTTTGTCATGTCAATAGGAAAGAGGAGAAATAGAACTACAAAACTTCCTATTTCAAGGTAAAGAGGAAAGTTCGCTTCTACTTCTCAAATATCTTAAAATTATGTGAGCCTATCAAAAGATTACTGAATTTGTTTAAGGAAGGTTAGATCTAGGGCCCTTACCGGGCCTAGTCCACAAAAATGACTAAACAGTGGCTGAAAATGAACTAATGTCACATTTTCACTCTTTTTTTTCTATTCATAAAAACTAAAACTATAGGATTGTTAAGGAAAAAATACGAGCCCTGTTGAAATCTTACGACTTTATTTTGGCGTGAACCATATTTTGAAATAACGCATCGTGTAGCTAAATATTGCATTAGAGCTAAACGTCTGCCCGGCAATTTCTCGCTTACCTAGCTGGCCCCCTTAAGTTCAGTTTTTTTTGCAGATTTTATAACGACTTTTTTTTAGTTAACATAAATACAATATTTCTCTAGTAGACATATTTAGTTTAATTTTCTTGGCATAGCTAGCTCAACGATTTCTCAAAAAGTCACGATGCCCAAGACAAATATTCAAGAACTCTTATTATTTTGTGTAGAAAATTAAACTTTATTTTTCTACAAGAGCCGTATTTTATTTATTTTAAGTAAAACTAAAGTTTTTACCCAAATTCTGACCTAACTAGTGCTTCCCTCTCTTCTATCTTATAAAATATTATTATTACTATTATTATTTAGCACCGCGTCTTACTCTACCCAGTCGAACTTCTCCAGTTTTCTCCTCTCCATCTTCTTCTTTAGATATTGTCCGCAGCAGCCAGTGGGTTCAGTAGAGCTTCTCGGGGTTAATTAAATAATGGTGGGAGTGGAGAACATAGTCGAATAAATAAATTGAAATTTATTAGGTTAATTCTGAAGTTTTATTTTAGATAAAAGTTAATAGACATTTTATTACATTTTAAATCACTAGTTACATAATGAAAAGAAAAAAATTAATTTGTACTTGAAGATAGACATAATATGGTTATAATGGTGATAAATTAGCCACATGGGAGTCTCCCTTTTCCTCCACCCATCTCTCAACACCCAAAGACAACACGTGAAGAACGACTATTCGTACCTCTTGGTATACATCTTAATAGCTCGCGAGCTAACCGGCAAGTGTGTTGCGTCTGACGCTTCCCTTCCACATAGTATCAAAAACAGACGCTAAAATCGATGTGCTGATTGGCTAGCTGTTCGCGCCAAACCTCCCCTTTCCACTGTGAAGTCACAAGTGCAAGCCACAGGTGCATCTCACAACTTCCGGGTACAGATAAAATAAAATATCACGATGCTTAAAAGTGAAAGGTAAAAGTAATAAATTTAGATGACGCTATAAATTCAACAAAGACTTTACAAGAATGAAAACTACTAGATTTAAAAGTTGAAGGCCTAAAAATGAAGTTAATAAATTGAAATTTAAAACATATATTGCTTACAACTTTGGTTATAATTTGGACAACTTATAATTAATATTAAACCCCACACTTTCTTATAATTAAACATTTGATAGTAATATAGAGACTAAATTAGGCCTAGAAAAGAATAATACATTGAAGATGCTGAAGGCTATTTACTAAAATAGGCCTAAACGATTGGAAAACAAAGTTTAGTACTCTCAGTATCCTGATAGTATTAACATTATTTCTAATAAACTTAAGGGGGGGATTTTGTAAAATGATATATAAAATGTTATTAAATGTATTTTAATATTATAAATACTGGGCACTTGCGAGCCTATTACATCCATAGTGAATTTAGTGGTTTTAAGAATGGTATTAAATTAACAAAATAAACGATGGCAAACTAATATAATTATATAAATGAAATGGTCGAGAGCTAAGGGCCTAAAACCCCGACTACTTTACATTACTACCCGTTCGGGTTATACGCCTAAGTACTAATTACGCTAATGGGATAGAAATTGGGAAGGTTGAATACATAGGAAGTGAACCCGCATTTGCGTGGAGGGAGAGTGGAAAACCATTCAGGGAAAACCTCCCCAGTTCACCCGAGCGAGATTCGAACCTCGATCTTACCCTTCTCAGCAGTCTAGCTCAATACGAAACTAACGCGTTAGCTAACGACGCCAGCGAGGTTGGTCATATAAAATAGTTTGAAAAGAATGGAGTCGAAGAAATTAATACTTTTAAATTTGTTTATTAATATTCTTGAGTAAAAAGACTAAAACAGAAATGAATGCGTCTGTAAACACAACATGATTTAACACGCTTACGCACATTTTTTAAAATCCTGTGGCCTAGCTGTAGAATATTTTGGAATGTGCCATTTTAATTTTGGGGAAGAAAGATATAATGCAACATTAGTATGGATTCAGCCAAACATTAAAATGTTGCAACGTGTGTGAGCTTGCTAATATATTGCAACATTATGATGGATTCAACCAAACATAAAAATGTTGCAACTTATGTGAGATTGCTAGAGAAACTATAGTACGATTTTAATCCGAATAAACCTCTGTAGGGGCGTTTTTTGAATGTATTATATAGCTTAATAAGGTTTTGTAGGAGATAAATGATACTTACAGTAGCCCCATGGCTTCTTTGGTGCTGAGTGACAGCTGACAGCTGACAGCTCTGAAAAGTTACCAGACCAAATTATGTATCCCTACGACGAACCATATGATCTGCAAAAACATGTGTTTAGCAGCTGTCACTTCTGACAGTCAAAATATAGGTATATACATAACTGTTAACTGTCAGAAGTCAGCTGTGAGCTGTCAGTCAGCACCAAATAAGCCATGGCGCTACTTTACTACACAATCGCACAAACTTTTTCTTATGTTGTGTTATAAACCTTGACGAGAATTTACAAAAATAGGTTTACAGTAAACAACACTGAAGTAGGTTTTCCTCATAAAACAAACACATTATCTTGTTAAGGTCGTTCAACCATCAACATTTTACTGCACAGGTTTAACAAGTAAGCTATAAATAGTGGTTAAATTATTTCAAATCATTACAGTTTACGAGTTATAAGGGTTCAAACTTGCTATTTTACGTTTTTTGCGTACCATTGTTAAGGTAAAATAATGTAGGCCTGTGTACGGGGCTGAGATTTAGTATAACCGGACATTCATATGAGGTGTACAAAATGAAACATTTATGATATTAATAATATTAATATTTATAGTAATAATATTAATTTTATAAATATTTCATTGAAATATTAATTTTATAAATATTTCATTAAAATATTAATTTTATTAATATTTATTAATACTATAAATATTTATATGAACTATTTTTAATTTAATATTATTAATATTAATAATAATTAAGTCTGTGAGAATCCACAATTTTCGATTTTAAATCGAATAAGAATCTTGACTGACTCGAATCGAATCCAAATCGAACCTGTAATGATGCTGTTTTGGACCCCTCTAAAATATTCAAATAGTCATGGATGAAGTGTAATTTTCTTTAAAGTGCTATAAGCAAATTATCCTTTTAATACTTCAACCATGGAAAATCACGCGTTTTCAGAAATAATGTTAATGTAATACGCTATAAACTTTTTTTATCAACTCCGTAGTCTTGAAAAGATCTTATGATGCTGGCTCCCTCTACCCAATAGGAAGCCAGCCTTCACAACATCGTATTCACAGGAGTGTTTCTATTAGTTGGTTTTGACACTATTGACAAGGGGTCCAAGAGGCAAGGGGTAGGTCATATATAAGCCGCTTGTGCGTATGAACACACACAGTGCTGGTAACATATATCTAGAATAGAGTAATATCACATGAGAGAGTGCCACTAACTTAAAAATATAGAGTACACAGAAAAATAATCTGTAGTTCAACGAAAATTGTATCATTTCATATAATATCTTCGTACCGAAGGTATAATCATCTTAATAAGCTGTGTGCAACATCAAAAGTCTTGTTTATTTAATATCGTTATAGATAATGTTCAATCACAGGGCATTATCACATTTACAGTTCGTACTGCTTTAATTAGTGCTCGATCACGGGCAAATATCAGCTAATTAAACGGTAACAATTTTAATTGGCGCTCGATCACAGGGCTATAGATACCAATATTAAACCGTATTATTTTAATTAGTGCTCAATCGTGGGACAAACAATCCACATAGTATTATAAATTGGCGCCCAACCTGGGGCAGTTATATCTCAATAAACCGTAGAATTATAAATTGGCTCTCAATCGCGGGGCATAATAATTCTGTATCGTAATAATTGGCGCTTGATCACGGGGCTATAAATACCAATTATATCTCAATAAATACCACAACGTTATAAACCTCCATGTTAAATGCATTTGATCAGATCGAAACCTAGTTGAATCCCATGCTTTAAAAAGATTGGATAATTTTATTTTAATAATAGGTTCAAACCTGAATATAATAATAATAATAATAATAATAATAATAATAATAATAATAATAATAATAATAATAATAATGTTTTGAATAACATTTGTGTTGAATATTTTGAAGATACAAGTTTCCGAATCCAATCCCATAATAAAATCCGTTCAATAAATATTGATGCACATTTTAGGTTTATTTTAAAAAAATCAATAAATAGCACTAATCTCAAAAGGTGCAAAATCAACTAAAGATCGATCACACCAATTTTTTAACCATAGTCTGAAGGTTGATTTCCACTAAAAGGTGAACCTAACTAGTTATTTAAAATACAAGATATTCACTGTCACAAACAACTATACCCCACGTCATTCTTTTACGACCTAGAGCTCAAGTTAATTTCTCTCTTACCTGATTCGGTGACCACATGGTATAAGACGTCACTCTCACAATAGATTAGACTGTTGATGACAGGAAGATTGTGGTTCGAATCCCGATCGGGTGTACTGAGGGTGGTTTTTCCTCAACGGTTTTCACTCTCCCTCCACGCAAGTGTGGGTACACTTCCTATAAATATAACCTTTCTCATCCCAAACTCGTTGTAATAATTAGTACATATGCGTATAACCTGAACAGATAGTGAGACGCGATGCTAGAAATAAAAATCTCTATTCACTCTACTACATAACTAACCGGTTTCCAGGTCTAATTATATATTAATTTGTTAAGCAACTATGAATTATATATATGTTTTATTAACACCGCGTCTTACTAACCGTTCGGGCTATACGCTCAAGTACTAACTATGCTGATGGGTTATGAGGTTTTGAATTGGGAAGGTTGAATTTAGAGGAAGTGAACCCGCATATGTGTGGAGGGAGAGTGTAAAAACATTTTTGGGAAAATGTTCACCCGAGCGAGATTCAAACCCCAATCTCCCCATCCTCGGCAGTCTAGCTCAACACAAAACTAGCGCGTTAGTTAACTATGTCACCGAGGTATGTATTATGAATTATAGATTCGAATTTTGAGATAAACCCATCAAATAATAATCAAGGATTTATTTAAAATCGAAATATCGAATTCTAATCGTCCAATATTAAGATTCAAAATTTTGAATCGAATCCGAATCTTAAGAATCTTAGTAAAATCTTACTAAAATTTCGCAGGTTTGTACAAGCTTTGTAATAATAATAATAATTCCTTGGGTACACCTCATTTGAAAGTCTAGTTATACTACATTTCAGCCCGATACATAATTACTTTACCTCAGCAATGGTACACAAAAAACGTAAAATAGCAAGTTTGAACCCTTATAACTCGTGGACTGTGATGATATGATCACTATTGGACCCCTTGATTGGACCATATTTACAGCTTACACTTGTTAAAATTATGCTGTTGATGGTCGAATGACCTTAATCACAATAAACACATTTTATAATATATACATTTTAAACCAAATTGTTCAAATATTTTTAACAAATTTAAATTTTCAAAATATTGGTTATTTGTAAAATACCCTAAAATAATTTGTAATTTGAAAAAATTAAAATGTATTCTTATTATTCATGAAAAAATATTCCCAAATACACATTTTGAACTCAATCAACAAGGATTATTTCGTAAATTTAAAATTTTATATAACTTATCGTGAGTAGTAAACTACCCTTAAATTAATTTATAGTATTGATTAGTGGCCATGAGAAGAGCTTATATCATTCTATCACTAGAGTATAGTTTGGCGACCATGAAAGAGCTTGTTTCATACAGTCACTAGAGTTTAGTTTAGTGACCATGAGAAGAGCTTGTTTCATTCTATCACTAGAGTATAGTTTGGTGACCATGAGAAGAGCTTGTTTAATACAGTCATTAGAATATAGTTTAGTGACCATGAGAAGAGCTTGTTTCATACAGTCACTAGAATATAGTTTAGTGACCATGAGAAGAGCTTGTTTCATACAGTCATTAGAATATAGTTTAGTGACTATGAGAAGAGCTTGTTTCATACAGTCACTAGAATATAGTTTAGTGACCATGAGAAGAGCTTGTTTCATACAGTCACTAGAATATAGTTTAGTGACTATGAGAAGAGCTTGTTTCATACAGTCAATAGAATATAGTTTAGTGACCATGAGAAGAGCTTGTTTCATACAGTCACTAGAATATAGTTTAGTGACTATGAGAAGAGCTTGTTTCATACAGTCACTAGAATATAGTTTAGTGACTATGAGAAGAGCTTGTTTCATACAGTCACTAGAATATAGTTTAGTGACTATGAGAAGAGCTTGTTTCATACAGTCAATAGAATATAGTTTAGTGACTATGAGAAGAGCTTGTTTCATACAGTCACTAGAATATAGTTTAGTGACCATGAGAAGAGCTTGTTTCATACAGTCACTAGAATATAGTTTAGTGACTATGAGAAGAGCTTGTTTCATACAGTCAATAGAGTATAGTTTAGTGACTATGAGAAGAGCTTGTTTCATACAGTCACTAGAATATAGTTTAGTGACTATGAGAAGAGCTTGTTTCATACAGTCACTAGAATATAGTTTAGTGACCATGAGAAGAGCTTGTTTCATACAGTCACTAGAATATAGTTTAGTGACTATGAGAAGAGCTTGTTTCATACAGTCAATAGAGTATAGTTTAGTGACTATGAGAAGAGCTTGTTTCATACAGTCACTAGAATATAGTTTAGTGACTATGAGAAGAGCTTGTTTCATACAGTCACTAGAATATAGTTTAGTGACCATGAGAAGAGCTTGTTTCATACAGTCACTAGAATATAGTTTAGTGACTATGAGAAGAGCTTGTTTCATACAGTCACTAGAATATAGTTTAGTGACTATGAGAAGAGCTTGTTTCATACAGTCACTAGAATATAGTTTAGTGACTATGAGAAGAGCTTGTTTCATACAGTCACTAGAATATAGTTTAGTGACCATGAGAAGAGCTTGTTTCATACAGTCACTAGAATATAGTTTAGTGACCATGAGAAGAGCTTGTTTCATACAGTCACTAGAATATAGTTTAGGTATCCAGTCAGGGATGTCTGTACTTACACTGTTGGGATAGAGATGGGGCAAGAAACACTAATTAATTGCGCGAATGGAGAGGGGGAAGCCACAAATTAAAAAACCCACCCTCAATACATTCGGATGAGATTTGAACTCTGACCTTCACGTCACTGACAAAACCAACTTGATGAGCTTGACGTTTAGTCCGCACCATCACCGATGCGGGTCAACTGTTGTTTAGGTTTCTGTTAGTTTTGCGATAGTTCCAGATGAAATAGTTAAGAAGGAGAGCAAGGAGACGAGAAAATGGGGGAATAACAGTTAATGCTGGTGTAAAAAATGACAAATAGCACGAATACAAAACCCTAAGTGTTAGTGGAAGGAGCGGGTGAGCAGAATAAGAGGGGAGGGTACTGAGGGCATCAACCTCTCGCTTCTTCTCAACCTTCTACTGCACGAGGGAGGAGTAGAGCAACTGTGGAGTCGGTACATAGCAGGGCCTTCTGACAACAATAGGAACCTTGGAGTCAGTAGCAGGGCCTTCTGACAACAATAGGAACCTTGGAGTAGGTACATAGCAGGGCCTTCTGACAACAATAGGAACCTTGGAGTAGGTACATAGCAGGGCCTTCTGACAACAATAGGAACCTTGGAGTAGGTACATAGCAGGGCCTTCTGACAACAATAGGAACCTTGGAGTAGGTACATAGCAGGCCTTCTGACAACAATAGGAACCTTGGAGTAGGTACATAGCAGGGCCTTCTGACAACAATAGGAACCTTGGAGTAGGTACATAGCAGGGCCTTCTGACAACAATAGGAACCTTGGAGTAGGTACATAGCAGGGCCTTCTGACAACAATAGGAACCTTGGAGTAGGTACATAGCAGGCCTTCTGACAACAATAGGAACCTTGGAGTCAGTAGCAGGTCCTTCTGACAGGGAGAGTAATGCAGATTTCACTCCTGACAGCTAGACTCAAGCAAGAGTTGACAACCCACCCGGTCATAAGCTACCACGTGTACATGCTGTAAACAGAGAAGTGTCAATAGTTTACGGCCTCAGTATATCCAGGGTCTTCTACTGCCTTGGAGTGCCTCAAGCGGACAAACATAAGAACCAAGAAGAGTTCAGGTACAGGTAGACAGCTCCGAACACACAGGGTTATTGAACGGGTCAACGGATCTATAACGTTCCCCCCATTAACAAGAGGGTTATTGAACGTGGTCATTGGATTCAAGACATTCCCTCCCGTATAAAGAGGGTTATTGAACGGATCAAATGATCTACAGGATGGGGCAGAAAGCGTAGACACAATTAATGACACTATATATTTATTATTTTAGCAACTAAGTTCTTTAGTTAAAAATCATAATAGCAACAAAATATTGAAAATTGTCTACATACTCTCCAATTATTCTTTTTACTTTCTCTCTATCTTACAGGTAGAGAAAGTATGGTGATCGTCAAAAAAATCGAAATCGAGATTTTGATGAATTTTGACGTTTCATGACTCCCTGAATCCGAAAAAGTGGTTTTTGAATTTCCGTCTGTCTGTCTGTCTGTCTGTCTGTCTGTACCTCCAACTAGAACCTAAACTATTTTACTGATTGAGCTGAAACTTGATATCTAGGGTTTTCATAGGGTTGCCCCGAGGGGTTTTTGGAATTGGATATCTATCCCTAAAATTAAGGGTAGTTTACTGAAGGGAAAAAAGAGAAAAAGTCGATTTTCTCAAAATCGGCTCTAACGATTTTGATTAAATTTTATTTATGAACATTAATAAATATTCCAAACAAAATGGCTACTCTCAATATTTCGGCAAAATGGCTTTAAGGGCTCCGTTCTGATGCGTAAATTAACATTTTTTATAATAGCTCCGAAACTATTTGAGATATGAAATTACTTAGCATTGCAAATATGTATATATATTTATAATACAAATATTTTATTCGAAACATATTTTTATAAAATCAATAACTTTCAATCTATACGCAATTATATATATTTTTTTTTAACTTTTTGGACATTAAAGCTTAAGAATGAGGTTTACTTGCAAATAACATTGAAATGACCTTCAAATTTAAAGGCAACTTGTAAATGGTGGTTAGGTAGTTTCTGCCTTGAAAGGTCTCAGACACCCTAGGTTTGTGGACAACTGAAAAGAAAGAGAGTAAATGAGTTGGGTGGGGATGTTGAACTTTGGCATTGAGCTACAGCTTATTAGTTTCGCGGAAATACCTGAAATATATTTACTTTTCTTGAGGATAGTAATTCTACCTACTTGTCAACTTCCCGTAAAAGAAAAGAATAATATTTATTTTAGATATTCATTTATATAAATTTCTCCAAATATAATCCATATTTAAAATAATGTAATGACAATAGGTAGGTATCAAAAAATAAAAATAATTTTGGCGTGGTTACGGAACTAGTGATGCATTTATTCATTAAAGTATTGAATTTAATGTAACAAACATGAATAATACATTTTTATTTGATACATTTTGCTATGCATTTAAATAACTTCCAAAACTAACCACACACACACATGTTTGTTTAGAAAGTACAAATAATTCTAAACGCACTATTAAAGTAGCGTATTACTTATAATTAATTAATTAATTAAAAATATATATTTCTTTTTTGTTTAATATTTCAAGTGACAGTTTCACTTTGACATGTTTATTTTCCAGTTTGATACTTTACCAAAAGTAAAATTCCTCTAAAATTGAATGAACAACAGTATTTTTGTGTTTTTTATTCCAAATTTGTACTCAATAGTTTGAACCTTTTTGAACTCAAAATATCCATAAAATCTAATGGCTACATTTTAATATTCATTGCACACAATTTTTTTAACAAACAGTTTGGTCCTATAAACTAGTAACTTTTTTCTATGAACGCCTAAACATACCAAAAATAGCCGTTAACACTTGAAATGTAACCACTATTGATGAACCAAATTTAGTTTAGACAAGCGACACCTTTTATTTGATCAAAATAATTGATCATATTGGACCAAAAACAGCCTGTTAGGTCGAGTAACTTTAAATGTACCATATGTATATAATTTATATTTCGATCAATAGGCATGTGGACTAAATATCGGGTTCTAGTTTTCTGGTGACAGTGAGATCAAGGTTCGAATTCCAGATAGGTGCAATGAAAGTGTTCCTTAATTGTTTCCCTCTTTACCTCCACGCAAATGTAAGTACATTTAATTTAAATTTCACCTTTATCTCCAGCTACTCAATTAGCGATATTAAATCCGGATATCCTGAGCGGGTGTTATCTAGTTGTTTTGTACACTTTAAAATGTACATTACATTTTATTTAGATTTTTGTTTAGCACAACGTCTTACTATCCGCCCGGGTTATACACATTATGTACTAATTACGCTAGTGTGTTAGGTATGAGGAAGGTTGAATATGGATGAAGTGACCAGCATTTGCGCTAAGGGAAAGTTGGAAACTACTTGAGAAAATACACCCTCAGTATAGCCATTCAGGGATTCGAGCCCCATTCTCTCCGTCATTGGTAGTCTAGTATATTGTTACCCTTAGACCTTTCGATGACCGAATTGGTTTAGGGTAGTTTGAGTGCATTGTAACAGGGATGAGGTGAGAGGTTTATGGAAATATAACAGTAAAATTTGCAGGATGATAATTATTCCCAGCGCAACTGGCTGGGTTTTGAACCTTGACCTTTTTGTTAACGTTGACCAATTCTAAACCAAGACTGATGTATTAGACCTCACGGAAATATTTACTGTGTTGTTTTTAATTTCAAATTCAGGCTTTTGGCATAGTACAATCTATTGTGGTTGTGTCTTGACTTGTAAAGTTGAACGTTCTGGAACCTTAAAGTCATTGATTAACATTATGGCCCAATACAAAAAATAATATTGTGTGTTATGATTATTTTATATTTATTTAATAAATTCAGGATAAAAATAACAATTTTAAACCTAATCCAGTCTATTTTACGTTGTATTATGTCACCATCCCTTGCCACCCACATTATTTTTGCGACCAAAATTTACAAATATTGTATTATAAACTATAATTAGTGTTATTTAATAAGTATTGATAATATCTATTAAAATTGACAGCTATAGGTCACGTGACCTGATGGATGCATACATGAAAGTAGATCGATTTATTTTTTAAGTGCCTTCTTATGAAAACTTGACTCTACTATCCACTGATTTTTGGATGAATGACATCTAGAAGGCCTTTTTTCTTACTACATACCTCTATATAGTAGAATTCTTGATAGGAAAAATGGCCTCTCAGACAATAATTCCTACAAAACTCGGTGGAGCGCTTTAGTTTACATTGAGAATGTTATACTACAACCGAAACCTCTAAGAAATTAAACTTTTTTTAATGTTATGTTGTTTATTAATATAAATTGAGAAGATGTGAATCTTAAATTTTTTAAACTTTGGCCACCATTTTCATTAGAGCATATGTCTTTTCCGGCTAAAATATTAGCATATCTAATATTATAAATTAAGAATAAATAATTATTGTTGTTCATTGTTTTATCTGAGGTTGAATCAGATATATTTTTAACTGATTTCATATTAATTACGATCATTGATGTATTATTTTCCGAGTCCATGTAATTATTGGTTTAAAAACAAATGTGAATGGTTATTACTATTAATCATACTAACTAAAAATTCTCTTGGATTATATAAGATTCGATAAAATGTAATATAATATAATTCACATTATATATTATACACCGGTTACGAAATACCTCAGACTTGGAACATACACTGTACACAGTCAAAGTATACTAGTGATCAGGAGGACAAAGGTGTCGGGAACGTCTTGCCTGAGCTATAGTTCAGAGGTACAGCAGTCTTTTCACCATAGGAGTGAGTGGTGGTAACTGACATCTAGCAGAAGTTTTATTTTACTGCAAACATTGATTGAAAGTCACTCATATTAATTAACCTATGTGTAAATATTTATTATTTGCTTAATAATTGAAGATAAAGTAGTTTTATCAAACGCTTACAATTAATACTTCCCTTGGAATTACTGAACTAAAAAACTACTGCTAGCTGTCATTTACCACTCTTCTTATGTTGATTCGACTGTATCAGGAATGTCAGTACTCGAATCCTAGTCTGATTTAGCAAGTGTGGGTATCTGACATTGTATCCCACAAACTCTCCCTCCTTCCGAATGCTAGTACCCTTCCTTTAAATTTTACCTTTCCTAAATTATAACCACGCCATTTGTGAAAGAAACAGATAAATATAAATTTTATTTCCTTAATGGCTCTCTACGAAAATGTGGGTACACTTTCTCAAATAATAACCATCCTCATCCTTGACCCAACAGAGTAATTAGTACATATGCGTACAACCCAAACTGGTAGTCATACCCGGTGTTAATAAATAAAATAAATATAAAGAGTAGTTGGGTGCGTATCATATGATAAGAAAATGGGTAAAAACTATGTTGCCTAAGCAACTTAAATAAAAAACACAAATTTTATGTGACATATATTATTAAATTTTAAAGTCTAATATGTTCAAATTTACTTTAAGATAGTTTAATTTTTTTAAATAACATTTAAGTTGTTTTTTTTTAATGGAAATATCAAAATGTCAAGGAATTACTAGATGGCACAGATTAGAATGCTAGGTATTTTAAAATGTTCTCTAAACCTGTAGGATTGTTGCATGTGTTTCCACTCCTAGGAAGAAATATGCCTTGGTTTGACCCTCAATATAGTTCAGTTAGGGCAGATATCATTTACAAACAATGCATATTACTACCCTTTCGGAATACCCGCACATGTACACTAATAGAATAGGAATGAGAAAGATAGAATTTAGAGAAAGTGTACTTGAATTTTTGTAGAAGATGAGTGGGAAATCATTTATGACTAGCTAGTTCAGTACAACCGCTGGGATTCAAAAACCATCCTCTCTGTTACCGGCAAGCCAGCCAAGAGGAGACTGACACTTTTTACCACGCGATAACTGGTGCGAATTGTAAGGGCCATTCTTAATTGTTTTTAATTTTCTTAAAAATTATGTATTTTCTCTTAGCTTCCCTCCTCTACGGATATTATCTTTTGAGTTTTCGACACTTTTTAAAATTCAAACCTATCTGCTTTTTTTTTTTTTTTTTTTTTTTTGTGATCAGAAGGATGCTTTCTCCCATTCTTTTTCACCATTAAAAAAAATCACAACAAATTATAATACTACCCATTCCAACCAATACAGCACTAGCACCTGATGAACTTTGTGTCATTGCTGGCTTGTTAGAAAATTTTCAGGTCTTAAAAGAGTATTTAAAGATAACCGAGCCCTCCCCCTTCCCCCCTTCTGTAACCATCCAAGCGTACTTAATGGGGTTTTGACAAGAAAAGAATGGAAATAAAGTGACCTATCTCCAATGTAATATTAAATCGAAAAGGTATGAAAATGGTTTTTTTGGGTTTATTCAGTTTTTTCATATATAAACACCCAATTATAATTGTACTGTTGCAAGCGTAAACTAGTTGCGATAATTAATGCCTAGTTAAAAAATTAAATTTCTTTCTCAATTAATAGTTTGAAGCTCAAACACATTTATTAATTTATATTTAATTTTTTATCTAATTATTCCAAGGTTTTATTAAATTTTGAGTCAGGCATAATCGTTTTACATATTGATACCTTAAATTTGACACAATAAATATTTTATTATCATTCATGACAGTTGAGATATCATCAGAATAAGAATAACCTTTGGGTAAATGGGTGAAATGCGGGTTGCGGGCTGCCCCTTCAACTGTAAAGCTCCTTCTTAAGTATTGCGATCGTAAAAAAAACTAACCTGAAATGTTGATGGATTTCGACGTCTCATGACCCCCCGAACCCTAAAAAATAGTCTTTGCAATGCCGTCTGTCTGTGTGTCTATAAAAACTTAAAATTAAGGGTAGTTTACTGAAGGGCGAAAAGAAAAAAATTTGGTTTTCTCAAAATCTGCTCAAACGATTTTGATTAAAATTCGTATCTAGACGTTGATTAAGATTATAAATAAACTGGCTATTTTCATTTTCCTATGAAAATGATTTTTAGGGTACTTTACAGAAGCGTTAATTTCCGTATCTCCACAACTATTTGAGAAACTAAACAACTTATCATTGCAAAATTGTAGGACTATTAGAAAAAAAAAACTTTTATTTTACATATATTTTTATAAAAGCAACAGTTTCTGAGATATTTGCAAATATGTTAATACAATTTTGTGAGCTTTAGTTGTAAACATATACTACTTAAGTCTTAACGCAATAATTCTCCAATGCCATAGAGTAATTAAATATAAGTATCTAAAAAAGTATGTTATTTTTCCTTAAAGCTCTTAGGAGAAATGTTTGCATAGCAATGATCTATCTCCATTTTAGACTCAATAGTCAATATTTACATTTTTTATTGGTCAAAATGTATAAATGAATAATTAAATATCAATGCGATGACTTGAAGATGTGCATCACCTTATAAAATGTTAAAATTTTAACCAGAAATCGAAATTTTAATACGAAGTGTTGACCCTTGTGGAAGACATTAAACTGTTTGAAATGTTCTTAGGTGGACAAATATGCGCCTCTTTTTCATTGATTCTATATCATTGTATATTATTTTATGCGTGTTCTTATGTGGAGTGGTGATGATACAATGTACATTATTCCGTTCAGAAATCTTACGAGTTTATAGAAAGAGAGAGAAAGTCTGTGCGGTGCGCCGTACCATTTATTTTCTAAACAATTTCCTTAAGATGGCTATCATTATATGCTATACACTGTTGTATGTACACCTAGAAATTTGAAATAAACATGACTCTTTAATATTTTGCGAAGCACCTCCATTGATGTTCGACCCTTGTGACCCTTGAGCTGCAACGTATGGATACTAACATCAAACATGTGGTCCCAGCAAGATGGGGCTCACACAGCCTGAACATCGTTGGAAGTGCTTCGGAAAAATAAAGAATTGTGTTTACGCAACTCGCCCAAGAACAGTTCAGGAACTTAAAAAAGGAATCGTTGTAGAAGTTGAAACAATGCACCAGAGATATTGCGTGAAGTCATTTCAAGATTCGAGGAACGTATACAACAGTGTATGACATATAATGGTGGCCATCTTAAGGATATTGTTTTTTTTAAATTAATAATTCAAGGCTATGTTGACCATTTTCAATCTTTTGTTGTTATTTTAAGTTTATATTTAAAGCATATAGTAGTTAAAATAGTAAAGATATAGTGTTATTAAATGTTATATACCATCCTGTATAATGCCCACACAAGAACCTAGTGACGTACCCCTTACAGGTTAAAGGTCACTTGTTCAGCCCTCTCAATGCTGGCCACACTCCCTGTACTGTATTTGTTGTCAGCTCTGGCTGGTCTGCAGATCCAAGGAGGTTTAGTAATAAGAATAAATAATTAAAGAATGTCTTGCCTTATTCATGGCTGTTACAGTATTATAAGGAAAATCATCCTGAGATATATATTTTTTTTTTTGTGAAGCTCCTACGTCTGTTACTGAAGAATGTTTTAAAAAATGAAAATGTCCTTTCGACATCAGATGATGTCACAGGTGTATGTGAACAACACTACAATTCTTCTTCGATGAACTCCTCTTGTATACCAGTTTTTTCACCATACAACATTTGGCTAATTTGAGAAACTGTTTTGTAACCAGGATTTTTAAATACCTGCCCAAGCTTATCGAATGCAATTTTAGCAACATCTTGAGTTTCTGATGACAATGATATTGAAATTTGATCCGCCAGAGAAGAAAACTGCAAGGAATTACTTCAAGCCTCCAGTGTTAATATTTCAGATAATTTAAAGAAGTGGGGTCTGTTTCTCGATGACATCTTAGAACACACACACTTACATGTACGCACGCTATTTTGTTTTATATTATACCCAATTAACTCCAGAGATGTTATTAATTAATTATTAACCAGCCTATGACAGTAAGGGGACAAGTAATAATTTAGTACGATAGTTACGAATAAAATATGCATTTTTAACCCAAAAAGACGAGTAAAATATGTATTTTTACCTTAATATTTTAAAATATGCATGCAAAATCATAACTCCCCCCCCCCCCCGGAATATGCATTTATATGCACTATCAAACACCGGCCAAATGATCTACTAAGGTGTGACTTTAATTAAATCATTTCCGTATACCTTTAGATATTTAGAAAGAACATGCATTTTGCATTATATATCCGGGCTCTAATGACCACAAACAAAACCAAAATTTGAAATGCAAAAGACTAAAATTGAAATATCCATACTATGGCGTATTTGTTTCTCGGAAGACACAACTCGAAAATAAAAGTAGAGCTGTACCGTTAAATCAACAAATATGAACAAATATTTATAAAAGATTATAACGTTTAAAATGTAAAAAATTTAACAAAAAACTATTAAGCTACTAATTCAATGTAATTTATATTATGATACATTTTGATACATTTAATTTTATAAATAAATTATTAGTCTATAATTTAAAGTCATCAAATGAAAAATGCCTAAAAATAATGTTTTTACGGCAAAGCTTTTCACACCCTCCTCTCCAATCCCGTCTACTCTCAAAGCCCCAGTGGTCCCCCAGTGGTTCCCCAGTATGCATAGCTTCCATTTGATGGTCCCCCCTCACCAAAACTTTTATAAACACTGCTCCAAGGAGATGAAGCCATAGAAGTTACTATAGGGAGCTAGATAACTGGCACTAAGAGGTTACTATAAAGAGAACAAGCCTGATAACTGGCACTAAGAGGTTACTATAGGGAGTACAACCAGATAACTGGCACTAAGAGGTTACTATAAGGGAGTACAAGCCAGATAATTGGCACTAAGAGGTTACTATAGGGAGTACAAGCCTTATAACTGGCACTAAGAGGTTACTATGGGGAGTACAAGCCAGATAACTGGCACTAAGAGGTTACTATAGGGAGTACAAGCCAGATAACTGGCACTAAGAGGTTACTATAGGGAGTACAAGCCAGATAACTGGCACTAAGAGGTTACTACTATAGGGAGTATAAGCCAGATAACTGGCACTAAGAGGTTACTATGGGGAGTACAAGCCAGATAACTGGCACTAAGAGGTTACTACTATAGGGAGTACAAGCCAGATAACTGGCACTAAGAGGTTACTATGGGGAGTACAAGCCAGATAACTGGCACTAAGAGGTTACTACTATAGGGAGTACAAGCCAGATAACTGGCACTAAGAGGTTACTACTATAGGAGTACAAGCCAGATAACTGCACTAAGAGGTTACTACTATAGGGAGTACAAGCCAGATAACTGGCACTAAGAGGTTACTATAAAGAGTACAAGCCTGATAACTGGAACTGAGAGGTTACTATAGTGAGTACAAGCCTGATAACTGGCACTAAGAGGTTACTATAGGGAGTACAAGCCAGATAACTGGCACTAAGAGGTTACTATAAAGAGTACAAGCCTGATAACTGGAACTGAGAGGTTACTATAGTGAGTACAAGCCTGATAACTGGCACTAAGAGGTTACTACTATAGGGAGTACAAGCTAGATAACTGGCACTAAGAGGTTACTATGGGGAGTACAAGCCAGATAACTGGCACTAAGAGGTTACTATAGGGAGTACAAGCCAGATAACTGGCACTAAGAGGTTACTATAGGGAGTACAAGCCAGATAACTGGCACTAAGAGGTTACTATAAAGAGTACAAGCCTGATAACTGGAACTGAGAGGTTACTATAGTGAGTACAAGCCTGATAACTGGCACTAAGAGGTTACTACTATAGGGAGTACAAGCTAGATAACTGGCACTAAGAGGTTACTATGGGGAGTACAAGCCAGATAACTGGCACTAAGAGGTTACTATAGGGAGTACAAGCCAGATAACTGGCACTAAGAGGTTACTATAGGGAGTACAAGCCAGATAACTGGCACTAAGAGGTTACTACTATAGGGAGTACAAACCAGATAACTGGCACTAAGAGGTTACTATAGGGAGTACAAGCCAGATAACTGCACTAAGAGGTTACTACTATAGGGAGTGGAAGCCAGATAAACTGGCACTAAGAGGTTACTATAGGGAGTACAAGCCAGATAACTGCACTAAGAGGTTACTACTATAGGGAGTGGAAGCCAGATAACTGGCACTGAGAAGTTACTCCATGTAGTACATGTTGGCGCGCGGGAAAGGGCGATTTTGGATCACTCATTTCAAAACCATAATTTAAGTTGGCAGGACCGTGATGACGTAATTATTTTCCCCAGACAATGCCGTTTAGTTACCAAGGGGCAGTGGTCGGGTGTGCATCGAGAGTTTGCAGTAAAAGCATTTTACAACAACGATTGTTATGAAGGTGCGCCATGAGATTTTCGGCGTCACTTTCAACTTCGGCGCAATGATCCGGTTCCGTCATCTCACGTTGTAAGGACAGGGGTTTATATTGTTCTCAGATTTAAAGATACACCCGTAACAGATTCAGGTAGTCCAGGAATTGAAAGACTGTCAGAATTATCAAAGCCACTTTTGGGTCCCTCACTCTCTGGCATCCTCGCACATGTAAACCGATTCGTGCTCACTAGCACAGTGGAGACTTCAGCAAGCGTTCCTCATTCATTCCTGCTATCCGTGGTTTGGGATAGCGTTCCTCACTCATTCCTGCTATCCGTGGTTTGGGAGACTGTTCCTCATTCATTCCTGCTATCCGTGGTTTGGGATAGCTTTCCTCATTCATTCCTGCTATCCGTGGTTTGGGATAGCTTTCCTCATTCATTCTTGATATCCGTGGTTTGGGATAGCGCTCCTCACTCATTCTTGATATCCGTGGTTTGGGATAGCGCTCCTCACTCATTCTTGATATCCGTGGTTTGGGAGACTGTTCCTCACTCATTCCTGCTATCCGTGGTTTGGGAGAGCGTTCCTCACTCATTCCTGCTATCCGTGGTTTGGGAGAGCGTTCCTCACTCATTCTTGCTATCCGTGGTTTGGGAGAGCGCTCCTCACTCATTCTTGATATCCGTGGTTTGGGAGAGTGTTCCCCACTCATTCTTACTAGTCTATTCTTACTAACTTAGTTTCACTTCCCTCAACACAAAACCGTTTGAAAGATAAGAAATTAGTTCCTCAATGTCCTGATGTAGGTATTTATTGTGAGCCCAGTTAAACGTTATTACGTATCTCCGGATAAAGACCGGGTTTTTGTGGTTATCACCCAGTTTCGTAATAATAGTTAACCCTTCACTCTACTAGACAAAGAAAAATAATAAACAAGATAATATATTTAAATAGGCTACTTTTTAATTTGAAAGTTGGTGTACCGCTAGCTGGACATCAGAAAAGGGCGTTTCTTTCTTCTTGTCTGGGTCAGGTCACTTACAAGTTGTATTCTGAACGAGCTGTTTTTTACTAAATAGTTTTCAACCATTCCTTCAGGAAAATGCTAGCACACTTCCCTCACTATTGTACCCTCCTCCCTACCTTGTGTAAATACGCGGAGGGGTGGTAAGACACAGATACTGGTGCATTACTTCTAATCATGCGTTGAATCTTCAGTCCAGTCCCATTTTTTACGGATAGTATCAATGAATATAAATTATTGATGACAATAACAAAGTTTCATTTTGTCAGTGTTGACAGCAAAATAATATTGTGTAATATAGGCCTACATGTTCACACCACTTGTTTACAAAGTGTAATTCGTGACGTCATGATTCACTCTCAAGTGTGTTTTTGTTTCGAATGTATCATAAGTTTGTTTTATACATATAAGATTGACACGAACACACAAGGAAGATAACACATGGATATTTTGAAAACTCCGCACAAAGCCATGGCTGAATGATTGTCGGTAAACCTCCTAGAGACTAGTTCTGTAGACCTTGGATGTTGTAGAATGTATATATATATATATATATATACTGTACGGTCATATAAACTCTTGAAGGTGATACAAACACTACGAAACATTATATTTGTAGTTATCTGATGAGAAAGTGATCGCAAGGAGTCGAACCGGAACCAAAATCGGAATTGAAATTGATAAATATACTTAGGTTATTAAAAGTAAGTACTATCAGTTTTTAATCGCTATAACTTTTTATAGTTTTTTTGTGTGTAATTTTTGCAGTTGTTGATCTAATATTTCCGTCCAAAATAACCAAATTATCAGCAAGATGGGTGGTTAATATGTCAGGATACGTCCAATATCTTGCTAGAGCTCAAACTTCCATCCAAAGATGACCAAATTATCAACAAGATCAGTAGTAATATGTTAGGATACGTCCAATATCTTGCTAGAGCTCAAACTTCCATCCAAAGATGACCAAATTATCTACAAGATCAGTAGTAATATGTCAGGATACGTCCAATATCTTGCTAGAGCTGAAACTTCCATCCAAAGATGACCAAATTATCAACAAGATCAGTAGTAATATGTTAGGATACGTCCAATATCTTGCTAGAGATGAAACTTCCATGCAAAGATGACCAAATTATCAATAAGACGTCTAATATCTTGCTAGAAATGAAACTTCCATGCAAAGATGACCAAATTATCAACAAGATCAGTAGTAATATGTCAGGATACGTCCAATATCTTGCTTGAGATGAAACTTCCATCCAAAGATGACCAAATTATCAACAAGATCAGTAGTAATATGTTAGGATACGTCCAATATCTTGCTAGAGCTCAAACTTCCATCCAAAGATGACCAAATTATCAACAAGATCAGTAGTAATATGTTAGGATACGTCCAATATCTTGCTAGAGCTGAAACTTCCATGCAAAGATGACCAAATTATCAGCAAGATCAGTAGTAATATGTCAGGATACGTCCAATATCTTGCTAGAGATGAAACTTCCATGCAAAGATGACCAAATTATCAATAAGATCAGTAGTAATATGTTAGGATACGTCCAATATCTTGCTAGAGCTGAAACTTCCATGCAAAGATGACCAAATTATCAACAAGATCAGTAGTAATATGTCAGGATACGTCCAATATCTTGCTAGAGATGAAACTTCCATCCAAAGATGACCAAATTATCAACAAGATTAGTAGTAATATGTTAGGATACGTCCAATATCTTTCTAGAGCTGAAACTTCCATCCAAAGATGACCAAATTATCAACAAGATCAGTAGTAATATGTCAGGATACGTCTAATATCTTGCTAGAGATGAAACTTCCATGCAAAGATGACCAAATTATCAACAAGATCAGTAGTAATATGTTAGGATACGTCCCATATCTTGCTAGAGATGAAACTTCCATGCAAAGATGACCAAATTATCAACAAGATAAGTAGTAATATGTCAGGATACGTCTAATATCTTGCTAGAGATGAAACTTCCATGCAAAGATGACCAAATTATCAACAAGATCAGTAGTAATATGTCAGGATACGTCCAATATCTTGCTAGAGCCGATACTTTACAGGAACTGGATGTTCTCATGGAGGTGATTAGTCTACAGCCAGCATGTGGAGCTACCGCTGTCATTACCTCACACCTGGACCTGACCTGGTCAAATATGAACACGGTTTAGAGAGTTACATCAGAACAACAACTTTCTTTGAAATAGAATTGGATTCATTGTGATAAGAGGTAGATCAAAAGTTTTTCATTTGGCTTTATTGTTCTTTGTGATACCTTTATAGATAATATCAAATGTTGTCTAGTTCTTCAAGCTATCTCTGTAGACATAAAATGTTGTCTTGTTCTTCAAGCTATATCTGTAGACATAAAATGTTGTCTTGTTCTTCAAGCTATCTCTGTAGACATCAAATGTTGTCTGGTTCTTCAGGATAACTTTGTAAACATCAAATGTTGTCTGGTTCTTCAGGATAACTCTGTAGACATAAAATGCTATCCAAGTAACATTGTGACATTTTGTTTATGTGATATGCCACTAAGAGAACAGGTTTTTACTTTTGAGAGAATAGAATTGTTATGTTTAAAGACAATCCTACAATAAACATATGTTAAAATAAAGTTAGTTTTACATTCCTTGAGGAAGAGAATGATACAGAGCATATAAAACAACTGTCGCGAAAAATGCACCAACTAAGATTCACTCAGAACTTCACACTCACTTGACTTGGTAATTATTTTGTTTTCCTAGTCAAGGATAATTAGCTGAACAAGGCAAGAAGATCGACTTTTCTGTCGAATCAAGGAATAGTTCAAGAGTTGATTGCGGTGACAGAACAAACCCGTCATTTCATCATAGCCTCAGAATAGTCAGTTTATGTGAAGATGTCGAGTACATAATCAATATATCTAGCTGTGACCTTGACCTCCAAGAGACCTGTGTTCTTGTACTAGTGTGAGTCAGGTCAGGTATATAATCAACATATCTATCTGTGACCTTGACCTCCAAGAGACCCGTGTTCCTGTACTAGTGTGAGTCAGGTCAGGTATATAATCAATATATCTGTGACCTTGACCTCCAAGAGACCCGTGTTCCTGTACTAGTGTGTCAGGTCAGATACATAATCAATATATCTAGCTGTGACCTTGACCTCCAAGAGACCTGTGTTCTTGTACTAGTGTGAGTCAGGTCAGTTATATAATCAACATATCTAGCTGTGACCTTGACCTCCAAGATACCCGTGTTCCTGTACTAGTGTGTCAGGTCAGGTATATAATCAACATATATATGCTGTGACCTTGACCTACCAAGAGACCCATGTCCTGTACTAGTGTTGTTCAGGTCAGGTATATAATCAACATATCTAGCTGTGACCTTGACCTCCAAGATACCCGTGTTCCTGTACTAGTGTTGTCAGGTCAGGTATATAATCAACATATATAGCTGTGACCTTGACCTCCAAGAGACCCATGTTCCTGTACTAGTGTGTCAGGTCAGGTATATAATCAACATATATAGCTGTGACCTTGACCTCCAAGAGACCCTGTTCCTGTACTAGTGTGTCAGGTCAGGTATATAATCAACATATCTAGCTGTGACCTATGACCTCCAAGAGACCGTGTTCCTGTACTAGTGTGTCAGGTCAGGTATATAATCAACATATCTATCTGTGACCTTGACCTCCAAGAGACCTGTGTTCCTGTACTAGTGTCAGGTCAGGTATATAATCAATATATCTAGCTGTGACCTTGACCTCCAAGAGACCCGTGTTCTTGTACTAGTTTGAGGCAGGTCAGGTATATAACCAACATCCTCAAGGTTACTGCCCGGGCTTGGTAGAACGAGGTCACCCTGGACTGACCCGCCTCAAAGACCGAGGAAATTAAGTACGCATGCGCAAGAGTACTTTTCGGCCCGCGATGTAAATAAGACTTAACTTTTGAACGTGTTTTGTAAACCAGTGTCGTTATTGCGGTCGCATTGCCAACATGGCAGTGACATAACATATGAACAAACAGTTGCCAACTTACTAAACACAACTATCACATCACCTTCCTCCCTGCAGGTGTTGTCTCATCTTCCTGCAGGGGTTGTCTGTATCTCCTTCCTGCAGTGGTTGTTTGTCTCTCCTTACTGCAGGAGTTGTCTGTCTCATATTCCTGCGGGGTTTGTTTTATCTTACTGTATGTGTTGTGTGTCTCATATTCCTGCAGAGTTTCTGTTTATTCTTACTGCAGGTGTTGTGTGTCTCATCTGCCTGCAGTAGTTGTCTGTTTAATCTTTTCGCAAGTTTTTCTGTCCCATCTTCCGGTAGAGGTTCTTAGTCTCTCCTTCCTGCAGGGTTGTCTGTCTCTCCTTCCTGCAATGGTTGTTTGTCTCATCTGCCTGCAGTAGTTGTCTGTTTAATCTTTTCGCAGGTTTTTCTGTCCCATCTTCCTGCAAGGGCTGTTTGTCTCTCCTTAATGCAGGTATTGTTTGTCTCATATTCCTTCAGGGGCTGTCTGTCTCATCTTACTGCAGGTGTTGTGTGTCTCTTCTTCCTGCAGAGATTATTTGTCTCATCTTCCTGCAGTGGACACGCTGTCTAAATATCTAGTATCATCTAGTATGGATTACGGGTGATGGAGGGATCGGGGTTCAAATACCGATTGGTTGTAGTGAAGTTAGTTTTACATAAATAGTTGTTCATTTTCCCTCCACGAAAAAGCGAATACATTTCTTCTAAATTCTATATTCCTTCTCCTTGTCCTATTAGAGTAAATATGCTGAGAGCCTGGAAGGCTGTAAGATACGGTACAAAAAAATATCTCATCCATTCCAGAACCTCGGATCTTGTGTCTGTGACGTCATTAGGCCCTGTCTGGCCATCACGAGACAAGCGTCACGAGGCGTCGTGGCGTCACAGGTGAACTTGAACACGACGTGGGAGACCCTGGGAAGCATCTCAAGCAGGGTTTGGAAACATGTCCCCAGTGTTTCCCTCTAAGAACAGTGTGTCAGCTATCCCTGCCTCTATTTCTCTTGTGTCAGTAAACTTAGAACATGGAACATAGAACATAGGGTTAGAGAGGTAGGTCAATGTATTGCGTCTGGTTTTAATCATGTCAGAATGCTTTGATCAAACTCTCTTTGTCCGGAGAGGTGCCCGGTCGGTCGTATTCAGCTGTAATGAACTGTACCTCAACTTGCAAGCCGGCAGACCTTGGTCTCTCTCTCTCTCTAAATTCAGCAGCAAGGTAGGATTGCCAAGAGGTATTATCCAAGGTAGCTTGTTTCCTCCTTCCCACCACCCTTGTGCACACAAGTGTAATTCTGGTGAGTCTGTAGGCGGGTGCCTTGAAATAGAATATTCTGCTCCGTCTGAAGGAAAGGAGTTATATGAGCTGTGACTTACTACCCGTCCAGACTCGTATACATCTTACCACCCGTCCAGACTCGTATACATCTTACCACCCGTCCAGACTCCCTCGTGTCTTACCACCCGTCCAGACTCCTCCATGTCTTACCACCCACCCAGACTCCTCTATATCCTACCACTCGTCCAGACTCCTCTATATCTTACCACTCGTCCAGACTCCTCTATTCTTACCACCCGTCCAGACTACCCCGTGTCTTACCACTCGTCCAGACTCCTCTATATCTTACCACCAGTCCAGACTCCTCTATATCCTACCACTCGTCCAGACTCCTCCATGTCTTACCACCCGTCCAGACTCCTCTATATCTTACCACCCGTCCAGACTCCTCTATATCTTACCACTCGTCCAGACTCCTCTATATCCTACCACTCGTCCAGACTCCTCCATGTCTTACCACCCGTCCAGACTCCTCCATGTCTTACCACCCGTCCAGACTCCTCTATATCTTACCACCCGTCCAGACTCCTCCATGTCTTACCACCCGTCCAGACTCCTCTATATCTTACCACCCGTCCAGACTCCTCTATATCTTACCACCCGTCCAGACTCCTCTATATCTTACCACCCGTCCAGACTCCTCTATATCTTACCACCCGTCCAGACTCCTCTATATCTTACCACCCGTCCAGACTCCTCTATATCTTACCACCCGTCCAGACTCCTCTATATCTTACCACCCGTCCAGACTCCTCTATATCTTACCACCCGTCCAGACTCCTCTATATCTTACCACTCGTCCAGACTCCTCTATATCTTACCACCCGTCCAGACTCCTCTATATCTTACCACCCGTCCAGACTCCTCTATATCTTACCACCCGTCCAGACTCCTCTATATCTTACCACCCGTCCAGACTCCTCTATATCTTACCACCCGTCCAGACTCCTCTATATCTTACCACCCGTCCAGACTCCTCTATATCTTACCACCCGTCCAGACTCCCTCGTGTCTTACCACCCGTCCAGACTCCTCCATGTCTTACCACCCGCCCAGACTCCTCTATATCTTACCACCCGTCCAGGCTCCTCTATATCTTACCACTCGTCCAGACTCCTCCATGTCTTACCACCCGTCCAGACTCCTCTATATCTTACCACCCGTCCAGACTCCCTCGTGTCTTACCACCCGTCCAGACTCCTCCATGTCTTACCACCCGCCCAGACTCCTCTATATCTTACCACCCGTCCAGGCTCCTCTATATCCTACCACTCGTCCAGACTCCTCCATGTCTTACCACCCGTCCAGACTCCTCCATGTCTTACCACCCGCCCAGACTCCTCTATATCTTACCACCCGTCCAGGCTCCCCTTGTCTTACCACTCGTCCAGACTCCTCTATATCTTACCACCCGTCCAGACTTACCGCCAGTGCCAGTGAGTGCAGAGGAGCGACACGCTATAAGCACGGTTGACTACTATTGAAACTCATGATTACTTTGATTGACTTGTCATGACGGGGTTTTCTCGCGCAGTGACGTCACCTGTGATGTCATAGCCGTGCAGCACGTGAATGGCTAACAGACTTGATGTAGATTGGAATTCCCTCTCCCCCGCCCAGATTTGTTTGTATGGACTCAATATTTCTAATATTTACAATCCGAACATTCACGGACTAAAACTACTATCGCAGGAGATGAGTTTAAAAATGGTCCATCTTGACAAGTTTCCGTTCCAACTCTTGTAATCAACAAACAACAGCAGATATTTCTATTCTATCCAATAGTAGATGTTGATAAGGACCTGTTAGAGATTGTACAATGTTAGATGTTGATGTTGATAAGGACATGGTTAGTTTATGTATTAGTGTGTACAGTTTGTGAGTCGTGTGCGGACCCAAACAGTTGGTAATGAGTGCACTGTTTACTCCCTGTCCGGGATACCGGCATATCTACACTGTGGTATAAGGGTGGTAAGATTAAATACCAAGGAAAAATGCCCTAATTCATGTGGAGAGGAGGGTTAGCCATTAGAAAACATGATTACCTCATATTGTCCAGTCGAGATTTCCCTGTCACCAGCAACTAGGACAAGATGAGCCCAACCTCTTTGTTTGCATGTCCACCAGTAATTTAAACCTCAAACAAACTGCCTGGGAACAATGATTGCTCATACTTATCCCATAGAGACCTGTACTGTCGAGGCGAGTACTGTATGGACAGGTACTGTAGAGACAATACATGTAAAGACAGGTACTATAGAGACACGTACTGCAGATACTTGTACTGCAGAGACATGTAGGCCCTACTGTAGAGGCATGCCCTGTAGTTACATGCGCTGTAGGGACAGGTACTGTAGATATAGGTATTGTATAACCAGGTACTGTAGAGGCAGGTACTATAGTACATGTACTGTATATACAGATATTGCCAATACAGTACTATAGATACAGGTACTGTCGGAACATGCGCTATAGACACATGAACTGTAAAGACATGCACTTTAAAGATATGTACTGTAAAGATATCTACTGTATGGTCATACTGTAAAGATATCTACTGTAGGGACATGTACTGTAAAGATAGCCACTTTAGACACATGAACTATAGAAGCAGGTACCGGTTGTTCCAGTAACAGAATATATGATGTACACTTTCTCATTCTGTCATTGTTCGCGACTAACAGACTGCATACATCTGAACACACCCAAGTCACTGTTGCTGTTCTGGGAATGATTGGGCGGGGCTCTCATTGTCTTGAGATTGATTCCTCTCTTTACAGGGGTAACAGTTGCTATACTCTGGCAACAAACAACAGGAGCAACAGTTGCTATACTCTGGTATGAGTAAACAACAGGAACAACAGTTGCTGTCCTCTGTATCAGGGAACAACAGGAGAAACAACAGTTGCTGTACTTTGGCAACAAACAACAGGAACAACACTTCTATACTCTGGCAACAAACAACAGGAACAACAGTTGCTATACTCTGGCAACAAACAACAGGAGCAACAGTTGCTATACTCTGGCAACAAACCACAGGAGCAACAGTTGCTATACTCTGGCAACAAACAACAGGAGCAACAGTTGCTATACTCTGGCAACAAACAACAGGAACAACAGTTGCTATACTCTGGCAACAAACAACAGGAACAACAGTTGCTATACTCTGGCAACAAACAACAGGAATAACAGTTTGCTATAATCTGGTAACAAACAACAGGAGCAACAGTTGCTAACTCTGGTACAAAACAACAGGAAAAACAGTTGCTAATCTGGCAACAAACAACATGGACAAAGTTGCTATTCTGGACAAAACAACATAGAACAACATTGCTGTACTCTGGATCAGAAACAACAGTAAGTTATTATTATTAACATCAACAGAGCACGTTGCTGAACTCTTGGGTTATAGAACAACGAATGGAAAACAGTGTGATTGACAATGAAACATGAGGAACAACAGTTTTAATCGTGGTATCCGTAAACAACCTGAAGTACACCTGCTACGTTCAAACAACGTAGTGATTAATTATACTCTTCTCACCAGGTAAAGGATGGGTTTACGAATTAGCTAATGTGCGAAGATAGGTGTGATCCTAAAGTTGAATATGAAGGACTACAGTTTCCTCAATCCTAACCAGTGGAGGCTGGCCACGCATCAGGATGTTCTGAGTTAATCCTCTGCAGAGGAAGGAAGGTTGACATTAGCTAGCTCTTTCAACCTCACAGGGAAACCAACATCATGAGGATGTTCTAGCTCTTCTTCAATCCTCACCAGGGAAGGCCACAGCATGAGGATGTTTTGAGCTGTTCCTCAATCCTCACCAGGGAAGCCACAGCATGTGGAATGCTGTGAGCTGTTCCTCAATCCTCACCAGGGAAGACCACAGCATGAGGATGTTTTGAGATCTTCTCAATCCTCACCAGGGAAGACCACAGCATGAGGATGTTTTGAGCTGTTCCTCAATTCTCACCAGGGAAGACCATCAGCATGTGGATGTTCTGAGCTGTTCCTCAATCCTAACCAGGGAAGCCACAGCATGAGGATGTTTTGAGCTTCCTCAATCCTCACCAGGGAAGACACACCATGAGGATGTTTTGAGCTCTTCCTCAATCTCACCAGGGAAGGGCCAAGCATGAGGATGTTTTTGAGCTTTCCTCAATCCTCACCAGGGAAGGCCACAGCATGAGGATGTTTTGAGCTGTATCCTCAATCCCACCAGGGAAGACAACACCATGAGGATGTTTTGAGCTTTCCTCAATCCTCACCAGGGAAGGCCACAGCATGAGGATTTTGAAGCTGTTCCTCAATCCTACCAGGGAAGGGCCACAGCATGAGGATGTTTGAGCTCTTCTCAATCCTCACCAGGGAAGGCCACAGCATGAGGATGTTTTGAGCTCTTCCTCAATCCTCACCAGGGAAGGCCACAGCATGGGAATGTTCTGAGCTCTTCCTCAATCCTCACCAGGGAAGGCTACAGCATGAGGATGTTTTGAGCTGTTCCTCAATCCTCACCAGGGAAGACCACAGCATGAGGATGTTCTGAGCTCTTCTTCAATCCTCACCAGGGAAGGCCACAGCATGAGGATGTTTTGAGCTCTTCCTCAATCCTCACCAGGGAAGGCCACAGCATGGGAATGTTCTGAGCTCTTCCTCAATCCTCACCAGAGAAGGCTACAGCATGAGGATGTTTTGAGATGTTCCTCAATCCTCACCAGGGAAGACCACAGCATGAGGATGTTCTGAGCTCTTCCTCAATCCTCACCAGGGAAGGCTACAGCATGAGGATGTTTTGAGCTGTTCCTCAATCCTCACCAGGGAAGACCACAGCATGAGGATGTTCTGAGCTCTTCTTCAATCCTCACCAGGGAAGGCCACAGCATGAGGATGTTCTGAGCTCTTCCTCAATCCTCACTAGGGAAGGCCACATCATGAGGATGTTTTGAGCTGTTCCTCAATCCTCACCAGGGAAGGCCACAGCATGGGAATGTTCTGAGCTATTATTTCTGACAAGTCATGTAATGTTCACATTTGTTACCACAGAGGTTTATCAACTTCGCCTTGACTTGAAATAATCAATACAGCATAATTAGTGTCCACCTCGCCAGTGACTCGTGGAACACATTTTACATTTTGTGACGTCCATTGTTTGTTCTATTTACGTCCTTTCCTTGACGCCAACAACAAATTGTGTCACTAATCTCCCTCTTTAATTGGGTATTATTAGCAATGAGAGATAACATTTCACTTGAACTGTCTCAATGAGTTGTATATGCAACTGAGCGGACGGGATATTGCAAACTCTTGTATTAGTTCCAAAGTACAGAATGGAATATTCCGGTCTTTAAAAAATAAGACAGATTAATAAACTGGTTAGGCCATCAACGTGCTCTACACGAGTGCGATGTCTTTCATGAGGAAGGGGAATACATTTTATATCTTGGAAATGTATTAAAGAGCTTATTTGAACAAATTGCAACACCAATAAATTTGTTTTGTATAATTATTTAGTTTTTATGTCCTAAAATCGAACTTGAACCTTTCAAAGGCAGACCATCGAGCCTAACAGTCAATTGTTCAAAATGTGAAAGTTGACACCTTTTGCAATCTGTGATTCATTTGTTACTGTAGCTGTGTCTTGGTGTGGAGAGACCAATGTGTCTCTTGTCTGGGAAATAGCTGTCATGGTGTGGAGAGACCAATGTGTCTCTTGTCTGGGAAATAGCTGTGTCGTGATGTGGAGGAACCAATGTGTCTCTTGTCTGGTAATAGCTGTGTCATGATGTGAAGGCACCAATGTGTCTGTCTGGGAAATAGCTGTGTCGTGATGTGGAGGAACCAATGTGTCTCTTGTCTGGGAAATAGCTGTGTCGTGATGTGGAGGAACCAATGTGTCTCTTGTCTGGGAAATAGCTGTGTCGTGATGAGGAGGAACCAATGTGTCTCTTGTCTGGGAAATAGCTGTGTCGTGATGTGGAGGAACCAATGTGTCTCTTGTCTGGGAAATAGCTGTGTCGTGATGTGGAGGAACCAATGTGTCTCTTGTCTGGGAAATAGCTGTGTCGTGATGTGGAGGAACCAAGGTGTCTCTTGCAGTTGGCGTATTCTCTGGGTATGCTAGTCCTGCGCTGCATACCCATAATTATAAGGACTAGTTTTTTTTAATTATATGCTGTCTGTGCAAAGTGTGTAAATAGTAATGTTTAAATTGTGAATTAATATGCATGTATAACGTATCTATATATTATTAATTTGTAGACTAATATTTGTTCATATTCCAAGAATATTGTGTTTTAAGTCATCATTCTTCCAAAAGGGTCTACTTGCCCAGCTTATGAAGTCCAGGACCTGCTGTTTGAAAACAGCAGGCAGAGCTAGAGAAGTTCTAATGACCTTGACCAATGTCTATGGGGTTGCAACACTCCCCCTTCCCCCTCGCCATCAAATATTGACCAATGAATTAGGGTGTTTACAACTCAGGGCCTGCTGAATACTTATCGCAAGTAAAACAGTGTGCCAACTATTGAACAAATATTCAAGAATCAATATCACAATGATTTTATTTACTAAGCTAGTATAGCTCAAATAAATAAATGCAAATAATATTTGTAAAATAATCGTATTAATAACAAGCTTTAAAATATGTACTAATTAAGTACATATTAGATTATATTTATGCATTCTAGGCAAATGTATCATAATGTATTTGGCAAGCATATTTACCACCATTTTAAAGTATACACTGGTGAAGCCGGGGGTTGGGGGGGAGGGGGGTGTAGATGAGAGGCTAATTTAACTGTAGTAGCTAGACAGTGTTTTTGTTTTTAGTAGTTTTTTTGTGATTTTATACAACTATACATCAAATAATCCCAAAAAGTGTAATTTCAAAATTTCAAAATGAGATATCAGGAAAAAGTAAAATTTAATTTATTTTCAGATGTAAATGTCTTTGCATTAAATCAATGACGTAGCGATAGAGTAATAGGCTTAGTGGGATCTCCCTTTTGTTATAGTTATCACAATTTACAGATCTAAATAACTTCTGGAGCTTAGTTAGGATTTAATAAATTGTTTTAGACTCATAATTAGGCTCTATTATTGCAACGTGAGTTGGACAATCTACCTTATTCTACCCACCAAGTTCTGATGGACGCTTGATCCATGTAGAATTTCATTTTATTCTTTTTTTCTTTTTTTTTTTTACCTATCGTATTTATACCTGTGAGCTCAGTCGGTAGTTTGCCTGCCCTCTGAACTAAGAGTTCCGGGTTTCATTTTCGATATGGCTGGAAAAAAAAAAATCATTGGTAAGATTTGGATTTCCCTCTTAACGGTGATGAATTAACGGCTGAGGCGCTGGGAGCTGGGGGCTGTGTCTGTTCTATATTTAAGTTAGTTTATAAGTCGTGTACTGATATAATCACTCGGCCCAGAAAGTGCTCAAACAAATGAAAATACTACCTGTGTGTACTTTTAATTACACTCGACCAAATGAATAGGGTATGTCACTCTTATTCAGTCAGGAGTGTGCTCGTAACTCTCTTAAAACTGTGGATTCACACGTTCGTTGTAAAACGCGAGCAGTCCTGATATTTGGTCACGTGACAGCTATAATCCAATCACAGCAAGTCCGCGTGGCCAGCGCAACCCGCACTGCTCGAGTAGAGATATTTCAACTTTTCTGGCGCTTCCACAGAAAACCGGCCAAGAAGACCCGATTAGCGCATGCGCAAACTTTCAAACATGCATTATTTATAAAAACAGCACATTCTCAAGATGGCGTATCTCAAAAGTGATGATGAAAAACGACAGTTTATTGGAAGCCACGAGTTTTATCGATGACAAAATCTGACCTAGGCATTAAGTAAAACATTTAGTTTTGATTGTAATATACTCGTTTTTATGTTTGACGTTTCAATGCATCATGGGTAAACAGAGACTCCAAACTTTGAGTGAGCGTGTGAACAGCTGAACCATTAAGTGGTGCTGACTTACTGTACTGCTTTCAAATTTCAGCGTACCTGTGAATTCACCTTTAGCCCTGACATGTTTACTTAAATATCTGATGATATATTGCGATGAACTGCAGTGTGCTGTGTTTTGATATTCCATTACAATTTGAGTGGATGATAATCATAGGTAGTTTCACGTTTTGGTGTGTTTTGTGCATTGTTCTGGTGTACTTTTATGAAGTCAGAATATGTAGAAGGCTGTAAAGGTAGATATTTAAACAAAGATATAAATAAGTCGAAAAAGAGAGACGAGGGGAGTTGGGAGGTGCTAAGTTTCCCAAAATAGCATGCAAGTACGAAAAAATCATAAATGTTAGAGAACCATTGTTCTAAACTAGAGGTTCTCATATTTAAATATTTCCACGAGAAGCATCTCTTGATCTTCTTGGTCAACGGTGGTTAAGATTCTTTGAGCCCCGAATTCTCACTGCAGCTTTTAGAGCACAGCAGACCTATTCATTTCCTCAGAATACGCCACTGGTCTCTTGTCTGGTAATAGCTGTGTCGTGGTGTGAAGGCAACAATGTGTCTCTTGTCTGGTAATAGCTGTGTCTTGGTGTGGAGAGACCAATGTGTCTCTTGTCTGGTAATAGCTGTGTCTTGGTGTGAAGGCACTAATGTGTCTCTTGTCTGGTAATAGCTGCGTCTTGGTGTGAAGGCACCAATGTGTCTCTTGTCTGGTAATAGCTGTGTCGTGGTGTGAAGGCACCAATGTGTCTCTTGTCTGGTAATAGCTGTGTCGTGGTGTGAAGTCACTAATGTGTCTCTTGTCTGGTAATAGCTGTGTCTTGGTGTGAAGGCACCAATGTGTCTCTTGTCTGGTAATAGCTGTGTCATGGTGTGAAGGCACCAATGTGTCTCTTGTCTGGTAATAGCTGTGTCCTGGTGTGAAGGCACCAATGTGTCTCTTGTCTGGTAATAGCTGTGTCCTGGTGTGAAGGCACCAATGTGTCTCTTGTCTGGTAATAGCTGTGTCCTGGTGTGAAGGCACCAATGTGTCTCTTGTCTGGTAATAGCTGTGTCCTGGTGTGAAGGTACCAATGTGTCTCTTGTCTGATAATAGCTGTGTCCTGGTGTGAAGGCACCAATGTGTCTCTTGTCTGGTAATCGCTGTGTCCTGGTGTGAAGGCACCAATGTGTCTCTTGTCTGGTAATAGCTGTATCTTGGTGTGAAGGCACCAATGTGTCTCTTGTCTGGTAATAGCTGTGTCATGATGTGGAGGAACCAATGTGTCTCTTGTCTGGTAATAGCTGTGTCCTGGTGTGAAGGCACCAATGTGTCTCTTGTCTGGTAATAACTGTGTCTTGGTGTGAAGGAACCAATGTGTCTCTTGTCTGGTAATAGCTGTGTCTTGGTGTGAAGGCACCAATGTGTCTCTTGTCTGGTAATAGCTGTGTCCTGGTGTGAAGGCACCAATGTGTCTCTTGTCTGGTAATAGCTGTGTCCTGGTGTGAAGGAACCAATGTGTCTCTTGTCTGGTAATAGCTGTGTCTTGGTGTGAAGGACACAATGTGTCTCTTGTCTGGTAATAGCTGTCGTCTTGGTGTGGAGGACCAATGTGTCTCTTGTCTGGTAATAGCTGTGTCTTGGTGTGAAGGAACCAATGTGTCTCTTGTCTGGTAATAGCTGTGTCTTGGTGTGGAGGAACCAATGTGTCTCTTGTCTGGTAATAGCTGTGTCTGGTGTGAAGGCACCAATGTGTCTCTTGTCTGGTAATAGCTGTGTCTTGGTGTGAAGGAACCAATGTGTCTCTTGTCTGGTAATAGCTGTGTCTTGGTGTGAAGGCACCAATGTGTCTCTTGTCTGGTAATAACTGTGTCTTGGTGTGAAGGAACCAATGTGTCTCTTGTCTGGTAATAACTGTGTCTTGGTGTGAAGGAACCAATGTGTCTCTTGTCTGGTAATAGCTGTGTCTTGGTGTGAAGGCACCAATGTGTCTCTTGTCTGGTAATAGCTGTGTCTGGTGTGAAGGACCAATGTGTCTCTTGTCTGGTAATAGCTGTGTCTTGGTGTGGAAGGAACCAATGTGTCTCTTGTCTGGTAATAGACTGTGTCTGGTGTGAAGGAACCAATGTGTCTCTTGTCTGGTAATAGCTGTGTCCTGGTGTGAAGGAACCAATGTGTCTCTTGTCTGGTAATAACTGTGTCTTGGTGTGAAGGAACCAATGTGTCTCTTGTCTGGTAATAGCTGTGTCTGGTGTGAAGGCACCAATGTGTCTCTTGTCTGGTAATAACTGTGTCCTGGTGTGAAGGAACCAATGTGTCTCTTGTCTGGTAATAGCTGTGTTCCTGGTGTGAAGGCACCAATGTGTCTCTTGTCTGGTAATAGCTGTGTCTGATGTGGAGGTAACCAATGTGTCTCTTGTCTGGTAATAGCTGTGTCCTGGTGTGAAGGCACCAATGTGTCTCTTGTCTGGTAATAGCTGTGTCTTGGTGTGGAAGGAACCAATGTGTCTCTTGTCTGGTAATAGCTGTGTCCTGGTGTGAAGGCACCAATGTGTCTCTTGTCTGGTAATAGCTGTGTCTTGGTGTGAAGGAACCAATGTGTCTCTTGTCTGGTAATAGCTGTGTCGTGGTGTGAAGGCACCAATGTGTCTCTTGTCTGGTAATAGCTGTGTCCTGGTGTGGAGGAACCAATGTGTCTCTTGTCTGGTAATAGCTGTGTCATGGTGTGAAGGCACCAATGTGTCTCTTGTCTGGTAATAGCTGTGTCCTGGTGTGGAGGAACCAATGTGTTTCTTGTCTGGTAATAGCTGTGTCATGGTGTGAAGGTACCAATGTGTCTCTTGTCTGGTAATAGCTGTGTCGTGGTGTGTATGAACCAATGTGTCTCTTGTCTGGTAATAGCTGTGTTGTGGTGTGAAGGAACCAATGTGTCTCTTGTCTGGTAATAGCTGTGTCTTGGTGTGAAGGTACCAATGTGTCTCTTGTCTGGTAATAGCTGTGTCTTGGTGTGGAGAGACCAATGTGTCTCTTGTCCGGTAATAGCTGTGTCTTGGTGTGAAGGAACCAATGTGTCTCTTGTCTGGTAATAGCTGTGTCTTGGTGTGAAGGCACCAATGTGTCTCTTGTCTGGTAATAGCTGTGTCCTGGTGTGGAGGAACCAATGTGTCTCTTGTCTGGTAATAGCTGTGTCATGGTGTGAAGGCACCAATGTGTCTCTTGTCTGGTAATAGCTGTGTCTTGGTGTGAAGGAACCAATGTGTCTCTTGTCTGGTAATAGCTGTGTCCTGGTGTGAAGGCACCAATGTGTCTCTTGTCTGGTAATAGCTTTGTCCTGGTGTGAAGGCACCAATGTGTCTCTTGTCCGGTAATAGCTGCGTCTTGGTGTGAAGGAACCAATGTGTCTCTTGTCTGGTAATAGCTGTGTCCTGGTGTGAAGGCACCAATGTGTCTCTTGTCTGGTAATAGCTGTGTCTTGGTGTGGAGAGACCGTTGTGTCTCTTGTCCGGTAATAGCTGTGTCTTGGTGTGAAGAAACCAATGTGTCTCTTGTCTGGTAATAGCTGTGTCTTGGTGTGAAGGCACCAATGTGTCTCTTGTCTGGTAATAGCTGTGTCTTGGTGTGAAGGAACCAATGTGTCTCTTGTCTGGTAATAACTGTGTCTTGGTGTGAAGGAACCAATGTGTCTCTTGTCTGGTAATAGCTGTGTCTTGGTGTGAAGGAACCAATGTGTCTCTTGTCTGGTAATAGCTGTGTCTTGGTGTGAAGGTACCAATGTCTCTCTTGTCTGGTAATAGCTGTGTTGTGATGTGGAGGTACCAATGTGTCCCTTGTCTGGTAATAGCTGTGTCTTGGTGTGAAGGAACCAATGTGTCTCTTGTCTGGTAATAGCTGTGTCTTGGTGTGGAGGAACCAATGTGTCTCTTGTCTGGTAATAGCTGTGTCTTGGTGTGGAGGAACCAATGTGTCTCTTGTCTGGTAATAGCTGTGTCGTGGTGTGAAGGCACCAATGTGTCTCTTGTCTGGTAATAACTGTGTCCTGGTGTGGAGGCACCAATGTGTCTCTTGTCTGGTAATAACTGTGTCTTGGTGTGGAGGAACCAATGTGTCTTTTTTCTGGTAATAGCTGTGTCGTGGTGTGAAGGCACCAATGTGTCTCTTGTCTGGTAATAGCTGAGTCCTGGTGTGGAGGAACCAATGTGTCTCTTGTCTGGTAATAGCTGTGTCGTGGTGTGAAGGCACCAATGTGTCTCTTGTCTGGTAATAGCTGTGTCGTGGTGTGGAGGCACCAATGTGTCTCTTGTCTGGTAATAACTGTGTCTTGGTGTGGAGGAACCAATGTGTCTCTTTTCTGGTAATAGCTGTGTCGTGGTGTGAAGGAACCAATGTGTCTCTTGTCTGGTAATAGCTGTGTCATGGTGTGAAGGTACCAATGTGTCTCTTGTCTGGTAATAGCTGTGTATTGGTGTGGAGGAACCAATGTGTCTCTTGTCTGGTAATAGCTGTGTCATGGTGTGAAGGCACCAATGTGTCTCTTGTCTGGTAATAGCTGTGTCTTGGTGTGAAGGAACCAATGTGTCTCTTGTCTGGTAATAGCTGTGTCCTGGTGTGAAGGCACCAATGTGTCTCTTGTCTGGTAATAGCTTTGTCCTGGTGTGAAGGCACCAATGTGTCTCTTGTCCGGTAATAGCTGCGTCTTGGTGTGAAGGAACCAATGTGTCTCTTGTCTGGTAATAGCTGTGTCCTGGTGTGAAGGCACCAATGTGTCTCTTGTCTGGTAATAGCTGTGTCTTGGTGTGGAGAGACCATTGTGTCTCTTGTCCGGTAATAGCTGTGTCTTGGTGTGAAGAAACCAATGTGTCTCTTGTCTGGTAATAGCTGTGTCTTGGTGTGAAGGCACCAATGTGTCTCTTGTCTGGTAATAGCTGTGTCTTGGTGTGAAGGAACCAATGTGTCTCTTGTCTGGTAATAACTGTGTCTTGGTGTGAAGGAACCAATGTGTCTCTTGTCTGGTAATAGCTGTGTCTTGGTGTGAAGGAACCAATGTGTCTCTTGTCTGGTAATAGCTGTGTCTTGGTGTGAAGGTACCAATGTCTCTCTTGTCTGGTAATAGCTGTGTTGTGATGTGAAGGTACCAATGTTTCTCTTGTCTGGTAATAGCTGTGTCCTGGTGTGGAGGGACCCATGTGTCTCTTGTCTGGTAATAGCTGTCGTGATTTGGAGGGACCACTGCGTCTCTTGTCCGGGAAATAGCTGTTTATCAAAACGCAGCTTGTGCCCAAGTAGAAATGAGGTAGTGAAATCATTGTCCAGCTTTAGTCCAGAATGTGTCCCCTAATTCTCCTTGTGTTGAGTCGTGAAGGAACATTCATTCTGCATCATATCTCAGGAACTACGCAGTGTTACAACAACCAAGGACGTCATTGAGAGGAGGGGAGGTGTATTCCCTGCACACGCCCAACCCCACCAATCCGGTGATAACAGCCCAGCCCGGCCCAGGGTTCCCACACTACAGATATACACTGGATATTTATATTCCCTCCAGGCTAATAGTCGAGACAATTCTTTTAATCTCCGCTCCTTGGCCCGCTTTTAATTCAGTGTTTCAATTAGGTGTAAAAACGTTTGTTATATTCTATCACAAGCCCACTCTATGTCTCCTATAGGTGGACTATATTATGTCATAAGCCCAATCTATGTCTCCTATAGGTGGCCTATATTCTGTCACAAACCCTATCTATGACTCCTATCGATGGACTATATTATATCACAAGCCAATATATGGGCTCAGTATAGACATTGGGCCCTCCCTATAGGTGGACTATGCTCTGTCACAAACCCTATCTATGACTCCTATAGGTGTACTATATCCTGTTACAAGCCCACTCTATGTCTCCTATAGGTGGACTATATTCTGTCATAAGCCCAATATATGTCTCCTATAGGTGGACTATATTCTGTCATAAGCCCAATCTATGGATCTTATAAGGGAACTATATTCTGTCATAAGCCCAATCTATGACTCCTATAGGGGACTATATCCTGTCACAAGCCCAATCTATGACTCCTATAGGGGGACTATATCCTGTCACAAGCCTAATCTATGGATCTTATAAGGGAACTATATTCTGTCATAAGCCCAATCTATGACTCCTATAGGGGGACTATATCCTGTCACAAGCCCACTCTATGTCTCCTATAAGTGAACTATATCCTGTCACAGGCCCAATCTATGACTCCTATAGGTGTACTATATCCTGTGTCAAGCCCACTCTATGTCTCATATAGGTGGACTATATTCTGTCATAAGCCCAATCTATGGATCTTATAAGGGAACTATATTATATCACAAGCCCAATCTATGACTCCTATAGGGGGACTATATCCTGTTACAAGCCCACTCTATGTCTCTTATAGGTGGACTATATTCTGTCATAAGCCCAATCTATGGATCTTATAAGGGAACTATATTATATCACAAGCCCAATCTATGACTCCTATAGGGGGACTATATCCTGTCACAAGCCCAATATATGTCTCCTATAGGTGGACTATATTCTATCATAAGCCCAATCTATGACTCCTATAGGTGTACTATATCCTGTCACAGGCCCAATCTATGACTCCTATAGGTGTACTATATCCTGTTACAAGCCCACTCTATGTCTCCTATAGGTGGACTATATTCTGTCATAAGCCCAATCTATGGATCTTATAAGGGAACTATATTATATCACAAGCCCAATCTATGACTCCTATAGGTGGACTATATTCTGTCATAAGCCCAATCTATGACTCCTATAGGGGGACTATATCCTGTCACAAGCCCAATATATGGGCCCAGTAGAAACACTGGGTAATCTAACGAGCCGTAGCTAACCCTTACAACATTATACTGTACATACAAAGTCTACCTCTGCGAGAAACAAAACTATATTATTCACTACAAATTGCATTCATATGTTCTCGTTAAAGTGCTTGTGTTACAGATTGTTCTGTCATTTTGGCTCTAAATGATCAATATGTGGCGTAATATTTATGTGTGGTTTATTTCAGTGTCAAGTTTATGAATGAGGACGTGTAAGTGTCGTATTAGAATTCTCAATCCGCCACTAATTGATGGACAATACACTTTATTTTAGAACGAACTGTGGAGGCCGCTTCATAAACAAATGACATTAATCAGGAGCTCTGTTTGGATACAGTGGGGCTGTTTATTGTCCAATTTCATGATAATGAGCTTTCCATTGAGAACTTTTTTTTGTTGAACAATTGATTCATTAGTCCGGTAACTGGTAATCTGTAGACAGAGATACATCTCGTCAAGATGTCCATGGCATTGGACAGTGTCCACGAGCTCCGTGGCATGTTTCCGTCAAGGTCAATAAGCTGCCTTCTTCCTCGTCACATCCTCGTCAGGTAAACTCCTCAACACACCTTGTGACCACGTGTTGAGAACTGACCAGATCATAGGACGAGTGAAACTTGTAATAATTAGGAGACGAGATAAGAAACGTCGTATAATTTGTCACAGTCACTCTGGGAGTGCTCAGCCAGAGCCTACTACATACTCCGAGCCTGGAACTAGATCCATCCCCTCCACTGCTGTGACGTCACAAAGCCCCTGAACAGAGCTGCACAGTGGACGACTTGAACTGTACATGTGTCCGTGTTTATTTAATAACATGTCTCCTCAAGGTTGAAACTATTTATTTCACACAAAATTATTTGTTTCTTTCTCTCATCCGTTTGGAGAGAGAAATAATTATTATAATCGTAAAAAAGAAAAAAAAATGGAACTAGTAATTTTGATAAATGTTGACGTTTCATGACCCCCTGAAACCGATAAAATTGTTTTCGCACTGCCATCTGTCTGTCTGTCTGTCTCGTACTAGATCCGAAACCATTTTACCGATCAGGCTAAAACTTGGTATCTAAGGTTTTCATAATATTCCTTCAAGGAGTTTTTAGAATTATAAACTTTTTTTTACCATCCTAAAATTGAGGGTGGCTTACTGAAGGTCAAAAAAACATAAAATCAATTTTTTCGAAATCCGCAACAAAAAGTTTGATTACATATTGTATCTAGGTACTGTTTAATATTTCAAACAAAATTGAAATTCTCATTTTCGCTTGAAAATAACCCTGAGAATACGGCATTAGCTCCCACAGGAGTGGCTAGACAACCTCCACCCTGTACCAGCTCCCACTGGAGTGTCAGGGACAACCTCCGCCCGGCACCAGCTCCCACTGGAGTGGCTAGACAGCCTCCACCCTGCACTAGCTCCCACTGGAGTGTCAGGGACAACCTCCGCCCGGCACCAGCTCCCACTGGAGTGGCTAGACAGCCTCCACCCTGCACTAGCTCCCACTAGAGTGGCTGGACAACCTCCACCCTGCACTAGCTCCCACTGGAGTGACTAGACAACCTCCACCCTGCACTAGCTCCTACTGGAGTGTCAGGGACAACCTCCACCCTGCACTAGCTCCCACTGGAGTGTCAGGGACAACCTCCACCCGGCACCAGCTCCCACTGGAGTGGCTAGACAGCCTCCACCCTGCACTAGCTCCCACTGGAGTGGCTAGACAACCTCCACCCTGCACTAGCTCCCACTAGAATGGCTAGACAACCTCCACCCTGCACTATCTCCCACTAGAGTGACTAGACAACCTCCACCCTGCACTAGCTCCCACTGGAGTGGCTAAACAACCTCCACCCTGCACTAGCTCCCACTAGAGTGACTAGACAACCTCCACCCTTCACTAGCTCCCACTGGAGTGGCTAGACAACCTCCACCCTGCACTATCTCCCACTAGAGTGACTAGACAACCTCCACCCTGTACTAGCTCCCACTGGAGTGACTAGTCAACCTCCACCCTGCACTAGCTCCCACTAGAGTGGCTGGACAACCTCCACCCTGCACTAGCTCCCACTAGAATGGCTAGACAACCTCCACCCTGCACTATCTCCCACTAGAGTGACTAGACAACCTCCACCCTGCACTAGCTCCCACTGGAGTGGCTAGACAACCTCCACCCTGCACTAGCTCCCACTAGAGTGACTAGACAACCTCCACCCTGCACTAGCTCCCACTAGAGTGGCTAGGACAACCTCCACCCTGCACTAGCTCCCGCTGGAGTGTCTGTACAACCTCCACCCTGCATGGGTAGTAGTGAGATTCTCTGTCCCATTAGTGAGTGCAAGTTGCGGGAGACTCAGTAAACTTGTTCCTCGTAACGTAACAGAGCCACGCTGTTGTAATCGGTGGCAGAACTGTCCGCTCTTATCTCGTGATATTGTGACGATGAAGGGGCGGTCAGGTGATACGTGATCTGCCCGTGTGCATGGGTGACACAAGAATATGATGAGTCGGTGAGGTTCGAGAAGTGATCGTGATAAATGAAGTGCAATTAATACGTCATCACCAGCTCGGGAGTGAGAAAACACAAATACAGGAATGGGCATTACTTCCATGATGGAACAGCCGAATACACTCTCAACCCCTTCCAGAGAAGTCACGATCCTACCTAGACCCCAAGATGAATGACTGTATTACTACAAGTCACAGTCCTATCTAGACTACAAGATGAATGACTGTATTACTACAAGTCACAGTCCTATCTAGACTACAGGATGAATGACTGTATTACTACAAGTCACAGTCCTATCTAGACTACAAGATGAATGACTGTATTACTACAAGTCACAGTCCTATCTAGACTACAAGATGAATGACTGTATTACTACAAGTCACAGTCCTATCTAGACTACAAGGAGAGTGACTGTATTACTACAAGTCACAGTCCTATCTAGACAACAAGGGGAATGACTGTATTACTACAAGTCACAGTCCTATCTAGACTACAAGATGAATGACTGTATTACTACAAGTCACAGTCCTATCTAGACAACAAGGGGAATGACTGTATTACTACAAGTCACAGTCCTATCTAGACTACAAGATGAATGACTGTATTACTACAAGTCACAGTCCTATCTAGACTACAGGATGAATGACTGTATTACTACAAGTCACAGTCCTATCTAGACTACAAGATGAATGACTGTATTACTACAAGTCACAGTCCTATCTAGACTACAAGGAGAGTGACTGTATTACTACAAGTCACAGTCCTATCTAGACAACAAGGGGAATGACTGTATTACTACAAGTCACAGTCCTATCTAGACAACAAGGAGAGTGACTGTATTACTACAAGTCACAGTCCTATCTAGACTACAGGGGAATGACTGTATTACTACAAGTCACAGTCCTATCTAGACTACAAGATGAATGACTGTATTACTACAAGTCACAGTCCTATCTAGACAACAAGGAGAGTGACTGTATTACTACAAGTCACAGTCCTATCTAGACTACAAGATGAATGACTGTATTACTACAAGTCACAGTCCTATCTAGACTACAAGATGAATGACTGTATTACTACAAGTCACAGTCCTATCTAGACTACAAGGAGAGTGACTGTATTACTACAAGTCACAGTCCTATCTAGACAACAAGGGAATGACTGTATTACTACAAGTCACAGTCCTATCTAGACTACAAGATGAATGACTGTTTACTACAAGTCACAGTCCTATCTAGACAACAAGGAGAGTGACTGTATTACTACAAGTCACAGTCCTATCTAGACTACAAGGAGAGTGACTGTATTACTACAAGTCACAGTCCTATCTAGACAACAGAGCAGTGACTGTATTACTACAAGTCACAGTCCTATCTAGACAACAAGGGGAATGACTGTATTACTACAATCACAGTCCTATCTAGACTACAGATGAATGACTGTATTACTACAAGTCACAGTCCTATCTAGACAACAAGGAGAGTGACTGTATTACTACAAGTCACAGTCCTATCTAGACTACAGGATGAATGACTGTATTACTACAAGTCACAGTCCTATCTAGACTACAAGATGAATGACTGTATTACTACAAGTCACAGTCCTATCTAGATCACAAGGGAACGAATGGAAGCTCATGACTTCACCCACCATCCTCTCCCCCCACCCTTTCTGATGTTCAGAAGACTTGAGATCACGTGGTCCTATGACATAACTGGTCATGTCTAGTATTTTATCAATGACTGATATAATCTCATCTGATTGCAAATTCTCGGAGCTTCATTGTATTAAGATATGAAACACTGTGTAACTATTTGCTCGCGAGGAGTAGTTTTGACCACGTGTGTATTTATTAGCAATAATGTGTTAATACGTACATCCAAACTATCCTCAGAAAAAAGAACTGCTTGTTTTGTAGTTTACTTGTGATGTTGTACATCCTCATCAAGTATTCTCCTTACTCCTTGAACAATCTCTCTCTGATGTGTGGGATTCTTTTTCACTTCTAAGAAACAAACTATCTTCCTCAACTTCCTGAGAAGTGAATGTTTTATTGACAGGAGCCACGCTACGTACACGTGATCAAGATGTCTGCGACGATTGCTCTAGTCAGTAAACCCAGGTCGCTCTGGGAACTGTCAGATAATGACCATTACCTTCCCAACCGAGAGAAATATGAAGATTATATCTGACTGTGAACAAACTTCTCAGTCGTGACTGTAGGATCGTGTGAAATCAACTGGCACTGCGAGATTTCCTCATTCTGTTAGAACTGACTGCTGTTATTTAGACCTGGGAAGTTCGTGACTAGACTGGGCTAGCCCGAACAACCATCTTCCTCCTAATCCTATACAGCTCTCACTTCAGACGGACTGTCAGTATGTTGTGTTATACAGCTCTCACTTCAGACGGACTGTCAGTATGTTGTGTTATACAGCTCTCACTTCAGACAGACCGTCAGTATAATGTGTTATACAGCTCTCACCACTGACAGACTGTCAGTATAATGTGTTATACAGCTCTCACTTCAGACAGACTGCCAGTATAATGTGTTATACAGCTCTCACTTCAGACAGACTGCAGTATAATGTGTTATACAGCTCTCACTTCAGACAGACTGTCAGTATAATGTGTTATACAGCTCTCACCACTGACAGACTGTCAGTATAATGTGTTATACAGCTCTCACTTCAGACAGACTGCCAGTATAATGTGTTATACAGCTCTCACTTCAGACAGACTGTCAGTATAATGTGTTATACAGCTCTCACTGCTGACAGACTGTCAGTATAATGTGTTATACAGCTCTCACTTCAGACGGACTGTCAGTATGTTGTGTTATACAGCTCTCACTTCAGACAGACTGTCAGTATAATGTGTTATACAGCTCTCACTGCTGACAGACTGGCAATGCGATGTGTTATACAGCTCTAACTACTGACAGACTGTCAAAATGATGTGTTATACAGCTCTCACTTCAGACGGACTGTCAGTATGTTGTGTTATACAGCTCTCACTTCAGACAGACCGTCAGTATAATGTGTTATACAGCTGACAGACTGTCAATGTGATGTGTTATACAGCTCTAACTACTGACAGACTGTCAAAATGATGTGTTATACAATTCTTACTGCTGACATACTGTCAATATGATGTGTTATACAGCTCTCACTGCTGACAGACTGGCAATGCGATGTGTTATACAGCTCTAACTACTGACATACTGTCAGTATGATGTGTTATACAGCTCTCACTGCTGACAGATTGTCAATATGATGTGTTATACAGCTCTCACCACTGACAGACTCTCAATGTGATGTGTTATACAGCTCTCACTGCTAACAGACTGTCAATATGATGTGTTATACAGCTCTCACTTCAGATAGACTGTCAGTATGATGTGTTATACAGCTCTCACTGCTGACAGATTGTCAATATGATGTGTTATACAGCTCTCACCACTGACAGACTCTCAATGTGCTGTGTTATACAGCTCTCACTGCTGACAGAGACCGTTATTAAAACAGTTGAAGGCTAGATGCTGTTCCAATCGCTTGTTATGTTCTGTTAAAGGTTATTAAAGACACGACTAAGAACTGTTGCCCTTCACAAGCCACGAAACGATTGGTTTTCCATATTCTCTTGTTCTGTTATCAGGTGTTTTAATGTAGCATAACCAACACCTGTCAACTATCAGACTAACTAGTCACAGATATGAGCCAATGCCCATCCCCTAGCTAAGCAGACAATTATTAATGATACAGTTTCCACCACGCCGGAAATCGAACCAGGAAGCTTTGACCTACCGTGTTACTACTGTACCGCTAAGTTATCTCAGGGCCACGTGGCTACGAAGGTTGTGGAAGATTGTCAACTAATACATTGCTATCAGATATACAACCACTGTAGCCCGTGGCGGTCTGAGTCAAAAGTTCCGGGTTCGACTACCGTGCCCACTGTACAGGTGTAATTTTACAATAATGGGTGCATTTTATGTTAATGGTCTATTATTAACATAATCTTCCGTCCTTTCACGCTGTAAGATTGTTTTGTTGAATATTTAACGTAGGTCTATACCCGGAATATCTGGATAAAAGGACCAGTTTATTGACTACATGAATGCAATATTGTTTTGGCTCTGTCTGGAGTCAAACTGAAGTACTCACGGCACATAGAACCACTCAACCATTGAGACAAATTAGAGTTTTATGCTCCTTACTGCTCGTTTGGGGTTTCCGAACTTCCCCTAACTGACATGGGACAGGAGGAGGAGGGTGAATCTACCGTACTAGTCTGATGACGAGCTTTTCATCAGCTGTGGAGAGCCATGAATCAAACCCAGACCTCCGTATCAGAGTCAAGCAATAAGGGAACATGTGTGGAGCAGGACAGGACAGGTAAACACACTTAGACAGAACTTTCCTCTTCATGTCTTGTTCATTCACACGGCTAGGGTTCGAATCCCGACATGGTTGTCACTGGCAAACCAGTACAGATGGGTTTGATGTTTAGTCCGTGCACCTACCAATGCTCCTGTATCAAATATGGCCCAAATAATAGGATCCGAAACTTCAGCCAAGTGATTCCAGGGTTTTACATCCTCTCTCCAGGCGATCCCTTGTGTAGATGGAGCTTAAAACCTCAGTAATAATAATACTTATTATTATTGTGATATTCGGGCCCATCCTGATTGTGGAATGAACACTCGCTAAAATCCAAGCGACTAATGATGGCTACTGGTTAGTTTATCTCAGATTGTTATCTAGGTGTACCGGGTTTGACTTCCAGCAAGACAAATATGTTGTCAATGTGAAATTTGGCTTGTTTCCTTTCTACAATAACGGTAAACGACTGTCTAGAGGTTTGGCCGTTGTGTTGGTCAGGTAACAATGTTAGGTTAGGTCGCACGCAAACAGACCAACGATGGCCGACATTCAGACAGTGGGGAGCGCTCCTATTGGTCGCTCGGACAGAACTCCTGGGTGAGAGGTTTGCACGCGAGGCTTAGTGGGTAGGGCCTACTTCCTGAGAAGTCGTGACTTTGGGGGCTCCGTGTTGCCAGGGCAAGCCAAGCTTGATGTGACTGTACTAGTAAACTGTTCCCTCCTACCAGCTCCTGGGTTGTTACCAGGCAAGCCAAGCTTGATGTGACTGTACTAGTAAACTGTTCCCTCCTCTCTACCAGCTCTTGGGTTGTTACCAGGCAAGCCAAGCTTGATGTGACTGTACTAGTAAACTGTTCCCTCCTACCAGCTCCTGGGTTGTTACCAGGGCAAGCCAAGCTTGATGTGACTGTACTAGTAAACTGTTCCCTCCTCTCTACCAGCTCTTGGGTTGTTACCAGGGCTAGCAAGGCTCTATGTGACTGTACTAGTAAACTGTTCCCTCCTCTCTACCAGCTCTTGGGTTGTTACCAGGGCAAGCCAAGCTTGATGTGACTGTACTAGTAAACTGTTCCCTCCTCTCTACCAGCTCTTGGGTTGTTACCAGGGCTAGCAAGGCTCTATGTGACTGTACTAGTAAACTGTTCCCTCCTCTCTACCAGCTCTTGGGTTGTTACCAGGGCAAGCCAAGCTTGATGGGACTGTACTAGTAAACTGTTCCCTCCTCTCTACCAGCTCTTGGGTTGTTACCAGGGCTAGCAAGGCTCTATGTGACTGTACTAGTAAACTGTTCCCTCCTCTCTATCAGCTCTTGGGTTGTTACCAGGGCAAGCCAAGCTTGATGTGACTGTACTAGTAAACTGTTCCCTCCTCTCTACCAGCTCTTGGGTTGTTACCAGGGCAAGCCAAGCTTGATGGGACTGTACTAGTAAACTGTTCCCTCCTCTCTACTAGCTCTTGGGTTGTTACCAGGGCTAACAAGGCTTGATGTGACTGTACTAGTAAACTGTTCCCTCCTCACTATCAGCTCTTAAGTGGTTACCAGGGCTAGCAAGGCTTGATGTGACTGTACTAGTAAACTGTTCCCTCCTACCAGCTCTTGGGTTGTTACCAGGGCTAGCAAGGCTCTATGTGACTGTACTAGTAAACTTTTCCCTCCTCTCTACCAGCTCTTGGGTTGTTACCAGGGCTAGCAAGGCTTGATGTGACTGTACTAGTAAACTGTTCCCTCCTCTCTACCAGCTCTTGGGTTATTACCAGGGCTAGCAAGGCTTGATGTGACTGTACTAGTAAACTGTTCCCTCCTACCAGCTCTTGGGTTGTTACCAGGGCAAGCCAAGCTTGATGGGACTGTACTAGTAAACTGTTCCCTCCTCTCTACCAGCTCTTGGGTTGTTACCAGGGCAAGCCAAGCTTGATGTGACTGTACTAGTAAACTGTTCCCTCCTCTCTACCAGCTCTTGGGTTGTTACCAGGGCTAGCAAGGCTTGATGTGACTGTACTAGTAAACTGTTCCCTCCTCTCTACCAGCTCTTGGGTTGTTACCAGGGCAAGCCAAGCTTGATGTGACTGTACTAGTAAACTGTTCCCTCCTCTCTACCAGCTCTTGGGTTGTTACCAGGGCAAGCCAAGCTTGATGGGACTGTACTAGTAAACTGTTCCCTCCTCTCTACCAGCTCTTGGGTTGTTACCAGGGCTAGCAAGGCTTGATGTGACTGTACTAGTAAACTGTTCCCTCCTCTCTACCAGCTCTTGGGTTGTTACCAGGGCAAGCCAAGCTTGATGTGACTGTACTAGTAAACTGTTCCCTCCTCTCTACCAGCTCTTGGGTTGTTACCAGGGCTAGCAAGGCTCTATGTGACTGTACTAGTAAACTGTTCCCTCCTCTCTACCAGCTCGTGGGTTGTTACCAGGGCTAGCAAGGCTCTATGTGACTGTACTAGTAAACTGTTCCCTCCTCTCTACCAGCTCTTGGGTTGTTACCAGGGCTAGCAAGGCTCTATGTGACTGTACTAGTAAACTGTTCCCTCCTCTCTACCAGCTCTTGGGTTGTTACCAGGGCTAGCAAGGCTTGATGTGACTGTACTAGTAAACTGTTCCCTCCTCTCTACCAGCTCTTGGGTTGTTACCAGGGCAAGCAAGGCTTGATGTGAATGTACTAGTAAACTGTTCCCTCCTACCAGCTCTTGGGTTGTTACCAGGGCTAGCAAGGCTTGATGTGACTGTACTAGTAAACTGTTCCCTCCTACCAGCTCTTAGGTTGTTACCAGGGCTACTACTGAATAGATCGTTTCTCTTAGTTTATTGTACGCTGTCAATTTGAGGTGTATTGAAAATGGCCCCCGCTGGCTCTGAGACCAGCACTTCAGACTGACTAGCACTTTCTCTGTTGCGACAGAGCCTTTATAATAAACACAGACTACCCCAGTTGACCAATCACTGCAATAATAGTAGTAATAATATATATAGTCGTATCTTGACAATATCGTGGACACCAGCTAGAAACTACAGTAAGTCTTGAGCGGGAGGACGAGAGCCAATGAAATGGTAATAAATAGAGCCCGGATTTGTATGTTCTTTTTAACATATCTAAAGGTATGCGGAAATGATATACTCTAAGTCACGCCCGAATAGATGGTTTGGCCGGGGTTTGATAGTGCATATAAATGCATATTCTGGGGGAAAATGATTTTGCATGCATATTTTAAAATCTTAAGGTAAAAATGCATATTTTATTAGTAAATATCGTACTAAATTATTACTTGTCCCCTTACTGTCATAGGCTGGTTATTAATTAATTAATAAATAACATCTCTGGAGTTAATTGGGTATAATATAAAACAAAACTAGCGTGCGTACATGTAAGTGTGTGTGTTCTAAGATGTCATCGAGAAAAAGACCCCACTTCTTTAAATTACCTGAAATATTAACACAATTGGAGGCTTGAAGTAATTCCTTGCAGTTTTCTTCTCTGGAGGATCAAATTTCAATATCATTGTCATCAGAAACTCAAGGTGTTGCTAAAATTGCACTCGATAAGCTTGGGCAGGTATTTAAAAATCCTGGCTACAAAACAGTTTGTCAAATTAGCAAAATGTTGTCTGGTGAAAAAACTGGAATACAAGAGGAATTCATCAAAGAAGAATTGTGGTGTTCTTCACATACACCTGTGACGTCATCTTATGTAGAAAGGACATTTTCATTTTATAAAACATTCTTCAGTGACAGACGTAGGAGCTTCACAGAAAAAAATCTCAGTATGAATAAGGCAAGATTTTTCACAAAACAAATGGCTTATTTGATTCTTGTTCATTGGTTTTTGCATATTATGGTGCATATATGTTACATTTTTCGTGCATATTTGCATGCATATTCTACTCTTTGATTGTGCATACAAATCCGGGCTCTAGTAATAAAAGACTGATAGGGGGAATGGATTGTTCATAAACGACTCATAGGGGGGATTAAATGTTAATAAACGACTTATAGTGGGAATAGAATTTTAATAAATGACTGATATCTTCTACCGTTCACACACTCAAAATAACAACCTATACGAGAGAGAGAGAGAGAGTAATATGAACGATTATTATATTTGTGCGGCTAATCTCAAGGTTTTGATGGATAGCAGCAATTAGATTCAGGCCTATTAGGTAGCACATGTGTAAATATTTCAGGTGTATTCTCTCGAAATTTAAACACAGACCTAAAATAAATTATACACTGGAGCAAATGTTAAGTTTATAAAGTTTTGTGAGAAGTGGAAACACAAGATTGTTAATCTGACACAATATGCAGGCATATCATCCTAAGAAAAATACAGATATATTTGTTTTCTAGAGCTTTTTTTGGGGGGAAGTAGTGAAAACATCATGCTAAGGGTAAGCGAGAAATTCGCCGCGCAGACGTTCAGCTCTAACGCAATATTTAATTTTACAAAATGTTATTTCAACACCCCTATAGTATTTTGCGTTTTATTAGTAGAAAAAACGTGTGAAAATGTGACATTAGTTCATTTTCAACAACTTTTTAAGAATATTTGCGGAGCTATGAAACGAGGCTTGATAAAAAAGAGTTTTAGATTCAGCCTTCCTCTTTCCTCCTCTTTATAGCCTCATAAAAGAAAATTTTAAAATACTTGAGAACTAGCAGCGAGCCTTCCTCTTTAATTGAATAATAAGTTTCGTAATTTTCTCTCTTCCCCCCCCCCCCCGCTTTTCTTATTGACATGACAAGGGCTGGTTGTAGGTGAAGATCGAAAGAGAGTATAAGCTTAGAGAGATTAGAGAAGTAGTTCAAGAAAATGACACAGAGTATTGTATTTTAAGCCTCGTGGTCTGACAACGAATGATACTGTCTCGCTGACCGATACTACCGCCTTAAGTGTGATGTTATCTCACTTTTGAATTTGTTTCCCTCGCTTTGAGCGTGAGAACCTACGATTGATAAAACACATATCACAGATCACTTCACGAAGTCACGATAACTCTTGACGAGACTTCAACCTCTTCAACCTTGACTTATTATTATTATTTTAAAAAACAAATAGAGAAACTGCAACAACTTCTTCCGGTTAAAAATAAAAACGATTTTCCCCAGTCACTTACAAGAAAACGTGTTAATCCCTTCAAAGAGGATTCGTGTAGAAACTTATCCTTCGTTATTCAACTAACCCGCCTTGGTGGCGTAGTTGGCTAACGCGCCAGTCGTGTTAAGCCAGATCACCGAGGACGGGGAGATCGAGGTTCGAATCTCGGTCGGGTGAACTGAGGGTGGTTTTTCCTAAATGGTTTTCCACTCTCCCTCCACGCAAATGCGGGTTCACTTCATCTAAAATTCAACCTTCCCAATTCCTAATCCATTAGTGTAATTAGTACTTAAGCGTATAACCCGAACGGGTAGTAAGACGCGGTGCTAAAATTAAATTAAAATTAAATTAAATTATTCAACTACAACCTAGTCTGCATAAATACAATTTGTTAATATTTCAGCAATTAAATTCAACTTTCACAAATCAAGCGTCCTCTAATTATTATTTTTAAATGAATTCATTTTGTATAACAGCTGAAACTATAGGAAATTATTAAAATAATAAAATATTTTAAATAAATACTGGCTAACAGCGACTTAAATATTGAATCTAAATGAAAATGAGAAAGAGATATAATTTTTAGGAATTCCACCAGCTTTCCTGTGAAGCCAGTATAGTGTAAAGGGACGGCCAGACTGGGCGAGCGGGCGACTAAAATATAAAATAGAACACATTGGTTGTTATGAGAGGTGGCCAGACTGGGCGAGCGGGCGACTAAAATATAAAATAGAACACATTGGTTGTTATGAGAGGTGGCCAGACTGGGCGAGCGGGCGACTAAAATATAAAATAGAACACATTGGTTGTTATGAGAGGTGGCCAGACTGGAGCGCGCGAGCGAGCAACCGAGCGCGCGCGCTTGAAAGATAGAACTGGTTCTATTTTTCAAGCGCGCGCGCTCGAGCCGGAACAGTCTAGTTTACAGGTGCTAGGCAATATTATTGTATGTTGGTTCATTGAGTGCTAGGAAAACTTCTCAATTTTACATGATATTTTACTTTTTTTTATAGTTATCGATAGGTTTAGCACACTTGCTACTAACGGCCTAATATAATTGGTAAGATCATACCCCATATATATATATATATATATATATATATATATATATATAATGGGGTATGATCTTACCAATTATATATATATATATAACTTATATGTTAAAATACCTCAATATTATAATTAAAGTAGGCCTCTACAAATAAGAATCACCATTAGCGAGGATAGAGGATGGGAAAACCACAACAATAAATCACTTGTTAAAACCCACCTCAGTTCACTGAGCCAAGATTCGGAGCCTCCTCGCCAACAACTATCGAGAGCTATCTGCTAATCACGCGCTCGCTCGTTAGTTTGGCCGAACCCTAAGATGCGAGTACGACCAGTGGTACCCAGCCAGTACAGTGTAAGATGTGGTACCCAGCCAGTACAGTGTAAGATGTGGTACCCAGCCAGTAAGGAGTGCCAACCACTCACCTTGCTATTCAAGAGGCTCTAGATATTACATGACGCAGCGTGTTCTGTTCTAGCCAAGTGACTTTCAGTTAAAACCGGCCAGAGCGAAATAGACCCATATTGGACAGCTCTAATAGTTACGAGATCTACTTTATTGCGTTTACATTCCAACTGTCAATTTCCACAGCATCTTGATGGTCCTAAACGGTCTCAAGTATATACATCTGTCAGTTTACTGATATTCCTGAGTAAATGATTGTGTGCAGGGCCGGTCTAAGGCGTGTGCGACCGCACACACAAACAATTCCAGGGGGCGCCAAAATGGCTCAAAAATATATATTTTTGTTTTTATCTGGGAAACTATAAGTTTGATTAAAGAAAGGAATTTGTAAGAAGAATGCTTATTTCTTAAATTAATATTTACATCCATGCCAAACAGAGTACTTTTTAATTTCAAATTAGTGCATTAGAATACATTAACAAAGTAAATACATTTTGAAGGTTGTTCGGTACGACGTACCCCTGTCAACTACATTGGTGACGGGACTATACTAGTTGCCAAGTTGAGACTGTACGATCTATGAGTTAGGCTCAGGCATAGTCGGGGGGTAGGTGTAATGTTAGTTTTGATTCTCAGTCAGTCACCTAACCTCCGTGCGAGTGATTGATTGACAATCGCTTACTCGCTTTATTTTTAGTTTATATGGTGTTCTGTGAAATTTTGCTTAAGTTTTGTTTTCAATTATTATTTTGGTGCAAACCTTTTTAGTAGGTACTGTACTCTGTGAAGTGTATTGTGTCGTATACTGTATTGCTGTTATTATTATAATTATGTTTTTAATTTTTATTTTCTGTTTATTTTAATAATATTAAATCTATTTTCCAAACAGTTATTAAAATGTTTTCCAAACTTTCTGCAGCCGAAAATAGAAAATAGAAAGCAAAAACGTTACAAGAAACTAAGTCAAGCGCTAAACTAATTTGTAATTATTTAATGAAGGCAAGCACTAGTAAAGAAAGTGAAACTGAAATTGAAACTCAATGTAACGATGATCATTTGTTGAAACAGCGCTCAGAGGAGGACGAAGATTGATCAGAAGATGTGATAAATACTAATGCCGATGATTCTAGCACCACGAAAATTACTGATCACATTGATAAGAGATATGTGACTGTAACAATCCAAGAAATGAATAACTCATGTGACAAATTGAAAGATCCGGCTAATTGGCCCAAAGTGCTAAACGCAACTAAACGTGATTTCATTATTTCGCAAGGACCAATCTCAGCAGTATTAGACAGTTACCCTAGAGACGGTTCAAAAAGATAATTTTCCAACTATTTTATTATCGGCTTGCTTCCAATGGCGAGAAAATTAGAAGACGGTGGCTAATGTATTCCCAGTCTAAGGGAAGTATATACTGTTTTTGCTGCAAGGTATTTAATACGGTAATCACCAGCACTACATTATCTAATGGAAATGGAAACTGTTATTGAAGGCACATCGGAAAAACTCTTTCCCAACATGAGACGTCCTCTAACCACTTAAAGTGTTACGAAAAATGAGTTGAAGCAGAAAAGAGGTTTAACACTGGCAAGGAAATTGATGACAAAAATCAAAGATTTCAGGAAAAAGAGTGACGGAAAAATGTCCTCACAAGAGATCTTGCCATCTTGGCACTTTGCCCAACACAACATGGCTTTTAGAGGAACCCACGAAACTCTATACAGCAAAAACAATTTTCTCGGGCTCGTAGAGCTGATTGCAAAATTCAATCCTATTATGAAGGAACATATTTTCCGAATTCTGGGGAAAGACAATCTCAGATGTGTAACATTTTTGGGAAAGAACATTCAAAATGGTATACATAGGGTCTGGTTTTAAAATGGCCATATATAGCTTTCTCCACAGTTTTTTTCAGATAGGGGGTGCAAGAGGGGCGCAAAATGTAAGTTTTCCACACCCAAAACCGTTGCCTTAGACCGGCCCTTATTGTATGTTTGCTACAGATGCTCCCAGTAACAGCATATTGATGATAATGACTGTGTGTTTGTTACAGATGCTCCCAGTAACAGAATATTGATGATAATGACTGTGTGTTTGTTACAGATGCCCCCAGTGATAGCATCTTGATGATCTTCGGGGTACTGATAGCCATGCTTCTGGTAGCGGTTATCATCATTCTCCTGGCCATAACCATCAAGTAAGTATCATCACATTAAGCACATAAAACTATAAGGAAGAATAAGAGATAGCACTCAATCTTTTATAGGATACAATGATGTGATTTAAACCTAAAGTACCGGTACTAGACTCAAATGATGCCCAGGTAGTTATTTCAACAGAGCAATTATTTGTCTTAATAATTAATATTATTTGTTTCACTCTGACACCTTGGTAACTAAAGTTTTATTTTGTGTCAAATGTAAAATTCTACTCTTAATAATTATTATATTGACCGGTCGATACATTTGTTTTCGATGAAAAACCATGAAACCGCAACTCTTAATTCTCTTATTTGCGGTAGTCTTATAAACCATGACCCGCAGTTTGTGACCAGTTTGGGGGCTATAGTGCAGTGTGTCCATACTGTCTAAACACGCTGATTGTAGTCCACAGGGAGCTAGCTGATTGTGGTCTACAGGGAGCTGATTGTAGTCCACAGGGAGCTAGCTGATTGTAGTCCACAGGGAGCTAGCTGATTGTAGTCCACAGGGAGCTAGCTTATTGTGGTACACAATGAGCTGATTGTAGTCCACAGGGAGCTAGCTGATTGTGGTCTACAGGGAGCTGATTGTAGTCCACAGGGAGCTGATTGTGGTCCACAATGAGCTGATTGTAATCCACAGGGAGCTGATTGTGGTCCACAGGGAGCTGATTGTAGTCCCACTGATCCTCTTTAGTCCCCACGTAAGCCAACCACGCTGGCACTGAGCTAGCCCTGAAAGTTTCAGACAATTAAAATCAAGACGTATTTTCCATGGCCGAGGAAACAGTGCTCCAGTCATTATGAGGTCGACCCTGAAGTTCCAGTTAGTAGTGACGTCACGGCTAGATGTTTCTTGCTGCCAGCACTTTCATTCTGACTTTCATTCTTTTGCGAGGATAAAACTGCTACAGACTGCTTACAGTAAGCAACCTGGACCTGATAGGAAGTATCCATTCTAGACCGCTTACAGTAAGCAACCTGGACCTGATAGGAAGTATCCATGCTAGACCACTTACAGTAAGCTACCTGGATCTGATAGGAAGTATCCATGCTAGACTGCTTACAGTAAGCTACCTGGACCTGATAGGAAGTATCCATGTTAAACCACCTACAGTAAGCTACCTGGACCTGATAGGAAGTATCCATGTTAAACCGCCTACAGTAAGCTACCTGGACCTGATAGGAAGTATCCATGTTAAACCACCTACAGTAAGCTACCTGGACCTGATAGGAAGTATCCATGTTAAACCACCTACAGTAAGCTACCTGGACCTGATAGGAAGTATCCATGTTAAACCACCTACAGTAAGCTACCTGGATCTGATAGGAAGTATCCATGTTAAACCGCCTACAGTAAGCTACCTGGACCTGATAGGAAGTATCCATGTTAAACCGCCTACAGTAAGCTACCTGGACCTGATAGGAAGTATCCATGTTAAACCGCCTAGAGTAAGCTGTTTTAATGTTATATATGTTTAGCACGGTCATAAAAAAATTGAGTGACTAACAGTATTTTTATAAAAGTTATACAATTAAGTATCAGAACTAGTTACAGCCTATAGAGAGTATTTAGGACAAGGGTAAATTTTAAAGGTTTCCATCAGCATTCATAAAAAGAATTAAACAATAGTAAGGATTAAAAAATAAAAATTGTTGTTTCCAATTAAAAAAACAACACTTTTCACGTTAATGGTTAGTGAATTAATCTAAGAGGTAAGGATGAGAAAGATAGCGCGGAGAAAATCTTATCAACCTATCAATTATGCAACTAGCCGGGAGTCGATCCCGATCTCCTCAACACTGACAAGTGCAAGTGGTGGGTATGGCTCGTGTTTGGATTGTTATTCCTTCATGTATTATCGCTGGCTGTAGATTTCCTTGAGACTTGTCTTAAACACTTCCGGTAGTCACGTGACTGTCCCTGTGTGTCCTCCACCTGCAGAGCTGCTAGTAGTCGTCAGTTGGTCCTTATAGAGATACCGACACTGGTTACTGGCAAAGTGACCATTCCGAGCCTGGAGGACATTCATCTCACTACTGTAAGTAGGACATTGTGTTCCTGTTGAGCTAGAGGACATTCATCTCACCACTGTAAGTAGGACATTGTGTTCCTGTTGAGCTAGCGGACATTCATCTCACTACTGTAAGTAAGACAATGTGTTCCTGTTGAACTAGAGGACATTCATCTCACTACTGTAAGTAAGACATTGTGTTCCTGTTGAGCTAGAGGACATTCATCTCGCTACTGTAAGTAAGACATTGTGTTCCTGTTGAGCTAAAGGACATTCATCTCGCTACTGTGAGTAAGACATTGTGTTCCTGTTGAGCTAGAGGACATTCATCTCGCTACTGTAAGTAAGACATTGTGTTCCTGTTGAGCTAGAGGACATTCATCTCACCACTGTAAGTAAGACATTGTGTTCCTGTTGAGCTAGAGGACATTCATCTCACCACTGTAAGTAAGACATTGTGTTCCTGTTGAACTAGAGGACATTCATCTCACTACTGTAAGTAAGACATTGTGTTCCTGTTGAGCTAGAGGACATTCATCTCGCTACTGTAAGTAAGACATTGTGTTCCTGTTGAGCTAAAGGACATTCATCTCGCTAATGTGAGTAAGACATTGTGTTCCTGTTGAGCTAGAGGACATTCATCTCACCACTGTAAGTAAGACATTGTGTTCCTGTTGAGCTAGAGGACATTAATCTCACCACTGTAAGTAGGACATTGTGTTCCTGTTGAGCTAGAGGAAATTCATCTCACCACTGTAAGTAAGACATTGTGTTCCTGTTGAGCTAGAGGACATTCATCTCACCACTGTAAGTAGGACATTGTGTTCTTGTTGAGCTAGAGAACATTCATATCACCATTGTAAGTAAGACATTGTATTCCTGTTGAGCTAAAGGACATTCATCTCGCTACTGTAAGTAAGACATTGTGTTCTTGTTGAGCTAGAGGACATTCATCTCATCATTGTAAGTAAGACATTGTGTACCTGTTGGGCTAGAGGACGTTCATCTCACTATTGTAAGTAAGACATTGTGTTCCTGTTGAGCTAGAGGACATTCATCTCACCACTTTAAGGTGCGGCAGAAGGGAGCGCGAGTAATTTTACAGTTTTTATAGCATTACATTTTTTTTACCAAATTAGATAAAATATTTCTCCAGTAGCAACATAGAGTTTAGTTTTCTGCACATGCTAATATCATCAAATCTTGAATATCTGTCAAGGGTGTCATGGAATTTTGTCAAAACTTTTTCTCTTTATTTAAAAAGTTTTTACAAAATTCCTGGACATCCTTGAAAGATATTCAAGATCTGTTGATATTAGCATGTGCAGAAAACTAAACTCTATGTTGCTACTGGAGAAATATTTTATTTATTTTTGCCAGAAAATGTATATTCTATAAAAACTGTAAAATTACTTGCACTCCCTTCTGCCGCACCTTAAGTAGGACATTGTGTTCCTGTTGAGCTAGAGGACATTCATCTCGCTACTGTAAGACATTGTGTTCCTGTTGAACTAGAGGACATTCATCTCGCTACTGTAAGACATTGTGTTCCTGTTGAACTAGAGGACATTAATCTCACTACTGTAAGACATTGTAATCCTGTTGAGCTAGAGGACATTCATCTCACCACTGTAAGTAAGACATTGTGTTCCTGTTGAGCCAAGAGGACATTCATCTCATCATTGTAAGTAAGACATTGTGTTCCTGTTGAGCTAGAGGACATTCATCTCACTATTGTAAGTAAGACATTGTGTTCCTGTTGAGCTAGAGGACATTTATCTCACCACTGTAAGTAGGACATTGTGTTCCTGTTGAGCTAGAGGACATTAATCTCACTACTGTAAGACATTGTGTTACTGTTGAACTTGAGGACATTCATCTCGCTACTGTAAGTAAGACATTGTGTTCCTGTTGAGCTAAAGGACATTCATCTCACTACTGTAAGACATTGTGTTCCTGTTGAGCTAGAGGACATTCATCTCACCACTGTAAGTAAGACATTGTGTTCCTGTTGAGCTAGAGGACATTCATCTCGCTACTGTAAGTAAGACATTGTGTTCCTGTTGAACTAGAGGACATTCATCTCGCTACTGTAAGTAAGAATTGTGTTCCTGTTGAGCTAAGGACATTCATCTCGCACTGTAAGTAAGACATTGTGTCCTGTTGAACTAAGGACATTCATCTCGCTACTGTAGTAAGACATTGTGTTCCTGTGAGCTAAGGACATTCATCTCACTACTGTAAGTAAGACATTGTGTTCCTGTTGAACTAGAGGACATTCATCTCGCTACTGTAAGTATGACATTGTGTTCCTGTTGAACTTGAGGAAATTCATCTCGCTACTGTAAGTAAGACATTGTGTTCCTGTTGACTAAAGGACATTCATCTCACTACTGTAAGTAAGACATTGTGTTCCTGTTGAACTAGAGGACATTATCTCACTACTTAAGTAAGTGATTGTGTTCCTGTTGACTAGAGGACATTCATCTCGCTACTGTAAGTAAGACATTGTGTTCCTGTTGAGCTAGAGGACATTCATCTCACTACTGTAAGAGACATTGTGTTCCTGTTGAACTAGAGGACATTCATCTCGCTACTGTAAGTAAGACATTGTGTTCCTGTTGAGCTAGAGGACATTCATCTCGCTACTGTAAGACATTGTGTTCCTGTTGAGCTAGAGGACATTCATCTCGCTACTGTAAGTAAGACATTGTGTTCCTGTTGAGCTAAAGGACATTCATCTCACTACTGTAAGTAAGACATTGTGTTCCTGTTGAACTAGAGGACATTAATCTCACTACTCTAAGTAAGTGATTGTGTTCCTGTTGAGCTAGAGGACATTCATCTCGCTACTGTAAGTAAGACATTGTGTTCCTGTTGAACTAGAGGACATTCATCTCGCTACTGTAAGTAAGATATTGTGTTCCTGTTGATCTAGAGGACATTCATCTCACTACTGTAAGACATTGTGTTCCTGTTGAACTAGAGGACATTCATCTCGCTACTGTAAGTAAGACATTGTGTTCCTGTTGAACTAGAGGACATTCATCTCGCTACTGTAAGTAAGACATTGTGTTCCTGTTGAGCTAAAGGACATTCATCTCACTACTGTAAGTAAGACATTGTGTTCCTGTTGAACTAGAGGACATTAATCTCACTACTCTAAGTAAGTGATTGTGTTCCTGTTGAGCTAGAGGACATTCATCTCGCTACTGTAAGTAAGACATTGTGTTCCTGTTGAACTAGAGGACATTCATCTCGCTACTGTAAGTAAGACATTGTGTTCCTGTTGAGCTAGAGGACATTCATCTCACTACTGTAAGTAAGACATTGTGTTCCTGTTGAGCTAGAGGACATTAACCTCACTACTGTAAGTAAGTGATTGTGTTCCTGTTGAGCTAGAGGACATTCATCTCACTACTGTAAGACATTGTGTTCCTGTTGAACTAGAGGACATTCATCTCGCTACTGTAAGTAAGACATTGTGTTCCTGTTGAACTAGAGGACATTAATCTCACTACTGTAAGTAAGTGATTTGTGTTCCTGTTGAGCTAAAGGACATTCATCTCGCTACTGTAAGTAAGACATTGTGTTCCTGTTGAGCTAGAGGACATTCATCTCACTACTGTAAGACATTGTGTTCCTGTTGAACTAGAGGACATTCATCTCGCTACTGTAAGTAAGACATTGTGTTCCTGTTGAGCTAGAGGACATTCATCTCGCTACTGTAAGACATTGTGTTCCTGTTGAGCTAGAGGACATTCATCTCGCTACTGTAAGTAAGACATTGTGTTCCTGTTGAGCTAAAGGACATTCATCTCACTACTGTAAGTAAGACATTGTGTTCCTGTTGAACTAGAGGACATTAATCTCACTACTCTAAGTAAGTGATTGTGTTCCTGTTGAGCTAGAGGACATTCATCTCGCTACTGTAAGTAAGACATTGTGTTCCTGTTGAACTAGAGGACATTCATCTCGCTACTGTAAGTAAGATATTGTGTTCCTGTTGATCTAGAGGACATTCATCTCACTACTGTAAGACATTGTGTTCCTGTTGAACTAGAGGACATTCATCTCGCTACTGTAAGTAAGACATTGTGTTCCTGTTGAACTAGAGGACATTCATCTCGCTACTGTAAGTAAGACATTGTGTTCCTGTTGAGCTAAAGGACATTCATCTCACTACTGTAAGTAAGACATTGTGTTCCTGTTGAACTAGAGGACATTAATCTCACTACTCTAAGTAAGTGATTGTGTTCCTGTTGAGCTAGAGGACATTCATCTCGCTACTGTAAGTAAGACATTGTGTTCCTGTTGAACTAGAGGACATTCATCTCGCTACTGTAAGTAAGACATTGTGTTCCTGTTGAGCTAGAGGACATTCATCTCACTACTGTAAGTAAGACATTGTGTTCCTGTTGAGCTAGAGGACATTAACCTCACTACTGTAAGTAAGTGATTGTGTTCCTGTTGAGCTAGAGGACATTCATCTCACTACTGTAAGACATTGTGTTCCTGTTGAACTAGAGGACATTCATCTCGCTACTGTAAGTAAGACATTGTGTTCCTGTTGAACTAGAGGACATTAATCTCACTACTGTAAGTAAGTGATTGTGTTCCTGTTGAGCTAAAGGACATTCATCTCGCTACTGTAAGTAAGACATTGTGTTCCTGTTGAGCTAGAGGACATTCATCTCACTACTGTAAGACATTGTGTTCCTGTTGAACTAGAGGACATTCATCTCGCTACTGTAAGTAAGACATTGTGTTCCTGTTGAGCTAGAGGACATTCATCTCGCTACTGTAAGACATTGTGTTCCTGTTGAGCTAGAGGACATTCATCTCGCTACTGTAAGTAAGACATTGTGTTCCTGTTGAGCTAAAGGACATTCATCTCACTACTGTAAGTAAGACATTGTGTTCCTGTTGAACTAGAGGACATTAATCTCACTACTGTAAGTAAGTGATTGTGTTCCTGTTGAGCTAGAGGACATTCATCTCGCTACTGTAAGTAAGACATTGTGTTCCTGTTGATCTAAAGGACATTCATCTCACTACTGTAAGTAGGACATTGTGTTCCTGTTGAGCTAGAGGACATTCATCTCGCTACTGTAAATAAGACATTGTAATCCTATTGAGCTAGAGGACATTCATCTCACCACTGTAAGTAGGACATTGTGTTCCTGTTGAGCTAAATGACATTAATCTCACTAATGTAAGTAAGACATTGTGTTCCTGTTGAGCTAGAAGACATTCATTTCACCACTGTAAGTAAGACATCCGTGCCATAGACACAAGGTGGTATTACTCTCATCATGGCTGTGCCATAGACACAAGGTGGTATCACTCTCATCATGGCTGTGCCATAGACACGAGGTGGTATTACTTTCATCATGGCTGTGCCATAGACACATGGTGGTATTACTCTCTTCATGGCCGTGCCACAGTCACGGTGGAGGGTCAACACAAAAGCTCCCATCAGTACAATCAGTACCTGAGTTTACCTTCAAAGATATCACTTGGCGAGCTTCGCTCAGTGTCTGCTGTGTACAGTTCTGCGCATAGGCTACTGCGCACCTCTACTAGGATTATATGCTGTATACCACAATTATCTTAAGTATCGACATATCTGCCAGCTGGGACAATTACTAGATCTAAGTTATGTGGTCTGAATTTGTCACTTCTCATAGATAGATAGATTTTTTTAATTTGAGGTATTTAACGTGCACTTTCTGAACCTACTTATTATAGTAGCACACGACATATTCTAACTTAAGACTAGGACAGGCACAACATTCAGTCCCCGGCCGTTAATTCATCACTGTTAAGGTAAGCGCCCACTGGGTCGGTACCGCACGGACGGAACGTACCGCACGGACCGCACATTTTAGGGGGGTGCGCCCACTATCCGCACTGACGGCACGGATGGAAACTAAGTTTTCTCAGCTGCTCTTGAGCCAGAAGGTGAGCTTCTCGTTTGAAAGCTCAAGTAAGTAATGTTTGCATTTCTGTTATTGTTGGATTTGTTTCAATGTTTATATTTGTGCTTTTGTGAGTGATATTTCACCGTAATATTTAAATATGGAAAGCGATGAAGAATGTTTAGCTCTTAGTTGCCTTTTAATTGAAGAGGAAAGAAGAAAATGTACGAAACGACAATTCTGGGTTCACATCAACAGGAAAAGACTTATTTTTGGCGAATACTACACATTATTTCCTGATCTGGTTGAAGATTACGCCAAAAATTCCGGCCCGCACTTGATTTTAATTCACTCGCCCGGACTTTCTGTCGGATGGCGGAACGGCGGAGAGTCCGTTGCCGCGGGTACCGACGTAGTGGGCGCATCTTGGTAACAAATAATGCTACGAATTAGTTGTACTTTCCGTTCCGTCCGTGCGGTCCGTGCGGTACCGACCCAGTGGGCGCTTACCTTAAAGGGGTAAACCCACATTTCACCAATTATACATTTTTCGGTCATGCCAGCAATCGAACCCGGGAACCTTAACTCAGTAGACATAAACTATACCGACTCGTCTAAGGTGTCGGACATATATTATCAATACATATAAAATAACAATAAAAAATATGATAAATAAAATGTTATCAATGTTGACAGTGGTAGGCTACGTATGTTTGTATTTTCAAAAAGTGTTTCCAAATATCCTTTCGTAAGGAAATCGAGGTTTTCGTTCCAAGTACGACAAAGGAGAGGGAGAGGATATTGTCAGCTCTTAAGGGTACAAGTAAGACATAGGAGGGGAGAGGAGTTTGTCAGCTCTTAAGGGTACAAGGGACAACAATCGCCAGGGCATATAATCTGAACAGGTAGTAAGACGTGGTGCTAGGAAAAAAAAAATCGCTGGCCAGAACCCCAAGTGGTGCCAACCTTCAAGCACCTGTTGAATTTTATTCCTGGCACGGAAGGTTATTTATTTACTGTTGGTTTGTTTTTGACAGCATAGTCAAATCTTTTGCACTGATTTTGAGACGAGTTTACTGGAATTATTAAACATAGATGATTCTATATCTGAAGTGGAACAGCGACCGACTATTTGGAATTTACCAGCGGATGATTACTCAAACAGGATAGTAAAGAGGTCGGCCTGGGAAGACATCATAAGGAGATTTGTTCCGGGCCAATCATTGTTCTGGTGCTACTGCCATAAGGATAACAGTGTCTGCTTTCAGAATTTCTTCCCCCACATTTCCGAGAGGTTCATCAAAGGACGTCAACTACAGTCCAAAATACTTTTAAAAAATATAATAATTTATTTGGAGATCTTCATAACTAGTATAGACGAAACCCATTTCCCACTACCACCCGCTAGTAAACGGACGCTTATAAAATATTCGCACTTGTATTGTGATTTTCCTTCGTCTTCGCCTTTTCATAAGGAGCCACAAAAAAAGAACCTCGTTCTCCGAATCCATAATCACAACTGACCTATTCTTGCGTGTACTCTGGTTAGGTTGGTACTGATTTTACTGCTACAGAGAGATAGTTTACCGGCGATAGTTGCCTCGTGTCAAACGCTTCAGCTGATGAGGACGGAACTGTTCCATCATTTGCCTGGAAAGACGATGGTGGAATAAAGCGTATGATCCCTAATTGCACGGCCACATTATCCTTCGGCTAGCCCTGCTACCTAATATAATAGTGTACATTTATTACCTGCCGTGTAAGAACATGGTACAGTCATTACCTGCTATATAAGAACATGGTACAGTCATTACCTGCTATATAAGAACATGGTAAATCACTACCTTCTATATAAGAACATGGTACAGTCATTACCTGCTATATAAGAACATGGTACAATCATTACCTTTCTATATAAGAACATGGTACAGTCATTACCTGCTATATAAGAACATGGTACAGTCATTACCTGCTATATAAGAACATGGTATACCTCTATATAAGAACATGGTACACTACCTTCTATATAAGAACATGGTACAGTATACATGCTATATAAGAACATGTAAATCACTACCTTCTATATAAGAACATGGTACAGTCATTACCTGCTATATAAGAACATGGTACAGTCATTACCTGCTATATAAGAACATGGTAAATCACTACCTTCTATATAATAACATGGTACAGTCATTACCTGCTATATAAGAACATGGTACAGTCATTACCTGCTATATAAGAACATGGTAAATCACTACCTTCTATATAAAACATGGTACAGTCATTACCTGCTATATAAGAACATGGTACAGTCATTACCTTCTATATAAGAACATGGTAAGATCATTACCTTGCTATATAAGAACATGGTACAGTCATTACCTGCTATATAAGAACATGGTACAGTCATTACCTGCTATATAAGAACATGGTAAATCACTACCTTCTATATAATAACATGGTACAGTCATTACCTGCTATATGAGAACATGGTACATCACTACCTTCTATATAAGAACATGGTACAGTCATTACCTGCTATATGAGAACATGGTAAATCACTACCTTCTATATAATAACATGGTACAGTCATTACCTGCCGTGTAAGAACATGGTACATTATTACCTACTATATGAGAACATGGTACACCTGCCGTGTAAGAACATGGTAAATCACTACCTTCTATATAAGAACATGGTACATCATTACCTGCCGTGTAAGAACATGGTACATTATTACCTACTATTTGAGAACATGGTACACCTGCCGTGTAAGAACATGGTAAATAACTACCTTCTATATAAGAACATGGTACATTATCACCTGATATATGAGAACATGGTACACCTGCCGTGTAAGAACATGGTAAATCACTACCTTCTATATAAGAACATGGTACAGTCATTACCTGCTATATGAGAACATGGTACATTCATTACTTGTTATATCAAAAGTTGGTACAGTAAACTATATAACGTTACATACTTTTCAACATCCGCTCTAAATGTTTATTGCTTCTTGCTCCACACATTACAGAGTTAAGGTCGATTCACACTGAAAGCTTAAGTTATTGTGGATTCACACGTTCCCCGAAACACAAGCGCAGAAAAGAAATGGGGTCACGTGACGAGCTCTAAGCCAATCACAATATTACCACCTCATCGGCGTGAGCTGCTCTGCTAAAGTTCAACTTAGCTCTACTTCATCGGCTCTGCCTGAGATGTTCGGCATGGGAGAACCAATCAAATCTCATAACCAACCATATAAAATCAGTGCGCATGCGCATTTGACAACGCATGCGCTGTTTGGCCACAAGCAAGCAGACAGTTTCGTTGGTCGTTGTGAGGAGATTGGACCCGCCTCGGTGGCGTAGTTGGTTATTGTTGAACCAGGCTGCTGAGGACGGGGAGATTAAGGTTCGAATCTCGGTCGGGTGAGCTGGGGGTGATTTTTCCTGAATGGTTTTCCACTCTCCCTCCACGCAAATGTGGGTTCACACAAGGTAGATATGCTCGTGTTAGACAGTAACTCTCTAGAGTAGAGGGTAGATATGCTCGTGTTAGACAGTAACTCTCCTAGAGTAGAAGGTAGATATGCTCGTGTTAGACAGTAACTCTCTAGAGTAGAAGGTAGATATGCTCGTGTTAGACAGTAACTCTCCTAGAGTAGAGGGTAGATATGCTTGTGTTAGACAGTAACTCTCTAGAGTAGAAGGTAGATATGCTCGTGTTAGACAGTAACTCTCCTAGTGTAGAAGGTAGATATGCTCGTGTTAGACAGTAACTCTCCTAGAGTAGAAGGTAGATATGTTCGTGTTAGACAGTAACTCTCCTAGAGTAGAGGGTAGATATGTTCTTGTTAGACAGTAACTCTCCTAGAGTAGAGGGTAGATATGTTCTTGTTAGACAGTAACTCTCCTAGAGTAGTGGTAGATATGCTCGTGTTAGACAGTAACTCTCTAGAGTAGAAGGTAGATATGCTCGTGTTAGACAGTAACTCTCTAGAGTAGAAGGTAGATATGCTCGTGTTAGACAGTAACTCTCCTAGAGTAGAGGGTAGATATGCTTGTGTTAGACAGTAACTCTCCTAGAGTAGAAGGTAGATATGCTCGTGTTAGACAGTAACTCTCCTAGTGTAGAAGGTAGATATGCTCGTGTTAGACAGTAACTCTCCTAGAGTAGAAGGTAGATATGTTCGTGTTAGACAGTAACTCTCCTAGAGTAGAGGGTAGATATGTTCTTGTTAGACAGTAACTCTCCTAGAGTAGAGGGTAGATATGTTCTTGTTAGACAGTAACTCTCCTAGAGTAGTGGTAGATATGCTCGTGTTAGACAGTAACTCTCCTAAAGTAGAAGGTAGATATGCTCGTGTTAGACAGTAACTCTCCTAGAGTAGAAGGTAAATATGCTCGTGTTAGACAGTAACTCTCCTAAAGTAGAAGGTAGATATGCTCGTGTTAGACAGTAACTCTCCTAGAGTAGAGGGTAGATATGCTCGTGTTAGACAGTAACTCTCTAGAGTAGAAGGTAAATATGCTCGTGTTAGACAGTAACTCTCCTAGAGTAGAGGGTAGATATGCTCGTGTTAGACAGTAACTCTCTAGAGTAGAAGGTAAATATGCTCGTGTTAGACAGTAACTCTCCTAAAGTAGAAGGTAGATATGCTCGTGTTAGACAGTAACTCTCCTAGAGTAGAAGGTAAATATGCTCGTGTTAGACAGTAACTCTCCTAGAGTAGAGGGTAGATATGCTCGTGTTAGACAGTAACTCTCTAGAGTAGAAGGTAGATATGCTCGTGTTAGACAGTAACTCTCCTAGAGTAGAAGGTAGATATGCTTGTATCATGTGTGTTGTTACTGTACAACTTTTGTAACGCATGTCTCCGGACAAGAAAGTCTCGATATTCTGCTGCGCTGTTGTTTGGTGGGGGATGCCAAGATATGGTCTATTTCCGTTCCTCCTGTTGCACCACGGAAACCTCTCATCAAAGAGAGACTCAACTACATCATGGAACAGACAATAACACCAGAACACTACAGGGCTACCCAACGACAGCATGGAACAGACAATAACACCAGAACATCACAGGGGGACCCAACTACAGCATGGAACAGACAATAACACCAGAACATCACAGGGAGACTCAACTACATCATGGAACAGACAATAACACCAGAACATCACAGGGAGACCCAACGACAGCATGGAACAGACAATAACACCAGAACATCACAGGGAGACCCAGCTACAGCATGAAACAGACAATAACACCAGAACATCACAGGGAGACCCAGCTACAGCATGGAACAGACAATAACACCAGAACATCACAGGGAGACCCAACTACATCATGGAACAGACAATAACACCAGAACACTACAGGGCTACCCAACGACAGCATGGAACAGACAATAACACCAGAACATCACAGGGAGACCCAACTACATCATGGAACAGACAATAACACCAGAACACTACAGGGCTACCCAACGACAGCATGGAACAGACAATAACACCAGAACATCAAAGGGAGACCCAACTACAGCATGGAACAAACAATAACACCAGAACATCACAGGGAGACCCAACTACATCATGGAACAGACAATAACACCAGAACATCACAGGGAGACCCAAAGACAGCATGGAACAGAAAATAACACCAGAACATCACAGGGAGACCCAACGACAGCATGGAACAGACAATAACACCAGAACATCACAGGGAGACCCAACGACAGCATGGAACAGACAATAACACCAGAACATCACAGGGAGACCCAGCTACAGCATGAAACAGACAATAACACCAGAACATCACAGGGAGACCCAACGACAGCATGGAACAGAAAATAACACCAGAACATCACAGGGAGACCCAACGACAGCATGGAACAGACAATAACACCAGAACATCACAGGGAGACCCAGCTACAGCATGGAACAGACAATAACACCAGAACATCACAGGGAGACCCAGCTACAGCATGGAACAGACAATAACACCAGAACATCACAGGGAGACCCAGCTACAGCATGAAACAGACAATAACACCAGAACATCACAGGGAGACCCAGCTACAGCATGGAACAGACAATAACACCAGAACATCACAGGGAGACCCAACTACATCATGGAACAGACAATAACACCAGAACATCACAGGGAGACCCAACTACATCATGGAACAGACAATAACACCAGAACATCACAGGGAGACCCAACTACAGCATGGAACAGACAATAACACCAGAACATCACAGGGAGACCCAACTACATCATGGAACAGACAATAACACCAGAACATCACAGGGAGACCCAACGACAGCATGGAACAGAAAATAACACCAGAACATCACAGGGAGACCCAACGACAGCATGGAACAGACAATAACACCAGAACATCACAAGGAGACCCAACTACATCATGGAACAGACAAGAACACTATTTAATATTTCTTCTATGGAGATCAGGTGAACAAATCTCTTCACAAACACGAATGTTAGAAATCAGATAACGTATTTTCATAATCCCAAGATATTGTCAGGTACCAGTACAACCAGGCAACAGTGATAGTTGTCCCTCGTCCCAAGATATTGTCAGCACCAGTACATCCAGACAACAGTGATAGTAGTACCCTTGTCCCAAGATATTGTCAGCACCAGTACATCCAGACAACAGTCGGTTGCTTCCTTTCCCACATCCAAAGCCCCATCCCCTCAACCTTTCAACCCCGCCAAGCGACTCATTTGTAGTACCGATTAAAAGACCAGAATAACCGGCATCTTAAAAGCTCGAGGTGTCGTAATTAATTTAATTTAATTTAATTTTAGCACCGCGTCTTACTACCCGTTCGGGTTATACGCTTAAGTACTAATTACACTAATGGATTAGGAATTAGGAAGGTTGAATTTAGAGGAAGTGAACCCGCATTTGCGTGGAAGGAGAGTGGAAAACCATTTAGGAAAAACCACCCCCAGTTCACCCGACCGAGATTCGAACCTCGATCTCCCCGTCCTCGGTGGTCTGACTCAACACGACTGGCGCGTTAGCCAACTACGCCACCGAGGCGGGTAGGTGTCGTAATTGACAGCATTTAAAATTACACGTTAACTGGACAATTATTCATGACATTAGATTATTTTTACGTTTTGAACGGTAATAAAAAGTTATCTCTATAGTGACCCAATAAATTATTAGGCATTTTGTTGTTCGCATTCGCCTGGAGAGAGGATATAAAACCTTCTTAGTCCATTTAGTTTACCTGCAAGATGTTGAGAGCATGGATGCTAATATTGTATTCGTACCATGGACCGCACGTGTGTAAGTCGTGTGCTGATGAGAACTCACTTCTTCATGATTTGACTAAGTGGATGCAGTCGTATTATTCACGGCGGGTCGAGGGGAGATAATGTCAGGGATCACAGCAGTATCCTAGCGTGACTCACGCCATGTCATCACGCTCGTGATATAGACCGTCTGGATATTTGGCCACAGTGGCGGCTTGCAGCCTAATAATCAGGTGAAGCGATGTGTTGAAGGAGGTGGTATCTATAACCATCATATAGTGTGTTGAGGAGGTGGCACTTAGAACCATCATATAGTGTGTTGAAGGAGGTGGTATCTATAACCATCATATAGTGTGTTGAGGGAGGTGGTATCTAGAACCATCATATAGTGTGTTGAAGGAGGTGGTATCTATAACCATCATATAGTGTGTTGAGGAGGTGGCACTTAGAACCATCATATAGTGTGTTGAGAGAGGTGGTATCTAGAACTATCATTTAGTGTATTGAGGGAGGTGGCACTTAGAACCATCATATAGTGTGTTGAGGGAGGTGGTATCTAGAACCATCATATAGTGTGTTGAGGGAGGTGGTATCTAGAACCATCATATAGTGTGTTAAGGGAGGTGGGTATCTAGAACTATCATTTAGTGTATTGAAGGAGGTGGCACTTAGAACCATCATATAGTGTGTTGAGGGAGGTGGTATCTAGAACCATCATATAGTGTGTTGAGGGAGGTGGCATCTAGAACCATCATAGAGTGTGTTGAGGGAGGTGGTATCTAGAACCATCATATAGTGTGTTGAAGAGGTGGTATCTAGAACTATCATATAGTGTGTTGAGAGAGGTGGTATCTAGAACTATCATATAGTGTGTTGAGAGAGGTGGTATCTAGAACTATCATTTAGTGTATTGAGGGAGGTGGCACTTAGAACCATCATATAGTGTGTTGAGGGAGGTGGTATCTAGAACCTATCATATAGTGTGTTGAGGGAGGTGGTATCTAGAACCATCATATAGTGTGTTAAGGGAGGTGATATTTAGAACCATCATATAGTGTGTTGAGAGAGGTGGTATCTAGAACTATCATTTAGTGTATTGAGGGAGGTGGCACTTAGAACCATCATATAGTGTGTTGAGGGAGGTGGTATCTAGAACCATCATATAGTGTGTTGAGGGAGGTGGTATCTAGAACCATCATATAGTGTGTTGAGGGAGGTGGTATCTAGAACCATCATATAGTGTGTTAAGGGAGGTGATATTTAGAACCATCATATAGTGTGTTGAGGGAGGTGGTATCTAGAACCATCATAGAGTGTGTTGAGGGAGGTGGTATCTAGAACCATCATATAGTGTGTTGAGGGAGGTGGTATCTAGAACCATCATATAGTGTGTTGAGGAGGTGGCACTTAGAACATCATATAGTGTGTTGAGGAGGTGGCACTTAGAACCATCATATAGTGTGTTGAGAGAAGAGGCACCTAGAGCCATTAATCGTGGAATTATTAAATAAACTAGTTCATTATGTCTCAGTCCTGAAATCAAAGGGAATGGGGGTGTGGTTAGAAACATAGATATCGCCTTCCTCAAACAAATACAGTCCTTTTTGTAATCAGGATAACAGAACACTGTGATAAGTGCGGATTGTTTTACTGGAAGCTTCAGAGCTGACATTACCATAACAAATACAGCAGTGTGAGGATATTTACCTTCAAGTATGTGGCGAGGAAGATTCTTCCACTGCGGTATTTTTTATGGAGAGGACTAGTATAATATAATAAAACTCCTCAACAATAGACCACAACTCGGCATGTTCTGGACTAATGACTTAGGAGAGCTAGATCTAGTTCCTATACTTCAGAACAGTGACAATTTATATACATTACAATTGAGATTTAACTCACATTGTCAATTGTTAAACGTTCTACCGATATTTTCAGCAGCAATTTTGATATAATATACTATACCAACGGGGCGAGGAGAGAACCAGAGTGGAAATGTGCCTGCATTGACTTGTAGAGAGAACGGGGGAAAAACAAACTCTTATCGCAACCATCTGGTATTAGAACCCTGACCTTAGCTTCAGAGGAACCCGAATGCAGTGCGAGCCCGGCATCTTAAACTGCGTAGACGAGAAGTAATTAAAAGTGAAATATCTGATTACGTCAAAACGTTCCATTTGTATTTCCAGTTTAATATTTAGGTTGATTTTTCCTCAAATACTTCCCACTCTACCTCCACGCAAATCGGGTAGAAGCCATCACTGATATGTAACAAGTGTAGAGAATGTCGGGTAGAAGCCATCATGATAAACTTGATTGTAAACAAGTGTACATGAGAGAATGTCGGGTAGAAGCCATCAATCAAAACTGGATATGTAACAAGTGTAGAGAATTTAAGCTCAGGTAACATTGAACACGGATGAAATGATAAGCTTAAATGTCAAAGGTTTATTTTACAAGAGGGAATTTTTAGTTCTCTTCGGTGAGATAGAAAATAAGCAGATAGGAAACGAGTGTTTTTAATTAACACTTTACATTACAGATATTAATTAATACACGACTTACATACCAGCTTAACTTTGGACAGTACGCTATTTCTTCTTTTTTTTTGGTAAAAACTAATTAGATTGCAAGCTACAAATTAAAATTTGAACCAGTGTCCACGATACTATTAAACATTGGACGACAGTTTTAGTGATTCATCCATTACGACGTTGTTTGAGCAGTTTTATCCAGTGAAAATGTTAATAGACGTATCAGAGCGTTTCTTGGAACTTTTTTTCAACAACATAGTCTCACACTTTTTACTCCGATTACGTAGTTTATCTGTAGAATAGCTTTAGTTGGCGTTTCCTCTCAACACTGGAGTTTCCCTTGCAAGTTGTTATTGTTGTGGTCCCTCCACGCCACTCACTTCCACTATCTGCCCCTCCTTCCTTTCATTTCCCCCTCTTACTTTGCACAAAGCCTCCTTTTCAAAAGTAGAACTTTGCCACGGCACGCTCTGCGTCAGCCAATAAACGGCGCGCATGTCCGTGACGTCACGTCTTCACTTTAAAACTAGCTGCGTTGGAAAGAGACGGTTTAGAACAAGCGCGTCCAGCGTAGCCACAGTCTTTTCAGTTAGACTGTGAGACGCAGTCAATACATGATTGATTCTGTGCAATTTTTTTTGTATCTTTTTAAAAAAACAAACAAACTAGTGCCGCATTAGTTGGTATCGCGCTTGGATAGAAGCAAACTGGAAGATAACACACTTGTTGCGATGTGCTTTAGTTAACAACTCTCGAGGAATATTTACCTATAAGTGCTATTTCTGATCTGAATCGATCCTAGTCATTTGAAGCTAGTCTTCGCTTATTTCGACAAAAAGTCCAAAGCGCATTTAAGTGTTCCTAATTTGTGAGATGGTCGGTACCGGTGCTACTATGATGGCGTTTCGTCTGGTTCGCAGCAAACTGAGGAAACGAGATCACAACGACAACACCACGGACGTTTGTCCTCAAGACCTCGTCATGCAGACATCGCAGACAGCTGTGTCTACAATCTGTGGCACCACGACAACTCAGGCTGGAGACCACTTGACTAATGGGACAGCGCTTCAAAACTCTCCTCAGTTCTTATGGCAGTACCCCGCAAGATATCCTACGTACAGCAATGATCAGGTAATGCTTTCTATTGTTCATAATTACACAAATACTCTCATGTAGTGTGTGAATAGAGAACCTTTATTGGTAACTTGCTAGTTAAGAAAGAGCTCAAATTACTACCAACAAAATTAATGTTATCCTCTTTAAGCATGCGTTAGAAATGTGTTTTTTTAATTATAGGTTTTTATTTGAGGTGGGAGCTCCAAATCAATAAGTTTGTTTTGTTGGTAATGTAAGGTTTCGTTCTGGCAAAGTACGAACAATTATCTATTTATGAATTGTTGATTAAACTGCATATTTTTTCAAACATTGTGGGCACATTTACAACAATAATATAATATGTATCGACCAATTCCACATCTCGCAAGTTTTTTCGATATGTTCCCGTTCTTTTTATGGCTAATATGTTCCCGTTCTTTGTACGGCTAAAGTAAGTCACGGCCTGACATTAATCTCGACCTAGTTTTAGGTCGGGTCGAAACATCTTGGACCTATTAATGCCTAACATCTGCTGATTGTGGCGCTATATTTCATAACAAATCGTGAAAGTGAAATTAAGACGTTTGTTGCGCACACAAAGGCTAGTTTCTCTTTGCACGACCATCCAATGGATGACAAGAATATTGCAAATGTCAGCGTATTTCCCCTTGTCCTAAATATGACTAGAATCGGCTGAATGTTGGGAAAGTTTGTGCGAGTGGAAACCAAGGCCATAATTTCGTGTCTTGTAGCGAGGACATTGTTTGCAACGTTCTTATAATGAATGATAGGGAGGTGCAAATTTGAATATGTCATCGAACAGATTTCATACACTTACTGTAATAATCACTCGTTTTTTAGACTTATATTTAAACAATATTTTTAGCTAATTAAAATTAAATACTTGCTGCACTGACGTTTAAATGTATCTGTCAAAAAGTTGTATTTTTGTGTGTATATTTATGTTTATTACCAGTGACAAATGGGTTAAAGACCAAGGTTACACTTGGAAAAACTATTGTGCTTCCAGTTTTGATACAAACCAAACAAACATGATTGAATTTTAATAGATTTGGAAGGTTAGGTTAAGTTGGGTGTGTTACACAATTATTAAAAAGAAAATTATAATCATTAAACAAACTGTTTAGTTAGAAACTTTAAAAAAAAGTTGACTTCTGAAGATATTATTTTAATAAGTTTTTGCTGCACATTTAATAATTGAGTTGAGTATGAGGGTTAAATAGTGATATGTGTGAGTTTTTAAATTCTTTAATAATGTTACACTACTCAGGGGTTTGATAAAGTAATAATGAATTTATATCCCGTACTGATTCGAGCACATATTTTCTAAATAATGTATCGAATGTTCTTAGTATATAGATTGGCTGATGGTTTTTACATCTAATAGTATTATAACAATGCTTGGTAAAATATCCCTTGTTTTAAAATAAATTATAAGCCTTCTTGAGCTGGGAATGTTTTTAAACTTGACATTTTTAACTGCTGTAAACCCTTCCTTCACCTCTGACAAGATGTGTATTAATCACAACTTGTGAATGTGAGGAATGCCAGGTTTCCACCGTGGTTCGGATTCCACGTTAAACTGTAGGTCCTCCATTTCATCTCACAATCATCCTACCATTGCACATTAGCGTAAGTGCGTATAACCCGAATGGGTAGTAAGACGCGGTGCTAATAATAATAATTTAACTGCTGTATGCATTAGATACTTTAAATAAGTTACATTTAAGTAGGCCTACGTGTACCCATGATGAGTGTATAAAAGGGGGGTACATAATATGCATGAAAAACTTAATAAATACGCCACAAGATTTTCCTATTCTTATAAACTGTCTTTGTAACGCAAGCACTGCCAACATTTTAACTAACAAACTTTCTGGTACCTAATATGGTATCTGTGAACAAAGGAAGTTTCTTGGAATGAATTGATTTAGCTAATTGGGCTGAGAAAACCAAGTCAAATATTGTTATTGTTTGTAAGATTGTACTTGAGATACACCCTCCTCCCCTTCGTAAAATGAGTGCTCTACACCCTCACTGTTGCCCCACTCGATGATCTGTGATACTCATGTTGACGTTTCCTTGTTCCAGGACTCGCTTGTACGCACACACTCCCCGGGGACAGGCCAGGGTTCTGTCGCGGGTTCCGCAAGAACCTGCGTGGCAGGTGGAGACGACTTGTGAAGAGCAAACCCCAGCCTGAAGCTTACACAATACCTGTGGAGCTGAGGGACCAACTGAAGCAGATCTACGTTTATTGAGCGTTGCGTCACACACGCAACATATCTTCATTGCTGCCATCTGAAAGTGCCTCTCGGACCATTGTTCCCAACATGTTCTGGACATGTTGAGATGATGAGACAGAGACTTATTTTTGGCATATTGAGCGTCGATTGGCAAAATGTTGATACTCTCAAAAAAGAGTTTGATTAATGTTAAGTCAAGTAGTATTTCTCATTTTCAACCCGTGGAGGTTGTTTCATTTGTAATCTCAAAGTGAGCAGATTTTGAGTTAGTGAAAGCAATCAACATAGTAAGCACAGTATTTAAAAAATTCTGCCAGTGGGTTGTAATGCGACCTTGTTAGTTAGTCGATACAGCACCATCGCACCACTTGCTCTTCAAACTGTCACATCACTACTGCATTTTTGGAAAAGACCCACGTATGAGACTGAATCTAAAAACAAACAATTCTGAAAAGTATTTTTATAATCCTGACAAGCAATTTATTTAGCATTGTCTCACAAAGTGATATTATATAACGAAGAGCACAGTCAAAGACATTGATATTATTTAATTGTAAATATTTAGAGTGATTTTAATTTAGTTTTTGATGTTGTAGACAAAGTATTAAGTTAACAGAGTGCCTCCATTGGCATGGTTCTCAAGATGTGGCTCATATTGAGCTACGTTTCATGTTGGTGATTCTGTACAGGTATTGTTAGGTTAGGTCAGGTCAAGTGGTAGCGACTTTTCAAAATGAGCCACCACAAACTATTGAAATAAATGTTTGATATCATAAATTTGATCTAGTTTTGGTTGTGGGGAGTATTCTGGACAAGTTGATCAAAGATGCAAAATTGCAATGTAATTACTGAAATGTAAATTGTCAACAAACTAATACACATTTAATTTATACAATGCCACATATAATTTATATTATTCTAAATTAAATTTGAAGCTAAAGGATCTGAAATCATTACTTCAATATAACTTTTTTTTTTTTGTGTGAAGTCATTCCAACAAAGGGAAGCACGAATTTGTGTTTTTATTCCACTGAGAAAAATAAATAAATCTTGTGAATGAAATAAAGTTTGTATTTCCCTGTCCTCTCCAGCACTTCCTGAAATAAATAGTTATGTTGTCTTTACGTTAAATATTCTAGATAAAATGGTCACTAGTCGCTACAGGAGATATTTATGGAGCTGACCATATTCAAATGTGTTTAAGCAACATATAATAATGTTGGTACCAAAGTTATTTTACCATATGTTAAATGATGTTTTTTTCTGGAATACTTAAATATTTGTTAGAAGAGTTAAATTATAACCACTCACTTGCACAGGCAAGGCAGCAGTTCAAAAAGTGTGATATACACATTATTCTGGTGGTATGGTGCCATACAGAACCCTAACAAAAAAAATAATTATTTAAAATTGGTAAAAAACCTCGTCAAATTCTATAAATAGATTTTGGCTAAGTTCATTCAAAAGTAAAACCGATACAAGCGTTTGAGGAGGGGCAACATGCAGTCTGTGTTATATCTTTGGGCAATATTAAAAAAGTACAGACATAGTAATTATTTAGCATTATTTAAGTGGTACTCTAAATTAAAGGAATTATCGAGGTGGTGTGGCATTTAAAGAGTTTGGGAACCTCTGGTCTAAGGCATAACACTTGCAGACTACACCGCCAATGATGGGGGGGCTTGGGTTTGATCCTGGTTGGACATACTTAGGGTGGATTTTCCTAAATACTTTTCCACTCGTCATTCATCTAAATTCAACCTTCTCCAGCAGAACCAAAAAGGTAGAGTTAAATAAAACAAGCTGTCTTTATAAAACTTTTCTCAAGAGATCAGCTCATTATGAAAATAAATCGGTACTATTGTAAATAACTTACTTTAACTGGGTGAATAAATAACCATATACCTATCCTGGTTTGATGCTAGCTAGGTGTACCGAGGGTGGTTATAACTAAACGGTTTTCCCCATTCTCCGTGCAAACGTAGGTACACTTTTTCTAAATTCAACCTTCCTCATCCCTAACACACTAACATAATTAGTACATAACTCGAATAAGTAGGAAGACACTGTAATAAAAAAAGAACAATCCAAGAATAATCATTCTTATAATTATTTTGTCTATAGAACTACATGGACAGAATATTAAAATTGGGTTAGTTCAGAAGATCATCGTTTCAAAATTGTGTTAGTTCAGTCAAGGATGCAAACTTTCAAATGGTTCATTGAGAGGAAAAATTAAATTTGACCTTTAGATATGAGTTTCAAATATAGTTATTGTGTTAATATTGCATCAAATACATTTGTATGGGCATCTTAAACTTGTACAGTAGATATCAGTTAATTGGGTCAAACAAGGACTAGATTACTTTGTTTTAACTAAGCGGCTGGCTGCTTCAATTCAACAAAATTTTAAACAATGAGCTGAAAAACACATTTTAACAGAGGCAAAAAGCTATAACTTAAATAAAAGGAATGTGTCATTTAATGAAAGCACACTGTATTTTAAGTTATGTTGGTCTAAACATTAAAAAAAAAAAATTACATATTTAAAGTGAAGATACAATACATTATGTCTGTATCAAGCAACGCATACATATTAAGGGTTATTTCTTTAAAAATAATTGTCAAGTGTATCACGATGTGTCCTCTTTATGGACTGCAATGGAACAAAGTGCAGGTATCTCAATGCTGACAAATCTTTGCATGGCATCTTAACAGGGGTCTTAAACTTTAGCTAAGAAAAATAATTACTGCATTGTTTGGTGCAGTTTTTAATCTATGTTAGCCCTCAAGATGCACAGTACCTAGTGCTTGCCATATACAATTGTTTACTATCAGAAGATTATCACCAAGCGACAGAACAAACACAACACAACTATCCTACAATACAGCATGACTTCACAACAACCGAATCAAATGTTTCCTGCTAATATCCATGTTAGGAGGGTGTGCGCCACATACATACAGTTTGTTGTTTAATCACGACCTTCACTGCACCAATTGAATGGTGAGTTGGCCCAAATAAGCAGAAAAAATTCCGGCTAAATACTTTTGTTTGTGTTCTTCAAATTGTCCCAAATAACCGGAATCCACTGTATAAGTTTATGTATTAGATGTTAGTTAACATTTCAAAATATTACTATCCACCTTTGTTAGTATTTTTTATAGTTAAGATTTGGATTTGAAAGAAAAATTGATGTAAAAACATATTAAGCTATGTAAAAGTATTGGTTTAAGATTTCTAGAATGGCTTATTCTTCATCTCCCAATTAATGTGAGTAGGGCCATGTCAGTCTGTCAGTCATTGCTCCCTGCTCTCTCAGCTGCCGAATGTTTGGCATCCCTTCCCTCCACACCATCTCTACCTCCGTCTTCCTCTTGTTCTCTTCTCTCCAGATTCCCATCCTCTCAAACATCTGATTCAATACGGGTATTAAATACCTTTAGTATCTCAAGCATTTTATTTTTAATTTTTAAACTTTTATGCAAATATATGACCATCTCTGTGGTCCAGTGGTCAAAGTTTCTGGCTACAGATCCAGAGGTCTCAGGTTCGATCCCCAGATTTTTCTGTGAAGCAGTGGTTCTGGAACGAGGTCAAGCTCAGCCTCGTGAGGACAGTTGAGGATCTGTTAATAAATCTTGAGAGATCAAAACACACGTCAGGTATGCTCTATCAGGCATCGAAATAGCAGTCATTGTTGGTATTTATTTTCTATGTTTATAATTGGAGGGTACATAGTAGCTACAGGCGGAAAACCTGGAACACTTGTCTAATTCTGCACCTAAGCATTTAGACAAAAGTGAGATATTTTGTTTTTCTGTTAACAAACTGCATTGCCAATATGAATTATTCTAACGTGAGATGGTTGTACTGGGTTTGTTTTACTACACATTTACACAAATAATACCTGAAATATTAAATAACTTATAACAATGTTATCTTTAGTAGTTGTTGGGATTGTTTTCAAAAATACGTAATAAATGCAATTAATAAAAATTGTAGAAGGGTTAAGCTGCAAGGTTTTTTTTCAAATATCTGGAAAATTCAAGTAATTATATTTAAAAAAAAAAGTTTTGTAGCTACTCTTATTATGCAAATAAGTTTTAACTAAAAAAAAAGACAACACATTTTATCAATACTGAGAAACAAAATCTTTCCCTTTTGTTTAAATGATTAGGAGCAGTTATTAGTTAAGTATTTAAATTCCTTTCAATTCCACATCTGTACCCAGCATGTCAATTACGTAGGATAAATTTGTTGAACAAGGGGAAATAAATCTCTCTTATTTTCAGAAATATTTGTTTGAAGATTTGCTCAAATGTTGAGAGAGTATTGAGGGCATGATAGATTATGAATGCACAAATATTTATAACTAGTGTTTATTACTAACAGCTACATTAATAAATGTTTACATACAATTTAGAAATATAAAATATTTACAAGATTTTTCACATTTCTTAAAACAAAGACTATCTCGCTTGAACAAACTAAATTGGGCACAAATTCAAATCTAAAAATTGCACAATATCTTTATTGAATCACACAAATAAGATATTCGGGTATATTATGTCGGTACAGTCGGAACTAAAATCGCACACACCTACCTCTGCCAGGCCACAGATTAGGCTGAAAGATGTACAAACAATACAATTAATATTATTTCCATAAATGGAAATGCTTCTTTTGAAACAAGGTTCTACTATCGGAAATATTTCTTGTATCATTACTTTCAAAATGGTTCCATACAATTGTTGTAATAGTTGGAGAACATTATACTATATTTTGTATAAATTATATCAATAAATACACATTAAAACCAGTTTAATGATTAAGAGGAAATATTTCAAATTATTATTTTGTTTATATGCTATTTAACTTGTGGTGCAATTTGTAGTGGTAACAATTTTTACTATCTATGACAATCTCTATGTAAAGTTTCAACTCTGCAAGACAATTAGTAAAGTTCTAAATGTAGCATTAGTGGGATGGACGCTGGAGTCTCCCATTTGAAAGGTTTTAATTAGATAACAATATTTGTCAAACATAAAGAAATGAAAAAGTGCTCCCATAACTGTATTTTACTGTGAGCAAGAGATACTTTGCGACCATTGCAGCTTTTCATACAAACTTTATTCTTGTTTTGGTTTCAAGTGCTCATGGCAGAGATTAATCTCACTAAAAGAAATGATATCAAACTATTGGAGCACTTTTTAATCCCTACACCTCTCACAGCGACAAACAAACACAGGAAATACGAGGTAAAACTTTTTCTGGTGTTGAGCCTGTTAATACAAATATTCCACATGTTACCCACCACAACTTTCTTACGAATGGACATGACAGCTAGAACAGTAACTAAACTGATCTACTTTCATGTGATATGACAGTCACTTTTGACAGATATTATCAATACATATGAAATAACAATAATATAGTAAAATGTTACCATGTTAGTATTTTCTAAACGGTTCTCCAAGAAAGTGCAGCCTTTATCATCGGCAATATATAGTTACATTGGTATTTGGTTGGTTGCACCGAGGGAAGGAGTGAAAATGAAGTTTAACAATCATTTAGTACGGACCTTTCATTTGGTATTAATTTAAATAGTTGTAAAATTACACCTTGGATCAGGTTCAATACCCTCCAACAAATGTTTATGAGTTAGGATTCATGCTTACATCCTCAGGCAACATAGCTAGGGGTATGCAAGTAATCCGAACTTGAAAATACTCAACTATACATTCAATGGTTTTTAAATACTTCAACATATTTTAAAATTTAATTTGATCAATTAAAATGTTCAAGTATTGTTTTATAATATCCACTTTATATTTATCTATACATTTATCCAAATTATGTAAAAATGGCACGAGCTTTCACAAATAAATTTATATTATGAAAAAATACTCATCAACTGTTTCCAGCAGGTGACCAGGTCAGTTTAGTAAAATGCCTCCATTTCCTCCATCCTTTCAACATTATTCTTCTCTCACGTTCACGCTTGCTGTTATTTGTACCTCCTATGTATTTATTGGTATCATTTTTCCTACATACTTCATGTTCTACTATTTCATATATTCCTTGTACTCTACTCTTTCCCAGATAACTTCAATCCTAATCCTGTTCCTCCTTGTGACAGCTAACATCCTCCCCATAGCCTCCACTTTCCTAGTCTCTCTTACATTCATTGTCCATGTTTCTGCTGTATATGTGACAACGGGTACAAAGTACAACACTTCCTTACACTTCAAGGGCAGGTCTCTATAGAACACCCCCCCCCCTTCTGCTCTCCTCTTCTCATTAGATCCTCTCTACTCCCAACCTTTACCGTTCTCAGCTCTCCTCCATCCAACCTTATAGCTTTATCAGGTCTTATCCTCTTCCTTGTCATTACCATCACTTCACACTTTGCCATACTAAATTCTAATTCAAAAGTTAATTATAAATTTGATCTGAAATATAGACATTATTTTCTTTGAACTTGACACATGTATTCTTAGTCTTCCATATATTTTTAAAAACAAAACTTTAAAATTAACAAAAAATAAATAATCTTATCTATAGATTCTATGAATATTTAACACAAACCCAAATTCTGTAAATTATACAGAAAACTAACTGAATGAATTGATTAATAAATGCAGTTTACAGTTTTAGAAAACTGCAATTGGCAAAGTGAATCATCACTAATAATGATAAATCCATTATTCAAAATAACCTAGCAATTTTTTAGCTTCCTGTTTACTCAACGTGTCCTGTAGAGCACAGGTTCTTAAAAAAAAATCATTCATGACCCGTTTTCATAAAAAAACAATTCTTAGTGAGCCTGGACTATGGACAGTAATGGTCGGGTTATTTTATACTGTCAGTAACAAACGCATGTATGCAGTTATATTTAATATAATTAATTAGAGGTTTATTATTTTCAAACTCTACATATCTAGATAAAAGTAAAATAAAAGGGTCAAATTACAAACAATAGTAATGGGTAGTAATAATGTGTGTGATTGTATTGACAGAATAAATACAATTTTAAATGCTCTTTTCAAACAATGGAAACCAGTAGTTTTTTATCTTGGTTGATTATAAGAATCATTATTAAAATTGTGTTCAGTGATCACGAAGAAATGGCGTTTATTTCTGCAATAAAATAAACAAATACAGAATGAAAGGTTATCTTGTAATTTCCTCATGTTTGTCAGTTTAAGAACATGTGCTGTAAAGTCCAAAGTGAGCAGTGTTAACCAGGGCTGTGGCGTCAGAAGCCATTTTGGGTGGAAAATGTATCGACTTCGGCTTCAAAATAAAAACTTTTATTATAACAATAATATGGTAAATATATCATTTTAATTTTATAATTTTTTTAATCTTTATGATCAATATTTGTAATTTGGATTGCCAAATTATTCACACAATGCTAAAGAAGCTTCCCATGAAGTATACAGTATTGGAGAACTTTACTGTGGTAAATTTTATTAATATACTTTATAATATTTGGAAGAAGATACAGTAAAGATGGATGGAAACATATAAAAGGGAAGAACACAATATTGCTGTTACAATGAAAAGAAGTACAAAGCTCACACTTTACATTGCTGCCAGTGGACAAAGAGATAATGGTTGCCTCGTAAAGAAAATCAATCATTACCACTCAATCCCCTGACCTAGGTTTTATTATATCGGAACTCATCGGGGAGGAGTGTGAAACGCGCAACGCAACTTCCTAAAAGAGGAAACTTGAAACATACTTCAGCCAATTCTGAAGGATTCGGACAGTAGAAAAATAAAAAAATTCGAGTTGAAGGCTTAGCATCCCAGCTCCACAGCCCTGGTGTTACCACTGTACGTATCACTCAACAAGAGATGCAAGAACACAGGTTTACAAACAAACTAGATCGGAAACTAGAAATAACTACTTGCACACCCCTAAAAATTACCAAATGCATTTATTTTGTGTGTGTAAAAATAAGTTCCTTTATAAATCTTGGTAGAAAACACAAGTTGACACATACAATATTTTAGTAATTTTGATGCCAACCTGCAAAACTCAGGTTCAAAGTAAAGTTTCTGCTGGATAATAGCTACTTCTTTCATACAAGTATGTACAAACACTACAAATATTATACACAAATAGCTGTGACAATGTTACAATTCCATTTTGAACAATCAAAACAGTTGTTTTTATTTGAATATATTTGTAAAGTACTATCTACACAAAACAATCTATATCTAAGTTTTTTGCTAATAGCAAAAGTGGAAAAATACATACATACATACCACAAAGAGTACAGGAATTATCTTTATACAACAAATATTGAAATAAAACTAATACCAAAATAAATGAATGAAAATTACAAAGAATAACACTTTACTCTTTATTTGATACATTAAAAAAGGGCTCTTTATTTCAAAATGCTTTAAAAGGGTTTTATAAAAAAAACTGATTTCTTTTGTGCCAGTAAAATATACTATTTTAAGACATTTTTATCCCAATGTAGCAATAATAATATTCAGTGTTGATATTAATTTCCAAGGAAAAGGGAACAAACCTGTGTTTGTGTTTGCATTGGTCTTTTTGGAAAATTTGGAAACAGTGTAAGCTAATGTAAATATGACAACACCTCAAGCTTCAGTTACTTTTGTGTTTTTATGTCTGTTAATATGTAAAAAGAATGTGTGTGAAAAACCTGTAAAAGTGACAAGAGAAATGTAGTGAAAGCGAAAGAGGTTTATTCCTTCCTTATCACTCTTATTACAGTGTTGTACAGTGTTGCCACTGGTTTGCTAGAATATTGCCAGATGAATTAAAACAGATATCAATATACAGCCTGTGTAGAGGAACTGGGCATATTGGGCTCAGTGGCATTTGGAGACCAAAAAACATTCTCAATAGACGTACTGACTGTTAGGCTCCTTTCACACGTTCCAATTTTGTGATTGGCAGGGAGATAGTCGGCCAGCGAACGGGTAGCAGTCGGATTAAACCTCGACTGGGCGCCACAGGACAGTCGCTCATTGTTTTAAATGGGCATGTTTACACAGACCGGTAGTTAGTCGTCCAACACCCTCTTGAACGAACACACGTGCTGTACGGCTGGCAGTCGAGTTGCATATGAAAATTAGTGATATTGAAGTAGATACTGAATTACTGATTTGAATCACGGCCTTTAGAAAGTTTTAAGGACAGAAACAAGACGAAAAAATGCGTGGAGAAAAGTTTGTGTACATCTAAACGAAATTACTCCGTCTTATTTCTCCAGAAAATTTAATGTATTTAGAGATTTGATTATTAGGTTTTGAGAATAAGAACTTGCTTGGGGAGAATGATAAAATGTATTAGGCATTGAGGAGGTGAACGAGAGATGTTAAGTGCATTCATTAGCTTTTACTACAATACTTGCCGTCCCTTCAAATTAAAATCTTAGAAAACATGAACGCAAAAGTTTAACTTCCTCAAATTGGAAATATTAATATTTGTCCTTGATTATAATTTTGTTTAATGCGAATCCACAATCCAGTGAGGGGTAGATTAATAATCTGAGTTCAGTTTTTAACGTTTGTCTTAAGATTTAAAATATTTTGAATCCTTAAATCAAGAAAATTATTCAAGATTGAAAATATCTACCTCTAGTTTATTCATCCCTCTCATTTTAAATTTCACAACTCTTTTCAACCTGGGCGAGTTTTAATCACAAATTGCAACAAGTGTTATATCAGACTAATTGCCATATTAAGTCAAAAGCATTGTATTTTCATATAGAAATGACCCCTTCCATATACACGATTAACACATTATTTACACCCATAATTAACTTTTTTTTTTGCAAGGTACCTGTTTAAAATCAAAAAACAACATGTGTTTGAAAAAGACAAAACAGTGAGTAAAGGCAGAAAGAAGCATTTTGAAACGAGAGTGTTACCTTTTATATATACTTTATATGTACATGTAATTTACATTCCTAATTGCCAACAGCACAATTTCACGTCCGAGACAATATTATTCACATTTTCCCTCCAACACAAAGTTTTCACAAAATAAACTTTGTGGGTTCCACAATACTGAAATAATAATAATTAGGAGTGTGCGAGTAGGCACTTATCACTTCGAGCAGAGTTTGAATGAAAAGGAGGTTTTTTTTTCAAGTTCGCAGTACTATAGTGAATTACTTTTACAAGAAATATTTAAAATTGAATTTCTATAAAAGAGTCATGCATAAAGTACAAACATAATTTTTTTTAAATTTTATAATCACACAAATTTGAATTTTTATATAAATTTAATTTAACTGGACAATTTTTTTGATTAGACAAAAGGAAATATTGGCTATAATTTTTTTTCTTAAAAGTAAATAAAATTAATTAAACCAGGAACTGCCGATGACGGAGAGATCAAGGTTGAATCCTGATTGATTGTGATGAGGGGGTTTTTCCAAAATAGTTTTCCACTCTCCTTTAACACAAATGTGGGTATACTTCTTATAAATGTAACCTTCCTCACCCCTAAAATCATTAGTGTAGTTAGTACACAAGCATATAACCTGAACGAGAAGTAAGCGGCAGTGCTAAAAAAAAATCAACTAAGAATTTTCGAGAAAAAGATTGGAAATCCCAAGTACTTGAATTTTTCAAGCTTTGTAAAAATATTGAACTCGAGTGGTTACTGAAACTCGACTCCAACTTTGAGTACTCACACACCTCTAATAATCATAAAAGCTAATTTGATTCCAATCCAGGTTTAAAAGTTTACAGAGTTTTAATCCATCCTGATCAGATATTAACAACTGCTCGCAAAAGCAACAGTCAATAGAAATGGGTTTTTGCAAGTTACAATTCGGTCACCTGACGACTTTTTTTTTTTACAAAATAGATGTATAACAATTTCCACGTTAGTAGCGAGCGTATTAAAATATCAAGTTGTATCTCTATAGAGTTAAAAAAAAATTAAACAAGCATTATGACATTGAGCCACAATGAACACCATTAGTGCAATCAATATTTACAATTAAGTTACAGTTCTAACTGTTCATGGAACAAGGGAGGGGAGCGTTCCATCCTAGGCAAGAACTGGTGAATATGAAGCAAGATTTAGACAATATCAGGTGCAGCCAGAATTTGATTAATCATAGTTCATGGATAAGTAGTCCACGGTCAAAATTCAAACAATGAAAATTTAACAAGAAAGATGCACTAGTAAAAATATTAATAGTAAAGAGTTGAAGATTGTGGTTCCTTCAATATTCACCTTCCATATGTGTGACAAATCATCTCTAGAAATGCTGTGCACTTGGTTCCTGTCCTGTGTAAACTATTCAAGACATATAAATTTGAGTTATTTTAAATACACAGTCTGTCACTCTTTGCAGTCACATGCAGAGATTAAAACATAATTTGGGAAACCACTGGACAAAAAAAAAAGGTATTATTGGATAAAATAGTTTATAGTGACAGGGGGAGAGAAAATACAAATAAATAACAGAAAACTCGAAAAGTACTCCTTCCCCGACCATTGAGAACCCTTAGAAACCTTAAATCCCACAAAAATAAACCTTTTCCAGGACAAAGATATCTTAAAATATTAATATTATTTACAAGTGTTTAGTACACTTCTAGCAAGCTTGTATCAAACTCTTACAAAGCTGTCTGGACATGGGCTTCTCCTCGCTACCTTCAACGTACTCACATACTTGCCTTCCAATGAACAAAAAGAGGGACCAAACAGAAATATTATTTGTTTTGAAATTGTGACTTAGTCTACAAAAGAGAGAGAGAGAGAAGCTTGGAAATATATAAGCAAAAAGTGTAGAAATGCTAAAATAAATTAAATTATATTTGGAAGAAGGTGTGGACATAATATGGTTTATACAATGAAAAGAACAATAATATAAAGTGATAGTGAAGCAAGCCAACCTGAAAGGTAGGAACACAATCACTTCTCTTTTCATTTCAATGTGTTCATTGCTTTTCAAATAAAAATACAAGAGAATGTGTTCCTTCCTAGGCATAGCCCAACTATCCATTCAGGTTGGCTTCCTTCAATATCACTTCCTTTACATTATTTTAGTGTTCCTAAGCTTTTTGCATGTATAAAGACGAGAGAAGAAAATTACATCTTTCTTTAGGCTTTAAACTTTATAGTTTACATTTTTTTTAAAATTATGTTCAGTGTCGGCTGTAGTATTACTGAACAGAAGATCTTGTCTCGACCAGCCACAAAGAGACAGAGGAAATGTATGACATATTTTCCGTTGATACAATGCAATCTCCCCAATGTTTCAAACACTATCTCAATGAACCAATTACTAGGGGCTAAAACCAAAATTAACACATTCTAAAAATAAAATATTAATCAGCCTCCAAGTTAAAGAACAACAAAATGCCCGCCCTCCAGTTTTAACTATAACCAGTGGACTTACATAACTACCACCGATTGCATGGGAGAATGAAGAGAGGAAAGTTTTATATTGTGTTTATAAAAAAAATATTTGGAAGCTATAATAGATATCACTCGCCCTCTTTCCTTCATAACAATCAAGATTTCATCAAATGAATAAGTCACAAGAAGTTCAACTCACCGTGATACATCTCTAGACGAGTCAACCGTCATTGCCATCGGTCACCAGTTCCACCATGGACGGCAACACCCCCGATGTTTCCTCTGCTGCGCTCTCCAACTCTTCATCTGAGAGGCGTTGTTTCTTGTCTGTACCTTCGGTGGTGGAGGAGGATGCTTTCCGCTTGATACTGGTTCCAGGGGTTTCTGGTGAGTCCTTGATGAGGGATCTGGTTTTCCTAGGGTGGTACTCTGGCAATGTCTGTAACTTCTCTAGAGCAGTTCGTAGCGGAGTAGACCGACTGCATAGGGAACATCCTTGCTTGGTGAAGCATTAATATCCTTAGTGATGCCAACTTCTCCTTGATACGCAACCATCTCATCTATTTTCTGTATGATACCATTATCATCCAGTTCTTGTTCTTGTGTAAGGGGCACCGATTCTGACACTTCTCCTTCTTGCTCTACGATTGTTGTGTCTACAAAGTTTGACTCAAAATCTGATGTCTGTACATTTTGCGCAGTGTCTTGGGAAGATTCTATCTGTCCAAGATTTGCATTGTCATATTCGAGACTTGTTGTGCTTTCCACATTAGGCATATTGTTCTCTTGGAGAGTAGAGTCGGCCAAAATGACAAATTGGGTTGAGTCGACCACCTCTTGAGTTACCACACTTGATGTGGCGGTGGTGGTGGTTGAAGTGGCCACGTTGACTTCATCTTCCAAAGTTGTGGTGAGATCAGTTGTGCTCTTGCTCGAGTCTACAGTACTGATCTGCTGTAGATTGGACATGTCTCCCGACTCTGTTCTGTTCCCAGTGCTGTCGGGAGTGAGGGCCAGAGTAAAGGACTCGTTTAGAGAATCTTCAGGACTTTGATTACCTCCAACAATTTGTCCTCCTCTGGACTCAAAACAAGCCTCAAGTCTTGAGTTTCCTCGTCAGTAGATTGTCCTTGGTTTTCAGGCTGTGGTTGGCTTGTCGGATTCTGTATCGTCTCTCTGGCGTCTTTACTTGCGTCCTCTGTATCACTCGTCTCTCCCATCATGGCTTCTAACGCTTGCTCCACAGACATCACTCCAGACCTATCGTTGTCCTCAATGGTAGCTGTTTGGGTCTCTAGAGCCAACACGGCGTCTTGAGTTTTTTGAACAACATCTTCATTGCTCAAAGATTCCTCCTGAAATATGAAATTCCCACCGACGGTACAGTCAGAGTTATTATCCTGCTGTAGATAGTTTTCCTGGGCCACCGGGCTTGAAGCATTCCTTACGATGAAACCTGAAGTAGGCATTTCTCCGTAGGAATCGCCAGTTATGACTTCATCGGATATTGCATCTGTTGATGTAACATCTTGAATATCAGATATTTCTGTGCTAGTTTTTTCCTCCACTACCTCAGTAGACGGTTCATCGACATTCATAGTCTGATCTGGAAGAATGGAAGTGACGTTATCTTCTATTGAAGCATCATCCAAAGAAGGTAACGAGGCTATATTTTGGGAAAGCCTTCGCTTCAAATGCCCCTCCCCAGCAGATTTGTAAACTCTTCGCTCCGGCTGTCGTGAAGATCCGTCAGATGACACAATATCCTTCTCTCCTTCATCTTGGCTGGGATTATCTGCAGTAGCAACACTGGTAGTTTCAGCTGTGGCTGGAACGTCTTCTTCTTCTGCAACTTCCTGAACTATGAACTGCAAACCTTCTCCCCCCACAATATTTCCATCAGACACTTGGATCATGCCTCCATTTACAATATTCATGAGAACCTCTTCATTGACTGTTATGTATTGTCCATCCCCACTGTCAAGCAGTATCGGGACATCAGTGGGTAAACCTGCTTCTTTCAACACCTCCATGCACTGACTGACGTTGCTATTTGTGTTGGTAATAGTGTTACTAGTGTTATCAGATTCAGAAACCTGATAAACTACATTATTATCAGTGTTACTATCTTGAGATGCATCCACACCTTCAGCAACTTGGTAAACAACATTTTCTCCATCGGCTGTGAGTGCATTCTCTGCTAGTTGAAAAACCATCTGTCCATCAGCATTTGTACCTTGAGCAGTGAAAAATTGATCACCCACTTTATAAACTATATTCCCATTTCCTCCATCCAAGTTGGTTGCTTCAGCAATTTGGTAAATAACATTTTCCCCGGCAGCGTTGGTAGTGGTCACATTGTTTCCAGCAACATTAAATATAGTGTTGGACTGCAATTCGTCTTTGACCCCTTGGATCGTCTGAGGGGCCGGGGGCTCTGCCCTGGGTGGGGTCAAGACCTTAGAGTTGCCCTGGTTTGTCCCCTGCACCTTGGAACCTGATTGGACACTTGTATTGGGCCTAGCGGTGACATGCTGATTGCTGTTATCAAACTTTATTTCTTGCTGGAGAGCTTCCAGGGCTTTGCGGCTGTTCTCCGCTTCTTTCTGCAGGCCAGATCTGTTTCAGACAAAACCTTTTCTTTGAACACGAGGTTCATGGCTCGCTTTAGTGGCCTGCCCCTTCGTCTCGGAGCATCTGCCATGTACACGGTTTTAGTTTCCGATTTGTTTGTACCTGGAGGCAAGATTGGAATCCTATCGACAACCTCACCCTTGATGCTGATGGTATCTTTGTTGGTATGATCGAGGGTAACCATCTTGGAGGCATCACCTCGAAATGGATTGTGCAGCCGAACGTTTTTACTCACCGTGTGCATGGGAGCACCGCTGGTTTGCTGCTGTTTGTTGAACTCTCCACCAGACAATGATAGCAGCAACTGAGCTGTATCGGTCTTCTGCTGTTGTTGCTGTTGTACAGGGACTGATCTTGAGGCAACCTGATTAATAAAACATAAGAGTGTTTATCATATTATACAAATAAAGGAGAGAAGTTTTTTTTTTAAACTCTGTCCCAATAATATAACACAACTTGCTATTAATTTATATATTGCGATTCAAATTTTAAAACAAAATTGGGTGTTTACACCCAGGGAGCAACAGTTTACTGCTTTAACCTGAAGAAGCTGCCTGTGGTATTTTATCAAAACAATTCCAGCATTCAGGTAAGTGCGGCTACCACTGCTAATTTAAACCATGTGCCCAGTGCTTCATTACAAATGGGTCTTTTATTAAAATTTTAATTAGTATTTAGATAGAGCCCTTTCTAAAACATAGGAATATTAATCTACTAGCTTACACCGACTCTTCATAATGATAAATATATATCAATGTACTATTTTATTTGTTCTGGTTCAAGGAGTAAAAAAAGTTGAAAAAGAAACCAAAATTATTAAAAAGGGAACCATAAGTAAACTAATAAGACACTTTTCGTGCTTTAAAATGTGTAAAAACTAAGGATAAGAACAAAATTAGGTGCACAAGTCAACCGATTAATTTATCTATGTATGTGATGGTCAAAATAATATTATAGTAATAAAATTATTATATATATATATATAAAAGTAAAATATTATTATTATTATTATTATTATTAATGGCCTCATCATCGCTTATAGCCATCCAATACACCCCTTTATTTCTATTTTATTTTCTGAGCAACTACTTTATATACTTATACATGAAGAGGAAGAGTAATTTAATATTATAGAAATATGGAGCAAACATGTGACAAATGTAGTTAGTTTATTAAGAAAATATAAAAATATACAAACATTATTTATTTACTATGGAAAAAGTTGGTAGTAATTATGTAAATTATTTTGCATAAGTTCTGCTTTGTTATACTTTAGATTTTCCCTAATACTAGGAATATAATGGCATGAACATTATTAGTGACAAACAGTTTGTTTATTTAATTTGTAACAATATATTTAAAAAACAAATTCTGGAAAAAGTTGGTAATTTGACATGTCTTTTTCTTATCTAAAGTATCCTGCTTAAATTATGCTTTTTTACAAACGAGATTTTTCTCTTCTTTCACAACTATCATTCCTTCAAGCACTGCTTGAGAAACCTTTGCTCCCCAAAGATTTCTTTAACTTTGAATGCGCTTTTCAAACAACTTGTCACTGGTAGTTTCTTTCTCATTATGTTCTTTTTTAATTTTTCAATACATTGTACTCGTATACCCCCTGTTCAATCCACAGAGGACTTCCTCCTCACAGAATAGGCCATAACCAGGTACTGACACAAGTCCTCAGTCAGACCATTCAAACAGGAAAGAAGGGAATCTTTAACTTTGTGTGTCTTTATATTTTAGACATTTAAAATAACACATATTAATCATTTTAAAATTGTAAAACTTTTGTTACATATTAAAAATAATTAATTTGTCTATTAAATACAGAATATAATATATAAACAAATATATGAAACTCTCATCTATAAATACTCATAATACTTTCTTTTGACATTGTAAGTTATGTGTTAGATAAATCAAGAGAAAATTCTAGCTAGTTATTCATCCCATATAACCCTCTTGCATATCTTCGTATCTACACACTCAAAATATCACTTTGATTTTAAAGTTTACATAGATTTGAATAGAAATAAACACATAGAAATGGGTCCCTCTAATCCTTTTTTTTTTTCAAAGTGAGATTTGTTTATAGCCCTAATACTGCTTATTTGTGGTTCAGAACTAATTATACAACCAAACCCCAGATCAGTAATTTAGCACTTAACTGAATGTATAAATGATAAGTTCTGTAGCTTATAGAAAACTTTCTTAACCCTCAAACGGTAAGGTCCGGGTCGGATACGACCCAAACCACAGTTTTCTTTTTAGTGCGCATGCGCTGTTTATCTCAAGGCCACGGGGCCTCAGTTATCCTTTCTCCCAGTTGTTCTCTAGGCCTCCTAGCTTTGAGGTGTCCGAGGTAAGTGGCATGTTCTTTCTATTTTCATTTACATACGCGCTTGCACTCTCCCGGGTCGGATACGACCCACCTTACTGTTAATGTTATAGATTTTTTTTACGACTTTGACAGAGTTTTTTTCTTTCAGTAATAAAGTGATGGAGGGAAAAACATTTTTCTCCACTCCCGAGGAGATTTTGCGAGAATTGCAACGTCTACAAGAAGAATCTGACGATGAATTGGATGATCATCTTGATGAAACATGCTCAGAGATGAATGACGATATTTTACATAATGACGACAATGTAGACGATATTTTTGATTCAGAAGAGGTAACGGATATTCATGAAACAATCGTATTAAGCCCAGTTGACCAAGATGGTGATAGAAATTTTGTGCTCGGGAAAGATAATGATACAATATGGACAGATAAACCTTTACTTTCGAAATTTTCAAAGGCACCTTCCGCAAACATAGTCATTCATCTTCCGGGGCCTAAGGGCGAGGCGCGAGGGATAACAGATGAGTTAAAGCTATTTTCGTTATTGTTCACAGATGAAATGCTAGACAAAATAGTGTGCCATACAAACCAAGAAATTGAAAGAGCAAAAATTAGGTACAATTCAGTGCAATGGTTCATATCTCCTACTAACGCCATGGAGATCAGAGCTTTAATTGGAGTGTTATATATGAGTGCTTTTTTAAAAAATTCGGGCTTAAACCCTGATGATATGTTCTCCCCCATATTTGGCCCCCCTATTTTTCGAAGTTCAATGACAAAAAAAAAGATTTGATTTTCTCCTCACAAACCTTCGGTTTGATGATAAAGATACAAGGGAAATTCGCAAGTCTAATGACAAGTTTGCTGCTTTTCGTGAAATGTGGAATGTATTTGAAAGTAACTGTGCAAAATTCTACACGCCATCAGAGTATCTCACAGTTGATGAGACACTTCTTAGCTTCCGCGGTAGATGCCCCTTTAAGATGTACATTCCAAAGAAGCCTGATAAATATGGGCTAAAAATTATCTCATTGTGTGACGCCAGAACTTTTTATTTTATGGGAGGCATACCATATGTAGGGAAAGAACGTGAGAAGAAAAAAGGTGATTTATCTTTGCCTACTCAATACGTACTACAGCTCACTAAACCACTGTATGGAAGCAACAGAAATGTGACATCAGACAATTGGTTCTCTTCTTATGAGTTGACTGAAGAATTGAGCAAGAGAAAACTTACCTTTGTAGGGACTCTACGGAAGAATAAACCACAAATACCACCATCAATGTTGTCACATGCGGCAGAGAGGTCTTCTTGCTTTTTATATCAACACGATAAAATGTTGATTTCCCACACACCAAAAAAAAACAAAAAAGTACTTTTGATATCATCCATGCATTTCACAGGGGAAATAAACGAAAATTCTAAGAAACCTGAGATCATAGAATTTTATAATTTGACAAAAGGAGGAGTGGATGTCCTTGACAAGCTTTGTCATAACACAACAAAAAGGAAGAGTCGCCGTTGGCCCATGCGTTTCTTCTTCTTCTATGGAATTTTAGACATTGTTGGAGTCAATAGTTTTGTACTTTACAAATGGAACTGTGGTGGAGAGACTTATTCAAACGATGCAAGATCAAATTTTCTAAAAAACCTAGCATTTGCCTTGACCAAACCATTGATGATAAAGAGGGTGCAAAACAAACATCTTCCGAGGGAACTACGGGCCACGATTAGTAAAGTGTTGGGAATGCAAGAGGAAGAGAAAGTTAAAAGAAAGGAGTTACCATCATCAAGGAAGAGAAGAAGATGTGATTTGTGTGATAAAAATAAAGACAGAAAAGGAAATGAGTTTTGTACACGATGTAATAGATGCTTGTGTGGAGAGCATAAAATGGTAATATGCCCTCCGTGCTATTGTGATATGGACTCTGATGAAACAGAACAGTGATTTTATACTAATCTTGAGTTTTAGAATTGTGATGTTTCATAATAACTTTTTATTTTATTATTAAAATACTTTATATAAAGCTTTTTGAGACTGGAGCAATTTACCCATATTTTGGAAATGAGCCAATTTAGTCTGTGTTTGTCATATTAATTATTAATTTTTTTGTATTTTTCCTTCTTTAATAAATATAGATTCAAGTTTCTTCTTATTATTAATTTTTATATACTTTAACCAATGAAAAATTGACAAAAAATATAAATGGGTCGGATCCGACCCCACCTTACCGGATACGTCCTCAAAATGTACCTTACTGTTTGAGGGTTAAACAAAGAGAAAGGGCTTAATATAAAATCATTAATAATTAACAAACAAGAAATGTCAACTTATTGATACAAACAAAATCCAGCTAAAGTGTTTAGTTTATCGGCATGCTAATATACACAGCATATAGGATTTCTCTTGAAATGCCTCAGGAGGTCATAAAAACACCTGTAAAAATTAAATTAATTGTACTTTTATGTCTATATTTTATCTAAAGATGCACAAGTCAAACAACTCTGAAGAAAATAAGAAAGTAGCCAACAAATTTATTCATACCTTTGCTCTTCAATCTACAGTGTTGGTAGAATTGCACTGAATGACACCTAAGGTGGCAGACTGAACTGTGTTAAGTAAATACCTGGAACGTTGACTTGGCCGCAGTGGAGGTTGTGTTGGAAGTGACTGTGGATGGGGCACTCTCTCCTCCTGAAACTGTTGTCTTCATTCCGGAAGTAGGCACAAGGCTCTGTTGGATACCGACACGCTTCGACCGTCCAACAAATGCTTTTCTGGCTGCGTCGCCTGCAACAATTTGGAGTATTTGGTTTCCTTTCCTATCTCCAGCGAGTGAAACCAGCTCAAAGATTCAATGTTTATGTCCGAGATGGCTCAAATACACCTCAAATCAGAATCCTAGAAAATTGCTAGCGATTTACCAATATATCACACAATATATGTATCTGTAAATTAAGATTTTTATTTTTCAATCATGCTTTAAGATTTGATCAATTCCAACCATCCCTCAGAAAATACTTGTTCAAATCCAGTCAAATTAAGCAATCTAGACTCATATTAGGTTAAATCAATCAAAATTAGAGTGACTTTAATTTCGCTTAAAAAAAATGTTCAAATTAGTTAAGCTTTTAAAAAATTGCAAATAAATAAACAAATTAGGATACAATTAATCATCAATGAATGACTCACTAAAAAAGTGCTCTAATCCAAATAACATTTATTTTAGTAACAAATGCAAGAAAAATATTTTAAAATAATGAATCCAAGAATGGCTTGGAATGGAATGTTTTATGATGATTTTGTTTTTATCTATTTTATTATTATTATTATTATATCTGGATATTATTTGTAAAATGAGCTTCTAAAAATAGGAAATAAAAGATCAAGATATCACTGAAGTTAATTAAATATCAAATGATTCAAACTTGTTAAATTATTGATGTATTCAATTGCTGAGAATCTATTCAATTTAAAATAAGAAATATATTCAACTCTAGTGATATGTTTATTTGCATTGTACTATGCTGGACTGGGTTACTCTTCCAATTGTTTCAATTCTATGTTTAAAAAAAAATCAACAACTTGTAATCAAAATCATTTTAAAAACAAATAATGAACTATCAAATTATTTGATTCTTAAAGCTTGATAGTGCTTAACAAGTGATAAGTATACTTAAATTGATTCTAAACAAACAATCAATATATATAATATGTAGCGAGCTAAATAGACAATTTTATCAGTGACAGACTTTTATGCTGTGAGCAGTAGTTATTTTAATGTAAGCCACAAAATATCTAACTCAAGAATAGTATGAATTTTTTTTTTATCCTTGCACAGGTTTAGATTGTTGAAACCAGTTGGGTTGTAAGAATAGAAATGCTTGTTTAATAATCACTCGTTTCTGGCACGTAAACACATCAAAATGTCATGGCAGTTGTTTTAAATAATTTTGTAGCTTGTGAAATGTGATTCTCTTTCCATTACAAAAACCACAATTTATTTTGAGTTTGTAAGCCTTTAGTTTTGCTATTCAGTGTTTAAAGACATTTAGTGCTAATATTGAGTATTTATAAAATTGTTCTAAGATGAAAGTTTCAGAAGTGAGCATAGTTGAGTCCATTTTTCGGATTGAGAGGGATGTTGGGTATAAGGCACGTTAGATTTTCTATACTATAACAATAATTATTTAGTATCTAGAAATAATGTATAGTTTTTACAAAGCTTATCTCTCTTATTTGGCAAAATAATAGTTACAATATAAATTGTGATTTTCAAGTAGGCATACCAAAGTGATTATTGAATTTGTTAATAATGTTAGCACCGTGTCTTACTACCCGTTTGGGTTATACGCTTAAGTACTAATTACACTAATGGATTAGGAATTGGGAAGGTTGAATTTAGAGGAAGTGAACCCGCATTTGCGTGGAGGGAGAATGGAAAACTATTTAAGAAAAATAACCAGTTCACCCGACCGAGATTCGAACCTCGATCTCCCCGTCCTCGGTGGTCTGGCTCAACACGACTGGCGCGTTAGCCAACTACGCCACCGAGGCGAGTTTGAATTTGTTAATAATATAATGCTTTGTTATTAAGGTAAAAGATTTAACCATAGAAACCAGTAAAATCTCAAATACCTGTCAAGATTCGGCTGATTCGAAGATTTGAGCGGCCCAGTTCTAATTTATACCAAACTAATCTACATCAGAGTCTGATCCAAGACTCAATGTTTATAACTAAACTACATCCAAGCCAGCTCCAAGGCTCACTGTTTATAACTAAACTACATCCAAGCCAGCTCCAAGGCTCACTGTTTATAACTAAACTACATCCAAGCCAGCTCCAAGGCTCACCATTTATACATAGTCTACATCCAAGCCAGCTCCAAGGCTCACTGTTTATAACTAAACTACATCCAAGCCACCTCCAAGGCTCACTGTTTATACATAGTCTACATCCAAGCCAGCTCCAAGGCTCACTGTTTATAACTAAACTACATCCAAGCCAGCTCCAAGGCTCACCATTTATACATAGTCTACATCCAAGCCACCTCCAAGGCTCACTGTTTATACATAGTCTACATCCAAGCCAGCTCCAAGGCTCACTGTTTATAACTAAACTACATCCAAGCCAGCTCCAAGGCTCACCATTTATACATAGTCTACATCCAAGCCAGCTCCAAGGCTCACTGTTTATAACTAAACTACATCCAAGCCACCTCCAAGGCTCACTGTTTATACATAGTCTACATCCAAGCCAGCTCCAAGGCTCACTGTTTATAACTAAACTACATCCAAGCCAGCTCCAAGACTCACCATTTATACATAGTCTACATCCGAGCCAGCCCCCTCCCGTCCCTCTGTTTGTACCTAGTTTACATCCGAATCAGTCCGAAGACTCACTGTTTATAACTAATCTACACTCAAACCAGCTTTAAGACTCACCGTTTATACCGGGTTTCTGCATGTTTGCCGACGCGATATTCAGAGCTTCCTTGCTCATAGCAGACAACCCTTTGACCTAAAATTGGAGAGAGCAGTTAGTTATAGATCACAAGCATTCAAGTGATTGTCCTGTTAGCTTACTCTGCAATTGGGAATTTTCTACAATTTAGGTTTTCTATTTTAATTCAGAATTAGTGATAATTTATTGTAAATAAATAAAATAAAATAAACATTAAAAAAGAAAATATTAAGCTCAATTAAAAGATATACCAGTATATTCAATGGTGGGAAATTTATATAAAGCACCTTATCAGTGAGATATTTCATTAAAAGAGATAGTGAAACAATTTAAATGAGAATGTTCAGACTACAGGGGAACATGAGATAGTAGAGAGATGGGAGGAGCAGGTAACAGCGAGTGTGTGAGAGAAGAATGGACAAGACTAAGGAAGGAAGAATAGTGGAAGAGGAAGATGGAGGCATTTTAGTATCTGACGTCTATTAGCTGATGTTAAGGTACAGCCTTGTGCAGATTGCAGGCAATCAAATTATTACAAATAGCACACTGCCTGTATATCAACAATATTAGTCTACACTATTATTCTGTTATAAAACAAATCTTATCTCTTGGGTCCTTTATTGTATATTCTAAGCACATTAATACTCATATGGGCTGCCCACAAATGAGTCTTTTTAAAGTACCTACAGAGGATAATTAAAATTAATACATTAGTATTTCCTTGTAATCAATATTTATGGCCAGGAGCTGCAAGCTCAACTTGTCAGCACTGACAGTCGGTGCTCTGCCAAGAAATGATTGAGACAAATAGTACCTGAAAGAACTTGGCAGCCTGTAGCAGAGGCTGCAAGTTGTCCTCAGTGACGCTGGTTTCTCCGCAGTACATGAACCACTCTGTCAGCACTGACAGTCAGCGCATTACTACTAAATGATTGAGACAAATAGTACCTGAAAGAACTTGGCAGCCTGTAGCAGAGGCTGCAAGTTGTCCTCAGTGACGCTGGTTTCTCCTCAGTACATGAACCACTCTGTCAGCACTGCCAGTCAGCGCATTACTACTAAATGATTGAGACAAATAGTACCTGAAAGAACTTGGCAGCCTGTAGCAGAGGCTGCAAGTTGTCCTCAGTGACGCTGGTTTCTCCTCAGTACATGAACCACTCTGTCAGCACTGCCAGTCAGCGCATTACTACTAAATGATTGAGACAAATAGTACCTGAAAGAACTTGGCAGCCTGTAGCAGAGGCTGCAAGTTGTCCTCAGTGACGCTGGTTTCTCCGCAGTACATGAATTCTATGAGCGACTTGAGAACACAGAACTGCATGTCCTTCAACACAATCAGGGGGTGCATGCCTAGTTGTCTCTGGAGAATCGTCTGAAACACATTCACTCATTATTACATGTATTACAAGGATGATTCACAAATATTAGAATACTTATATCTCTAACAGTGATCCACAGTTAAGTACATTTTCATGCAACATTAAAAAATTCAGGAGTTTGGCTAAAACTCACCGAGGTCCCTTGTAAAAAGGTTTGAACAATTTTGCTCAATCCAACAAAACACATCTTTATTTGGTTGGACCCATTTAAAAAAAACACTAATATCCCACTTGGAACAAATAAAATAATGTATTTAATTGCAAATAAAAACAAGCTGCCCCATTAATATTTTATGCAAACTATCATATTAGAATTACTGAAGAATCCTTTAATATAGCATACCGTAAACAAAATTACAATGATTTGTTAAATTAATGTACAAGTAACATTTACACCTAGAAATAGATTAATATTTTTTCTTAAGGTTGATTGGTTCCTGTTACACTGTCAAAGAAGCTGCTAACATTGCAACGCCACATCATAGGGGATATAAAATCACCCCAAAAGATAGATCACATAGATTATTTCTCAATCTGTTTCACATATGAAATGTTTATAGGGCCTATTTACAAATATGTATCTTTTAATACAGTATCAATGGCCCATTATTGAATAGTATTTGTAAATGCAGAGTGATCATTAATTTGTAACAGAATTAATATTTGTTATGTGGTTTTTAAGTTTATCACACAAACACACAAATTGTGTTAATATATAAATTAGGCTTTTCATATAGGTAATCTGAAATATTAATTTGTTGAACACTTTCAAAGCTTGGTCTCTTAAACGTAGAGAGCCTGTTTCGCACCAGTGCATGTTCGGCAAAGTCTAGAGTTATAAACAGGGCTCAGATTTTAATTATTATTATTATTATTATTATTATTAGCACCGCGTCTTACTACCCGTTCGGGTTATACGCACTTACGCTAATGTGCAATGGTAGGGTGATCGTGAGATGAAATGGAGGACCTACAGTTTAACGTGGAATCCGAACCACGGTGGAGGCCTGGCTTTCCTCAGATTTTAATGACATGTCATTTTTTTGTTCATCACATAAACATAAACTGTTCATGAACACCTGGTTGTAGAAATGAACATTTTATAAGTAATTTTTAGTCATTTTTGAATATGAAGTCATATTTTCTTAGTGTGCAGGATTTTAAGGCATTCATGTTGAATATGTATATTTTAAAATGAGAAGAGCATGTAGTCAATGAACTTTGTGTTCTTTTTGAGTGTTGGTTGGGGTGAGACACTGCAACTGAGCTGTAGAGGGCTCCGTTGAAGCTATTACTTCTGAAGCAGATAGTTGTAAACCAATGTTCATATTTATCAGAATGCAAGAGTTTGGTGCATGTATATTTGTAAAGTGTGTGTTTTATTTAGTCATGAGATTTATTAAGAGTTACATGACGTGGTTCAATTAAATCCTTTCCTGCGCCGCACAAGTTCTGATAAACAAAATTTACAACGTTTCGGGGATAGTAACCATCACCAAACTCATTTAGGGTGACTAGGGGTAATTATGAAGCACTTTTTCAATCTTTTGATCTAGTTTTTTTTCTATCAAACTTGCCAAACCAACAAATAGACATATTTTCTTTTCATTTTCATTGCCCTTCACAGCTATAGTATCTGTCATTGTTTATATTGCACCAAAATATAATAAAAGATTAAAAACCCCGTCTCATTTCTACCTGGTGGATGGGTTAAATACGAGAGATGCATATCTTTCATAACCATAAGGAGGGCAAATTGCAAGGGTAATAATGAGAAAGAAGAGCACAAGATTGATACACTCAGCTTTTTCCAGGACTCAAATCAAACAATGCAAGTAGTTTTTATTGATTCAAAATGTTGAGTAATTAGTCCACAATGACTTAAATAAAATTGAACTATAAAAAGCATGCATACACACAACACACAGATTTAAAGCCCATATTATAACTTAATATTCATTTGGATAACTAACTTTAAAATAATAACTTTTATTTAAAAAAAAATAGTATATTTAGTCACAATGAAATCACAAAAGACCTCCCAATAAGCGAGGTTAATTATTTTTTGTGTTGTTTTGTTGGCCACTCATTGTTCCTCAACCATAGGCCTATCAATGTTTCTGGGGAAAACATATTTAACTTTATCTCCTGAAAATACCATTAAAGGTTAAGGAAGTTTTCCAATTATATCAGAAATTGGGTCAACAGAAACATCAGTTTCTTTTGTTTTAAAAGTATTCTTGCCATGATCTCACTCTCATAACTTCAATGGCTCCTTTGTCCAATACTTTTTGAATAACAAAAACAAATTTAGAGATACCTCATCATGTTCCTTTTACCTCCTGAGAAACGCACACGCACATAGTCAGTCATCAATATTATAACTAAAGGATTCAGGCAAATCAAGAACCTGAAAATCATTTTCATTCATTTCCTCAAGCATATCAATATTATCACCAATCTCTTTCCATTCTTTTGAGTCACTACTGTCACTAGTTTCTTGAACTCTGGTTTACTTCTTGACCATTTTTCCTCTTTGGATGTTGACATTTATTTAGTTTGATGGTTGGTAAGCTTGCATTTCTCTTCCTCCGTTTTACTCCTCATATGTGACAACTCTAACATGGACACATCTAATTACTTTCTAGTTCTTTTAGGAGCTTCTGTTCATTTAATTTTTTAAGAGGCAAGGTTTCAAAGATGTAAATTGTTCTGATCCAGCTGGTGATGACTGATGAAGTTCCTGGAGTTTCTGTAAGTAAGGGGGGGGGGGGCACTTTAATGTTTACATGGTGTTACAATGGGGGAAGATGGGGTAGATCAAAGTGTTACATAACACAAATCTTATACTCAAATTCTTGTTGAAAAATCATATTCATGTTTACACCTTTAATAAACAAACTTATAGATAGCTTTCGAATATCTATGGCGGTGGCGTTGAAAATACAAGTTTAGCACTTATTGTTCATCAATATTTTGAATGTGTTTAGGTGGCATTGTCTACCTGAGACTACAAACACGAAGCACATTCTATAACACATATTTTCATACAAATTACAATTGCATCGCTATACTCACGACACTAGTTTAGACTTGTCCAATCCACTGACCCCCTCACAGCTTTTAGTTGGATGACGACTGTTTGTAGAGGCGCCTTAATTTATAGGTATAGTTGAGTGCGAATATAAATTTAGATTCCTACTGCACATTACTTTACAAAGGCCGTGAAAAATCACTTGTGTTTATACAAATACAAAAATAATTTCTTCAAAAAGAGGAGACTTGTTCATTGTTTGCGTATAAAAAGCGATGTCCAGAAAAAATAGAGGAAGAATCTCTAAAAGATGTTGTAGTGAAATGGAACTAAGTAAAAGTACAGAATTTATCTCAAGGCCAGTTTGAGGAGTCCCTTAATAGTGTTATTTCTTCGTATCAGCAGCATGTTATGAAAAGTAAAGCTTCAAATATCATTAATTATATTCAAAATTTAAGTGTATTTATGCCTACTATACCTTTTCCTTTGTGATAAATCTGTGTGTGTGTGTGTCTGTATATAAATATACAACTAATATACACCTGCTATGATGAGTGCACGGTCTAAGTTGTCATTCTTTCAGTAGACTAGATGGCCGATGATGGGGAAATGAGGTTCAAATTCCAGTCAAGTCTATTGAGGGCTGCTTTTCCTAAATGGTTTCTCCCTCTCCCTCCATGCAAATGCTGGTAGATTAGGTACCTTTAAAATTCCACCTTACTCATTCCTACTCCATAGAGTAATTAAAATATATGTATATAGCCTGAACAAATATATAGGATAAATAAATAATAACTACTAGACACAACATTTGTTTGGTTGCTATTTAGTATGCATTGTGTAGGGTGGTGCAATCAAATTGTAGTTATTCCATTTAGTTTTTTAGTTCATCTAATGTTGTAGGAATGAGGAAGGTAGGATTTAAACGAACTAAACGTAATAATAGATTATGATCAATCTACCTAATAAAATATTTAATTTTAATGTGTTTTGATTAGTAAAACTAACTACCCTAATTAACATGGAAGGAGAGTAGAAAGCCACTTAGAAAAAGCCACTATAAGTACACATGGTGTCTACTCAACGTGACCAATGAAATTCCCAACTTTTCCCTGATCATTTCCTAAATTTCCTGACTAAAAATTATGTCACATCCTTATAATTCCCCCACCTCCTCCCTCATTTTTCTATTAATCTTTTTTAATGAATAATAATAAGTTTTAAATTTTAAATAAACCATTTTTAAAAATTTGTATTAACATTGTTTATTAGGAATTATAAAATATATTACACAGCTACAAAAAAAACCTACAGTTTGAATAACATTATTATTTACTGTTTTAATGATTATTATATTTCATATTTTCGAGTAAAACCACATTTTCCCAGATTTTTATTGTAATTTACCAAATTCCCGGCTTATTCCCAATCATTTCAAATTCCCGGCTAATTCTCGTTTTCCCGATTTTCCCGGATGGTAGACACCCTGGTACACTTGGCAGGTATTAGAACCCCGATCTCCCCTTTGTTGGTCATAGTCTTTTTTGAGAGTGACGCCAAGATCCAGGATCGGTGGTGAAATGAAACATGAGACTGTGTTGAAACTAAAATTGTAGACTAATCCAAAATATAATTTAGAAAAGTTGTATACCTAGAATTGTTTAAATAGCTCTCTATATGATGATAATATGACTATAAAAAAGTGCACAATATTAAGAAAGATGTCTTCCCCCCAGCATCAAGCATCTGATGTGGGCACTTCAACATCATCATGTAGCGCTACTATAGAAAAGGGCCAACCTAGTCAGCACATAGTAGTGTCGTCTGGCTCTTACTCAGATCGCAAACCTGACATCCATAACATAAATATAGCAGAGGTTTTTCCTCATGAACCTGAGGAAGTTGAACTCAACGTCTTTATGTCTGTACTTGTCTGTCTTATCTGTTTGTATGTGTAGCTACCCATAAATAATAATAATACTCTCTGAAATCATTTATGTTCAGGATTTAAAATGTATTTTAAGAAGTATTAATTCTGAATCCCATCACAAAAACTTTCCTCATATGAAATAATGACATTCACTCTTGGTGAGAAAAGTTATGTAACACAGTTTGGTGGGGGTAAAGTAAGAAAAAAGTGTTACATGGTTCATGGATGACCTCTAAAGCTGCAGTAATATAGTCTATTGTGAACAGGGTTGTTATAATTTTACCCTGCCCAAAAATAACCCCACCAGGGATTTATTAAAAAAACACTTATTATATGTGGCATACAAAGCAAATGTCTGATACATTTTTGAAAATGGTCAGTCATTCTGTTGAAAACCTCTGGTTAAAACCCAATAATAACACAATTTGTATATGGTGTTATACACCAAGTTTTGAAATTACAGATTTTGTACTATAGACTAAGCTATAAAATTTGTTTTAATTGTTTGAACAAAATAATATGTTCAGCTAGCAGCTCACTTGGGATAGTACAATTCTAAGCTACCTATACTGTAATAATGCTAGGCCCTAGAAATAATACTTTGTCAAAAAAGCAAGTGAGATAACAAAAGTTCTTACCTTTTATCTTTAAGTAAAGAAAGTAACAAACCTTTTCTGCATCTGGCTTGCAAGGCAAGTAATTTGATGCATCAGGGTGTCTACTGAGTTGGATAATCCAAAATTGGTGACTTTTTGGTAACCTTTTTTTGACCATAAAATTCCTTCAGTAAATGGTTGAACATTATTTAATGCATATATAGGCATAATGCACTCACACACAACATTAACCTTGTCCTTGGTATCAGGGTAAAAACAATCAGGCAACTTGTGGCTAGTGCATGGCATCATGGGTAGGGGGTGACTTGACATTCAGCGTGTTCGCGATGTTACACAGGAAATTCAAACAACAATATTTTTGTGACTTTATTACCTACTAAAATATTGAAAATTCGTGACTTTTCAGTGACCTTTTTTTACAATTAGTAACTTTTTTGTGACTTTGATGACTTTTGTGACCCAGTGCATGGTCTCCCCTCCCCCTCCCACCTCTTTTCTTCTACACAAACACTCTTTTTTTTCTAACCCGTTAGCTTATAAAATATTGTTGCCAGGAAATACATTGTTGCATTATTGTTTTCCTTTATCATATGTCTTATTACTCCTTTCCTAACTATAGTAAATAAAATGTTTCTTTGGATCCTCAATAATTAATATAGGTATTAGAATTATTGGTTTAATCATATAATATAATACACAATATCTTTTACTAAACTACAAAAAAAAAAAATCAAATTAATATATATATATATAACAATTTCTTTTAAATAATCACCTTATGTTTTTTTCAATCAAAATACAAAAAATTAACATAGACAATCATCTAAAACAACCATATCTATCCTTTTATTGTAATTCAAACACAGCTCTTACAAATGATTAACAAGGTCTTGTTATTATCTCAATTAAAAAATATCTTGAAACTGTTCCTAATGAAATAACATGGAATGATTTGTTCTACACATGTACCTTGGCTAAATCCCATCTGGGAAATAGGCTATGTTAAAATAGTGTGGTTGCTATTTTTGGCATGAAGTAGGAAGTTTTAACGGCATTAATAATATTTACGATTTATTATGGCTCTTACCTAACAAACTTAACCTAACCTTCCACGTTAAAATAAATTTAAATTTTGAATAACAGGTACTGATCAGATAAACAACTTAATTTCTGTAGAAAACAATGACATTATATACGCCATTCACGACCTAAGTTTACTTGGATGACAGCTCAAAAAGTAACTAAAAAATAGTCCCTAAAATATCACTACGCCAACAGCTGATATCTGCCACTGTCACTTGGGACAGCTGTTATGAAAACATATGGTTATGTAGAGTAATGTGATAGTTAACCACAGTAATTTAGGCCAATATTATGCCTCAAAGAATTTTGAAATTGAAATTTTTGAATGACTTGGTGATCTGTAACTTCTCTTCTTTTTTTCTCCTGGAAACTCATTATCAAAAAAACACACAAAAATCTATCCACAAATAAAAAGAACCCCTTATAAAATTTCGTGAGATTAAAGTTAGATTAAACTTATATTTAAGTTTGATAAAAGATAAAAGTTTAAAGTTAGATTAAAGTTAGATTAAAGTAAGATTAAAATTAACCAAATTAGGCCTAATATGTATTCGAACTAAAGAGAAAATATCCGTATACACAAAGTTATTCTTAAAATAATTAGTAATATGATCTAGAATTAAGTTTTTTTATGTTAATACAGAAGCCCAATAATTAAAATAAAAGGTAATTTAACTTAGTTATAAATTATTATAAGTTAGAGTAAGGCGTGGACCTAGCAAACTAGAGATTTAATTTAAAGTTAAAAATATGATAAACGCGCACAGTAATAAATTCTATGAAATATATTTAAATTAAACAAAGTCTTAATATTTAATTGAGGTCGTCCACAAAGCTTATTTATCCTTCTATTCAAATTAAAATAATTATTATTCCGAGCACTTTCACAAAAGGTCTAACAAATATGGCTTTGAAATGGCGACCAACGAATATTAGCCATGTGGTTGATGATGACGCGGACAAGTTGTTTAAAATGGTGTATCCTCGCAGCAGACGATTATATTTTATTCAGTTAAATATTTCTAAAAACAATAAACTAATAATAAAATAGTTAAACATATATAAAATAAATTACAAATATTTTAATCTTTACCAAGTAAATACGATGCCTGTATTAAAAGGTATTAATGCATGCACTATACAACACATCATAGATAACATTCCAAAATAAAGAATAGGTACTTTTAATATATGTTTAAAATATTGTTTCGGATTGGGTAAAAAGAAATTGTTAAAAGTAATGAAATAATGTGAGAAAACTTAAGTTTAAGTTATTTTAAATGTAAAATATAACATGTAATTAAAAAACTTAACATTCATAACAAAACAGTGTTCTTTTACAAGTGTTGGTAACCTAAAACCTAAACATATGATTTTTGAACTGTCATCCAGGTAAAGACCTATCGTGAATGAATTATACACTGGAAACGACCAGGGGTCAACATTATAATGCAAAGAACATGAATCTACACAAAAAATTAGTCAATTTGCCTATTTACATTTCTCTTGTGATTTTAGCGAGTTTTGTTTTGATAGTATAACTACTCTAAATTATCAAACTTTATCAAACCTTATTAAGATAATTTTTAATTTCTGATGTTTCCATTGAATAGAACACATTCTTGAAATAAAAGGCTGAAGACTTTTGTAATATTGATTTGTTATTCATGAATAGTTTACATTTAACTGATTCATGGAGTAAATAATGATAACTATATTAACAGTTAAGTTAGCAATGCTATGTTGTAAATAGAAAACATAAATTATTTGTTTTAAAGTGATGTAAAGTGCAACTTTTTTTTACAATATTTGACTAGGCTATAGTAATTTTTGTGATGGATTCAGCTGACATAGGGGTGTATATCCAAAGTAATACCAACATCAGTTTAAACATAACTGTCCAGAAAACTTGTAATTTTGACAAGGTTAGTCAGGATTTAAGTCATGCGAACTTCAGGTTGGTACTAAATGTTAATTGAGAATAAAGGAAATGTGATACAAACCTCAAAATATGGACTGCATGCAGCTAAGACAGCTCGATGTACTCTCAATGTGTGTGTGTTGCACATCAAAGTGACATCAACTAAAGTCTGGTGTTCCAAAAGTTGACCAAGTCGAGTGACTAGGTGAGTGGGATGTTCTTCCCATTGCACCATAAATCTAGTTCCACCCATGATGGATTATAAATGTTGATGTACCTGCAACGAAAAATACGTGTCATTCCATTAGGCTTGCTAGATGGGAGAAAATGGTTCTTCCATTTTAGTGCTTGGCTACTGCAGCCTATTCTATTTGTCAACCACTAAACTGTTCAAAACTGTGAACATATAATTTGATGTCAAAATTAAAAATCACATATTGGCTAGGTGATCCAATAATAGTTATAACAACACTATTGACTGTAAAAGCTAAATATTTGCTTGATAACAATTTATTCCCACCAAATTTACGATAGAAGAATTGAATTAAAATTAACTAAATAGGTAAATAAGTAACAACCACTTCCATTAAAATTATATTATACTGTAACTAGATAAAACAAAAAAGTAACTGTATATTACCTTTACCGATAAGTTTACATTTATTTATGTAAAACCTGTTTCAAATAAACAATAGTAAATTCTATAACCGAAGTCGCCATTTGCAAGCTCATTGTAGAACATGGCCACTAACGCCCTCTTTATGATTTTAACGAAAAACAAAAAATTAGAGAGGAGTTTTGTAACGATAGATTTATAAAATAAGATATGAGGCCATCTTGTGACTAAAATATTATTTTTATTGGTGGTAAATAATTGATAGAAAGAAACTTTACAAAAACATGAAAGAAAAAAATAAGTGTTGGTTTTAGGGAATAGCACGCGTATAAAATTTAATGGAGAAATTGTTTGAAAATTTATCAGGTAAAATTGATTTTAAAAAGGTATTTGACATAGTGTAAAATGCTATTTATACATTATATTTAGTAAATTGGGTGGGGTATGCTACTGAGGGGAAAAAGGTAACGAATATATATAAAGACATTAGATAAATTTTCTAGAAATTTGAGAATAAACTTACTGCTCAATCATGAATCTAAACAAATATGTTTTATTTTATGAGATAAGTTTAATAACTGTGGACGTCCACTTATGTTGAATCTTGAACCATGTTTTTCTCATTTGAAAAAATAAAATAAAAAGCTAATATTATTTTGGACTAATTGAACCACCAAATATTGATGAAACATTATCTGACTGAGTCGATTTTATGAAAATTTCAACTATTTATTCTTCTGTGAATCTGTCCTGAGACAGGTATCTATAAACTGAACATCTTTCTTTTTTTAGGTCCTTAGAGTCTTCTTTCATACTTTTGTAGCCTCTTCCTTTCCTGATATAATTATGTTAGTATACCGATTACTATTTATAAGAGTTTTAAAGATTTTGACTAGCTGTGACAATACGAAAGCTAAAACTAAGATTTCCCATGATAATTAGGCCTAATTTATCTTTATTCAGCGAGTTTTAAAGATTTAACGTTGAAATAAAAACCATTAAAAGCCTACTTATATAATTTTAAAAGTAGTCCTAGAGTATCACAATTATTATTTTTTAAATCATAAAGTAGTGTACCACCACCCTTATCCTCTCATAGATAAAGGCTGGTGCACAAATACAAGTTAAATATAAATGTAAAAAAAAAAAAAAATTACAACAAATGATAATTGCAGTGGAGCCGATAGGACAACATATGACGTATAGGCCTCTCTCTCTCTGGCCTATACAACATTTTGATTCTCCATGAACTCTCCCCCAGTTATCATTAGCTGAAAGATATATAGAGTACACCGGGTAGAGGACGAAAATGCCTATATTTCTTATTTGTATACTCTTAGTTAAAGAAAAATATTTGCATGAGGTTAACATCTATTTATTATGAAATATAACAATTAATATTAGTAAATATATATATTTTTAGGAACAATAATCATAAGACAAATAGATAAATATGTATATAAAAATTGGGTTATGCCCACATTACTAAAGTTGTCCTCATGACAAGTGTCCAAAATTGAATACATGAATACAAAAAAGGTCTACTATACGGCCCCTTAGGGTCTCCGCGGCAATCCGCCATACAGCAAAGTTAAGACTTAGCCATTACAGGGCAATAGTTCAAAAAACAACAAATGGGATACTTAAATAACAAATAACTGGAACACATCAATTGACAAAACGTCTCCCTGCCATCAAAATTAACTATCGCGCAATAAGAGACAATCTACAATTAAATTACAAGTCAGTAAATACAAAATTACACAGCCGGAAGGGCAATGAGATATATTTCCTCTCATAGGCAACACGCCATGCGTGGCCTTTCAATGACACACAAAAGTTACGTTAGTCTACTGTGAATATTATTTATTGAGTCAGATGGGCTATAAAACAAGATTCCTTTAAATATACAACACGCTTCTAGGCTGCTTCTCATGCCAAGCCGAGTATACTTTTCTACGTAATCCATCATTACTCAAAAAGGAACTAACTCCAAATATATACTATTAACCATTTAAATCAATCATGGCAATATACTCGCGTCCAGAGGGGACTTTATTTACTCTTACAAAAAAACCATAAATTTAGTTCATGATTGTATATTTTAAATTAAATTAACATCGAGAGTCCAAAAGGGAATTTTGAATTACAATGGCCAAAAAAGAATTTATACCTTATTCTCATCCTATCTCAATACGTGTCTCTCGACACGGTTGAATCAAGAAGTGAAGTTTAACATGAATAGCACCAGTATATAAACGATTATTCTCTGAGAGGGGGGGAACAAAGGGGGAAACAGAACATAGTAGAACACAGACACGGACCAGAGGGAAGGGGTGGTAATTCACGGAAAAGAACATACTACAAGCGTAGAGAAGCGACTAGAACAAACTTTTCTTCCTCACGTAGTCACTTCCACGTCACTATATTCCCAGGATGCATTGGGCGGCTCCGCGTTCAGTTCGACACGCCTTCCCTCGTTTCAGTTTTAAGTCAACACTTCGGCGAGGACGTAGTGCTCGGGGGGGATAATCGGCCAGTGAGACATCATACGGTGAATGGGGCGTTTGGTGGGTAGATTCCAATGTTTATTTCTTTTGGTGTTGTTGGAATAGTGTTCATTAGCACGACTTGATCTTCAATTCTTGTAATGTTTATGACGATAAACGTTACAGTAGATTTTTTTAAACGTAGGTATTTTTATAAATCATCTACAACTTAAATAAGCTTTGCTAGTCACGAAAATGGTCTGTAGGAGTCTTCCTGCCAGGATTTAGATTAGAATAGTCCGTGGTTGCATATTATGTCTATCTAAAATAGGAAAAAGCAAGTCAATGCTTTCAACTTCTTAGAGGAAGAGGGGAAGTGCTATCAGTATCAGTAGACAGTAGATAAACAAGAAGACTGGCCAGGCGAATTCATTTATTCCTTCTCTTTCTATTTTGTTCATTCGTGTTTAAATGTTATTGTGCTTATATTGCTTATGTGCATCAAATTAAGATGTAACCAGTTAAACCCATTAAATCTCAATACAATCAATCTCTCTAGGTGTTCTGAAACTAAAAAAATTACCACGTGACAAGGACAACTTTAAGAACACAGGAGAGGTATAGAGGTAATGAAATACCTCCCAGTTAATAGGTGGGCAAGGGAGTTCTCCCCCAGGAAAATGTGAAATTTGAGCCAATAACTGGTCCTTGAATCGAAGTTATAAGCAACTGTATTTTCAAATTTAGGCCCTATTTGAATGATGACTCTTTCAAGTTGAGTATTACCGGTATTTGTTTTGACACTCACCATCATTGGGTGTAGGAAAACTTAACAAGTTTAGGCTCATAAAGACTCCAGGCTTTACCAAATGATTAACTTTACATTACCAACCTTCCTAAGGATACTAGTGTCTAGTAATAAAAGCCTTATAACTAATAGACAGTGACAATGGCGCTACTAGCTACTAGTCTCTTGAGAGTACTGTGGTACATAGTAGTAATTATACAATATCTCGACTAAAGATATAGATTTGCCACAAAATTCCCCATTTTTAAGCCCCCCCCCCAAACATTGTGTGTGTGTGGTGTATGTGACATCCCCATTCCACTCCGGATACCCGACTACTAATAATGCTTTAAAATTAATAATAAAATAATTATTTTTTCCTGTTGACATTGAAGGCATTTTCAAATTTCTTAGAAACAAATTATTTTTAGTACTAGATGGGGTACCAGATTATATTTTAAATACATATTAATACTTGCAATATGTTTGTAGTTGCTCAAGTTTGATCAACATGAAAAAACAGATGGTTTCTGAAGACTTAATTCTTGGCTTGCTGTCATCTATACCACGATTTTGGTAGTAATAACTATATGAACGGCCTTTCTCTATTTTGGTTAGATACTGGAGGAAAAAAGGCCTTTCAAATGGTTCTTTCTACCAAAACTGAGGTATATAAAATATATCTAACAGTGATACAAGTTTTATCATATCAATATTCTTGATATCTTTTTTTAAGCATAATATCTTACTACTTGTTCAGGTTGTACTCATATGAGTAAGGGATGAGTAAAGTTGAATTTCAAGAAAGTTTACCCGCATTTGAATGGAGTAAAAACAATTTTGGAAAAACCACCCTCAGTACACCCGACAAAGATTCAAACCTTGATCTTGTCATTGGCAATATAGTCTAACACAAGAGCGACGCCTTAGTCCATGTGGCCACCGAAGCAGGTTTTGATATAACTCATTCATAACACTACTTCAGAAAAAACACATGTCTGAAAATTGGGTGCCTTAAGGAACTATTTGTAGTTTGATGCGAAACCATCTTTCAGCTTTAAATTCAAGAATATCAGAGTGGCGTGAAATGAATCTAAAGCAGGGTGGAGTTTATTCAACAGGGGGGCAATACCCCCTTTCACTCCCTGTTTTCATCGCCACTGAATGCAAATGGTGTAACATTGCAACATGTTACATCATACTACCCCCACCCCCATCTTAAGCGTCACGCGAAGGTTTCCCTCAAGAGGCATACTACCCACTCCATATGAAACCTCAATAGTAATAAACTTCCTGCAATAGTAAGCTTCTCTATTGTAGTCCTATATAGACTGTCTTTAATCTGTACGAATTCAATCAAGAACGAAAACTCCCCACAATCACAAAATGTTCATGTACTTACCACTTGTATTTCTTCTGGCTAGAACAACCTTCAAGACGGAAAAGCCACCTCGCGTCCTAAGTCGATGAGGAGGTTAGATACCAGCCGCCGTGCGCCAACAGCTGAGGTTCCGAGCGGACAGGTCAAATCGGAACCGAGACCATCAACTAAATGGAACTATCCTGGTGTCCGGCGTGCAAGACGAATCCAACCTCCAACTTATCAGTTGATGTCTGTTAGTCACCTCCACCAACCAACGGGTCTTTAACACCTATGTGGCTCGTGTTGGAGGTAGCTGTCCAATCCTAGACTAGTCAAGGATTACGTGACCGTCTGGATGTTTAAAATATGACCGTTGAAAACCATCGACCCATGTTAAATTCCCCCCTTCATCCTAAGCGACTAGAAACACTATTTAAACTTTGCGGTTCTTAAACTCGGTGACTATTATAATTCTACACCTTCAAGAGAAGCCATGTCTTAGACTATTCTATTTTGATCGCCGTCTGAGAAAGTCCTGTCCTGGACTTGGACAATGCACAGGATGATGACATATTGTGTTGTACTTTTTTTTGTGAAGTTCATTTAATAGACATGAATTATGGCTAGTTCAATTTTGAATTAATGTTAAGTAAGATTTTGGAATAAGCCAAACTAAGCGTAAATTATTTACAATTTTTTTTATGAGACAGTTAAATTGTTTTGCCGCCACTTGGGCACTAGTATCAGTGAAGTCACGTATATATTAGATGGCCACATTTATTAACTTGTTATGTTAGTAGTATATAATTTAATTTGACAAAGTTTTGATCACCAAATAAATGTAAATTCCTCCTTTTTTTTGTTTAATGTTTTCATATTTAATTGTTGTTTGAATTAACGTAAAGTTAGCGGATTGTTTGATTTAGACTAAATAATTTTCCAAATTATTTAATGAAATAACTTGTGGTTTATCTAATCAATTTGTATGTCATAATTTTTTTTTTTTTTTTAATTTAATAGTCCCGCGGGAGTTTGACTAAGTGCCGGAAAGCCAAACTCTCGTGTTTATATTAACATCTGTGTGATGTTAAAAAAGTAAATGTAACCAGTGGCGCAGGAACGTTTTTATTTAGGGGGTAAAAATAACCCTGTGCTCTTATAGGGGATAATATTTTTGAGATAAAAAAAATAACAGGAAAATGTAATACAGCTGTCCCTCACACTACGTGAGTGATTGGTTCTGATACATAATCGCATTTTAACATGAGTGATATAGGGATTACTCCAAAGGAAATAAAAACCTAAAACTTGTAAGTTAATGAATTTTTTTAATTTATATAACTAGTACAATGCATTAGGTAGCCTACACCTATTGTCAATCTTTAATCCCCTGAAATTTGTAAACAAACACAATTTTTAATCAATGTATCTAATTAATACAATGTTACAGGTACACTTACTGTTAATCTTCAATCGCATGATAAACTAACTGGATTTGGCAAATCTGGTTTATCACTATCTTGCTCTTGACGGTAGGCTCTTGCTCTCTTGACGGCACTTGGACGGGAAGCTCTTCATCTCTTGAAGGTCCTGGAACGGTAAGCTCTTGATCTCTTGAAGGCCCTGGGACGGTAGACTCTTGCTCTCTTGAAGGCCCTTGGACGGTAAGCTCTTGCTCTCTTGAAGGCCCTTGGATGGTAAGCTCATGTTCTCTTGACGGCCCTTGGACGGTAAGCTCTTGTTCTCTTGACGGCCCTTGGATGGTAAGCTCTTGTTCTCTTGACGGCCCTTGGACGGTAAGCTCTTGCTCTCTTGACGGCCCTTGGACGGTAAGCTCTAGCTCTCTTGACGGTCCTTGGACGGTAGGATTTTGCTCTCTTGAAGGCCCTTGGATGGTAGGCTTTAGTTCTTCGAAAGACCCTTGGACGATACGCTCCTACTTTCTTGAAGATCCTGGGATGATCCTTTTGAATGCCCTGGGATGGTAGGCTCTTGCTTTCTTGAAGGCCCGGGGATGGTAGACTCTCTTGCTCTCTTGAAGGCCCTGGGACGCTAAGCTCTTGCTGGCATGAGGGCCCTAGGATGGTAGGCTTTGATTTCTTGAAGGCCCTTGGATGGTAGGCTTTAGCTCTTCGGAAAACCCTTGGACGGTACGCTCCTGCTCTCTTGAAGGCCTGGAATGGTAAGCTTTTGCTGTTGTGAAGGCCCTGGGTGTTTAGACTGACGATTTTCAATTTCTTTTGGTGAAATGTTAAGACTCAACTGATGGGCAGCATTTCCCCTCTCTCTATAGAGTTATTTGTAGCAAGCCAAAGAACTCTGGATCTCTCTGGCAACTTTGGTGCTTCTATCCATGTTAGGGTCATTCTCCTCAATGATTCTAATTGCACTGTCAATGTGCTTAAATAAATCAGCAAATTGTTTTGTTGAAAGTTGTTTAATAGGCTCAACAACATAAGGCTCTTCCTCTTCATTCTTTATGCCTTTCTCCATTTCTAGAAGATCTTCATTGGTGAATTCTGTTGAGTGGGATTGGAGCAATTGATCCACATTTGCCTTATCTATGTCGCCAAATCCAACATCTTGCTATATCAACAATGTCATGTCTTGAATTGGAAAGCTCGTGGTCAGGATCAAAATCATGGGAATCAGAAACTTTAGGCCACACATTTTTCCAAACTCCCTTCATACAGGACTGTTTAACTTCTGCCCATGCATATCCAATGTTGTCAATCCCCCCCCCGACACCAACACTGTACAGTAAAGATCAACGCTTTCACTGGAATGTGTGCACACAAGGTCACACCACCACATCACAGGATGACTGCGAAATTCCAGCTGGCCATGCACTATTTTTGTATTTATTTGAATCGTGTTATAGCGAAAACGTGTAGAGTGATATCACATATAACGAGGGATACCTGTATTTAATGGTCCCACTGTGCATTTTTCTCATTTATTTTAGTTATTCCAAATATTATAATTAATACATACAAAATATATTAAGGGAAATGTTATCTGATACAGCTCAACTAAAAATTATGAAACACTGAAAATTAAAGTAGATTTCCATAGCCCTTTGCCCTATATTTGTTACAAGCTATAAAACAACTAACTAGTTTTGCAATTTCAATTTTGTTGAGTCTCTCAGGTGATTTAGTCTACATTGCCTCATCGTGGAGCAAAGATAGATTTTTATTCATACAAGCAATCAAAAACTTCTTTCTGCAGTAGCTGATGTAGCTGATATAACTATCAGAGTTTTCAAAATCTCTTCAGTGTATGTTCCAAGCACATTTTATTTTTATTATGTTAACATAGTGTGAACATTGTATCTTACCTCAATAAGATGTTTACATTATCTAAAAATTTTACTATATTATTTTAGGGGGGTAAAAATGATACTTTTTACACCCCTCAATTATTTGGGGGGGTAAAATTTACCCCCGTGCCCCCTAGTTCCTGCGCCACTGAATGTAACTAAGTCTGTATTCAATGCGATGAAGCAGACACCTTTATAATTATGTCAAAGTAGCCCATCAGGCTCTTTATTTTTTTATTCAAATAAATATCAGTCTAGATATTGTAACGTAGGGCGTAGGGCTCATCGCGTTGCGAACCATGAGTTCTTTTTAAGGATATTGGGATATGTTGCAGGATAAATATTAAAATACTCGATCACCCAAGGGTTTAATTATTAAAAAAAACACATGAAAAAACCATTCACAGAATTCCATATACAAATAAAAAAACAAACAAAAGTTCCGTCGCCAAGGTAATAGTCTGAAATTAATAAACAAATGAAACACAATAAATAGAATCAATTAATGATAGCTAAGCAGTCTCGTTACAATATTTATAAACTTATGGTTTGTTTAAATAGTCAAACATTTTAGGTTGTGTTTTCAATATTCACTGTTGTGAAGCTGACAGTGTAGTTTGGTCGAGTTGTTGTCTCTTCAAGACAGACCAATTTGACGCAAATATTACATTTGATGTGGAAAACTTTCACATTAAGACTTTGGTATGATTTCCAACATGCTTCTGATGGATATTTTTGGCCATGTAATTTATTGTTTCAGTTGTTATTATGAATAAAACATTTCTACTGTTATCTAATTGTTGCTAATGTCTTGCTTTCTTTGTCATTTAGCTTACCTCCCACCTTCCTTTTAGTTTAGTGTGGCCGTAGCTAAGAGGTAGTAGAGTGGGTGGTAACAATGGTAGAATAAAACATCATTCATCAATGTTTGTGTGTTATCTCTGCGCACCAAATATTGTTTGATGATGTTTACGATTTGGAGAGAATAAGATATGGAAACGAAACAACTGTGTTTCAGTATCCACAACACAACCCACACAGTTCAGGATTCATCTAATTTCCCCTCGTCACAAGGTCCATCAGTCACTGCTACCAACTGTGACAAACCCAGAACTTGAGATTGCTCCTTATAGAATCCTCAAGTTTACTATGAAGGACAGGATTAGGAGTAAGGAACACGAAAGTTATATTCACACGTTGTAAATAATGCCAGATGATTCATTTTTCTTATTAACATGGTTTATTTAAGAATAAATAATGATAGCATGTAGCTGTTTTAGCATCTACATGCCATATATAGGCTCATATGAAAACAAAGAAAACAAGTTTGACATTTTACAGTTTTTCATAAGAATTTGTTTTGCTGTCGGTACACATCACTTCTGAAACATTTGTATTATATTATGTTAATGGCAAGGAACTTGGGTCACGCAGAAAGCAAGTTACAGAAAAGTCGTTCAGAGCAATGACTGGATGTCATTTGTATTTCATCAACACAAAGAAACAACAAAATAATAAAAATATAATATATTATTGCTAGGTGTTTTAAATCATCCAATGATAAAGTATTTCTTGTCTAACAAGCGACTAACACATAGCAACGACTCCACACACGTCTAAGTCCTGCTCTTCATAATATGACATAAAGAACTTAACAATAATATCCAACGCAAGACATAGCAGTCAAATATAAGCTAAAATAAACCGAGGTGTCCATTTTTACACAATAACAGTTCTTATCATAAATAATAGTTATGAGTAAGATTTTATTTACTTCTACATAATTATTTCAAAATTGTTTAGTTTATTAAATATTTTATTTTTACTCAAAAACCTTTTAAATATAATGTTTAATAACAGAAACACAACAAATGCAGGGCTATAATAACATAATTAATGTTTATGTACAACATTACTAGTGACAACAGACGTCGTTTGTTAAACACATCAACATATCGGCAAGTCCGGCCAAAGGGTTGAATTATACGGCTGTTTTATACAATAAAATACTTTATTAATATTAAATTCAAAGTTGGCACAATCATAAATGTTATTATTAATACAAACTAATCTATAAAAGTTGATTGGGGCGGCCATGAGCCAGTCTTTATATACAAACATGAGCATGGACCAATGATAATTCCTGTCTCACGTATATAGCATTATCTCTTTAAGTAAAACCTCTTTTCACTTTTTGAGGAAGTTTGTGATATATATTTGTAAGAAGGTATAGGAAGGTGGATAGAATACATTTAAAAGGGATGAACACAATATGGCTGTTACAATAAAAGAAGAACACAGTTCACACTTTGCATTGCTGCCACCGGACCAATTTCCTTTTTCTCCCTTTTGTGTTTTCTTGGTTTCCTCTTTAAGGAAGTTGGATTGCGCGTTTCACACTCCTCCTCGATGAGTTCTGACTTTTTTTTTTAAAAGAGGCAGCCAATTCTTTGTAGAGTGGTGGCAATGTAAAGTCTGAACCATGTTCTTCTTTTCATTTTAACAGCCATATTGTGTTAGTTCCCTTTTATTTGTTTTTATCCACCTTTCTTGCACCTTCTTCCAAATGTATGTAGGATTGTCATAAGTATGAAACATATCATTAGTCAGCATTTAAATAGTTACACACATGCACCTTTTCACAATATGTTTGTTTAGACCATTAGTAGCTCTTGGGGACTGAATAATCTTTGAAAACAGAATGAGGAGGTAAATTACTAGAAAATGCACTAGTAGGAGTGTGCGAAGTCCACTGTTTTAATTTAAAGCGAATTTGAGTCACATATATTAAATATACTTGAAAATATACCATATTGCTCACAATGGCAGTAATAATTGAACTTAGTTGATTATTTTAGCTGTCAATATTTTTGACGAAGCTTTGTAATTGTAAAAGCCATTTTTTTTTAAAAAGCAAAATCAAAGTTGCGCACAAGGAAAGTTATAAGTAATACAAAACATTTCCAATGTACCATACCAAGAACTAAACCCCGGTCTCCACATCAGGGTGGAATGAAATAATTCAACCGGGTCAACTGGTAGCTCCATACAGTAGTAGGGGGAGGGAGAGTTGTAGCTCCATACAACAGTAGGGGGAGGGAGAGTTGTAGCTCCATACAATAGTAGGGGGAGGGAGAGTTGTAGCTCCATACAATAGTAGGGGGAGGGAGAGTTGTAGCTTCATACAATAGTAGGGGGAGGGAGAATTGTAGCTCCATACAATAGTAGGGGAGGGGGAGTTGTAGCTCCATACAATAGTAGGGGGAGGGAGAATTGTAGCTCCATACAATAGTAGGGGGAGGGAGAGTTGTAGCTTCATACAATAGTAGGGGGAGGGAGAATTGTAGCTCCATACAATAGTAGGGGAGGGGGAGTTGTAGCTCCATACAATAGTAGGGGGAGGGAGAATTGTAGCTCCATACAATAGTAGGGGGAGGGAGAGTTGTAGCTTCATACAATAGTAGGGGGAGGGAGAATTGTAGCTCCATACAATAGTAGGGGAGGGGGAGTTGTAGCTCCATACAATAGTAGGGGGAGGGAGAGTTGTAGCTCCATAAAACAGGAGGGGGAGGGAGAGTTGTAGCTCCATAAAACAGGAGGGGGAGGGAGAGTTGTAGCTCCATACAATAGTAGGGGAGGGAGAGTTGTAGCTCCATACAATAGTAGGGGGAGGGGGAGTTGTAGCTTCATACAACAGTAGGGGGAGGGAGAATTGTAGCTCCATACAATAGTAGGGGAGGGGGAGTTGTAGCTCCATACAATAGTAGGGGAGGGGAGTTGTAGCTCCATACAATAGTAGGGGGAGGGAGAATTGTAGCTCCATACAATAGTAGGGGGAGGGAGAGTTGTAGCTTCATACAATAGTAGGGGGAGGGAGAATTGTAGCTCCATACAATAGTAGGGGAGGGGGAGTTGTAGCTCCATACAATAGTAGGGGGAGGGAGAGTTGTAGCTCCATACAATAGTAGGGGGAGGGAGAGTTGTAGCTCCATACAACAGTAGGGTGAGGGAGAGTTGTAGCTCCATCAACAGTAGGGTGAGGGAGAGTTGTAGCTCCATACAACAGTAGGGGGAGGGAGAGTTGTAGCTCCATCAACAGTAGGGTGAGGGAGAGTTGTAGCTCCATCAACAGTAGGGTGAGGGAGAGTTGTAGCTCCATACAACAGTAGGGGGAGGGAGAGTTGTAGTTCCATACAACAGTAGGGGGAGGGAGAGTTGTAGCTCCATAAAACAGGAGGGGGAGGGAGAGTTGTAGCTTCATACAACAGTAGGGTGAGGGAGAGTTGTAGCTCCATACAACAGTAGGGTGAGGGAGAGTTGTAGCTCCATACAACAGTAGGGGGAGGGAGAGTTGTAGCTCCATACAACAGTAGGGGGAGGGAGAGTTGTAGCTTCATACAACAGTAGGGTGAGGGAGAGTTGTAGCTCCATACAACAGTAGGGGGAGGGAGAGTTGTAGCTCCATACAACAGTAGGGGGAGGGAGAGTTGTAGCTCCATACAACAGTAGGGGGAGGGAGAGTTGTAGCTCCATACAACAGTAGGGTGAGGGAGAGTTGTAGCTCCATACAACAGTAGGGGGAGGGAGAGTTGTAGCTCCATACAACAGTAGGGGGAGGGAGAGTTGTAGCTTCATACAACAGTAGGGTGAGGGAGAGTTGTAGCTCCATACAACAGTAGGGGGAGGGAGAGTTGTAGTTCCATACAACAGTAGGGGGAGGGAGAGTTGTAGCTCCATAAAACAGGAGGGGGAGGGAGAGTTGTAGCTCCATACAACAGTAGGGGGAGGGAGAGTTGTAGCTCCACAGAAACATTATGAAGTTAAGTGATGGGGTCAGTTTTCAAGGGTGCAAGTCTAAGCTACATTTGGTTTCATGGAATGTTAGATGTGAGGGGGAATTGAACAGTATTAGCTTAGGAGCAGGATGGAGAACCCAACTTGGTGAAGTTGGTTGATTTCTAGACACTGCAATCAATTTGAAAAAAAAAAAGTATTATTCTATAAGGATCTTTAAATGTAAAATGTGTCCAGTAATTTAGTTTAACAAACTTACACTCCTCATCCTGTTCTCTTAGACTAGGTAGTGGCACCAGACTAAGGCAAGGGTAGTTTGTGTTGTCACCACTGACACCGGTCCTCAACTAGAACTGTAAATCTGTAAAGTCTTATTTTGCGGTATTTTGATTTCTAAAGACATTGAGCTTTATTTACACAGCTAATTGACAGATAAGTACACACACACATATAAACTAACCATTAGAAAACATAAAAGCAATTTAAAAAGAGCAAAATTGCACTCAGTCTAGCTATTAATACTATATTACAATATTACATTAAAAAATACTAGAAAATATGGGGGAAATTGATTGAAACTATCGGAGTAGACAGTGATTCATTACTTTCTATCTCTGAGAATATTTTTCTTGGAGATATTTACTCTAGCTGAAATTAAAACATAGTAGGTATGCTTGAGAAATAAATAATACTAATCTCTGGAATTAAATGTATCACAAACTTAATATGGAACAATTAAATGTATCAACATGACTGAATTAGTTGTATCTAGCCAGGATTTAAACTGTACAGCTAGGAGCGATGTATAGAGACAAGTTTTTTAGAGGGAACATTAGCTTTGAAAAGTTGGTGAGGCTGTTTACAGGTTTGAACAAATCTTGTGTTGTTTTTCCGACGCAATCCCCATTTTTGTGGACCAAGGGCAACCATAAATCAAGCAAGCACTGAGCTTACATATAATAAACATTTTAATTATATTTCTCAAAATTACAAAAATATTATTAAACTGAGCACAAAGTATTAAAAAATAAACTGAATGAAGTTGTTTGAGGTTCTGTTTAATTTTAAAACAAAGGAGAGTTTATCAGCGGTAATAGATACTTTCCATGTTGCACACAGCTGAACAAAAAAAAAGTGTATTGTTGTAATGGGATAACGAAACTTGCCCTGGAGCAGTTAGGCCCACAGCACATTGGACGCAGCACAGGCACAGCTGAGGAGCAGTATAGGAATAACTCTGTCGCGCTTCGGTCTGGTTGTAGTAGTGGTACAGTTTTCCTGTGTCCTCTGCGCCTCTATCATGTAGTTTCGTCCAAAAAGTGTAGTATTGCGATGAAACATCTTATCCAGTTAGTTCAAGATAGTACAGTGTTGTATGATACAAGCAATACAGACTACATTAATTGAATGGTAAAGTGTTTCTTGTCGGCCATTATCAACCTCTTTTATGAGTTAAAATTATTGAAAAATGAGGACTTTAATAGAAATGTGTTTTATGTGGAAGTTCGTCTTCTTCACACGCCATGTCAACTACTCGAGGACTGGTTTCAATATACGGTGTCTTTCCAAAACTTATTTCTGCGCTATGCCTACCCTGCGTGCAATGTGCAGTGTTTTGTTGGAACCTTTTCTTGTGCTATACCTGCCCTGCATGCAATGTGCGGTAGCTTGCCAAAACCTCTTCCTGCGCTATCCTGCGAGCAATATGCAGTGTCTTGCTGAAATCTCTTTATGCGCTATACCTACCCTGCATGCAATGTGCAGTGTTTTGTTGGAACCTTTTCTTGTGCTATACCTGCCCTGCATGCAATGTGCGGTAGCTTGCCAAAACCTCTTCCTGCGCTATCCTGCGAGCAATATGCAGTGTCTTGCTGAAATCTCTTCTGCGCTATACTATCCTGCGAGCATGTGCAGTGTCTTGCTGAAATCTCTTCATGCGCTATACCTATCCTGCGAGCAATGTGCGTGTCTTGCTGAAACCTCTTCCTGCGCTATGCTGCCCTGGTGCAATGTGCATGCCTTGCTGAAATCTCTTCATGCCATACCTATCTGCATACAATGTGCAGTGCCTTGCCGAGACTCTTCTGCGCTATGCCTGCATGTGTCCAATGTGCAGTCTAGTTATGCCCAATCAAAAATAGTAATTGACTTGTTTTATGGAATTTTTCCACTGTTCCAATTATTAAGAGTTGAGCTAAAAATGTAAAATATGTTAAGCCATAATTATAAAGTTTTCTTTAAATGTTCGATTATTATACTTTTTTTTCTGAGGTAGGAGGATAATAGGTCAAATGGGATCAATTGGAAATGCACGGACATTTAACTGGATAGAGATTGTAAAAACTAAACGCAACCAGTTGGGATTGAACCCTGCCCTGTTAGGTTGGAATTGGGCACAGTGCAGGAATATAATTATAATACAATAAACCCTAAAAAAACAACCATGAAGTAATGAATCAATTGTTACTAAAATATGAGCAAGCAAAAATTAAAACTACTAAAATATTAAATCTATGTCTACACCACAGAAAAAAAAAGGACATGTAAATTAATTTTATAAATATTCCTTCTTTGTATAGTTACAAAAAAATAATGTAGAAAACATTAAATATTTTTCTTCCAAAAAAACAAGACAGTAATCTAACAAATGCGACTTTTTATCTTTGGCATTCCCAGCAATGTGTGGGGGGTCTAGTCAAGCGTGGACTCATGCGTAGTCCCCGGGTGAATCTTCAGTCTTCTTCCTGCATGCAACAAACACATTCCCGCTACAGTAAAAACAGTTCCCACACAAGTGCACTTTGGTTTCTAATTACATTAACACTACACATACATAACATACAATAATTTATTAATTTCATTCCTGCTATCCCCTTAATTTGAATTTTCTTGACTATAAGTTAAAAATTATTATTTAATATAAACTCTCATGTTCAAGAGAAAAATGCAATTTTCATTTAGACAACAAAAAGTAAGCTGCAAATAAAACAACTCTCTGCGCATTCTCATCCAGTGATAGATTGTGTGCGTGCAGCTCAGGGGAGGGAGGAGTTATAGTAAACTAATTATTATTTCATGTTTTGAGTTGTTAGAAACAAATACTGGCATTTCTGTGGAGCTATTTAGTTTGCTCAGGGAGTTGCAAGTAATGAACTCAATTTGTGATCTTGTCTTAAACTGGGGGTATTAAAATATTACTAATAAATTTAATAAAGTTTATCCTGAGGAAATTTTTGGGTAATGCCAGTTTGGGAATTATAGCAGCTTTATTTGGCTTGATTTATATTCTATATGAATACTAGATTCTTCACACTCCTCATCCTGTTTCCTTGTGTTATAAGTATTAAGTAACTGATAACAAGGATGGAGAGAAACAAGAGACATAAATTATATAGTTTATAGCTTGATACATAAATATAAATATTAACTAAATGTTCACATTCGTTAGAACACTCAAACATTCCTTTAAGAGATAAATTAATAGTACCTGCTTCGGTGTCCGCATGGTCTAAGGTGTCAGCCTTGTGTTAGACTAGACTGCTAATGATGGGGTAGTCAGGTTTCAAATCCTGGTCGGATGTACTGAGGGTGGTTTTTCCAAAATAGTCTTCCACTCTTCCTCCATGCAAATGTGGGTACACTTCTATAAATTCAACCTAACCTCATTCATAGCACAATAGTGTAATTACTACACATGCATAAGTGGTAAGATGCAGTACTAAAAAAATAGTTGCCTGGGATCTGGTTTATAGGCTTGGAATGATGATGATGATGATGATGATATATAATAATAATAATAATAATAATAATAATAATAATAATAATAATAATAATAATAATAATAATAATAATAATAATAATAATAATAATAATAATAATAATAATAATACATCTTGGATCCTGGAATCTCCTTGAAAATTGGACAATTCCATTTCTAATTAGAAGCTGGGACACATTCGTTGTGTTTTGTTGTGCCCATGTTCCTTATTAGTCTGCCCTTAACAGCCGCCCCAATACACACACTACTTACATGTCACTTTGGCAAGTCACAACAAAATACAATAAAATTATATTAGTATACTGTTAAGGTATGTAATAGTTTAACTAGCAAAGGTTGGTACATTTTTAAAACGTTACCTGGAAATTATACTTCTTGAAATGAAACATGTTTTAAACTATTTTGGAAATATATTTATAGTAAGATTTTATTAATGCTTATAACAAATTACTGTTTTTATTTCCTACTTTACTTATCCAACTATTTTTTTTTTACCAATTTATATTTGTAACTAACGAGCATCACATTTTTTTATAATCTTTTTCTGCTATTTTTAACTACTCGAAATTACTGCACAGTATAATTTAAATATTATCACATTAATATTTCTATCTGTTAAAAGGCGTTGATCATTGCGACTTTGTAGAAGGTCGACAAAGCCTAGGGAAGGTAAGGATCTGATTCACACGACTTAAGGAGTTTCAAACATCAACACGCATCCTTAGCAATTGTGCAAGGACATCCTAAAAGTTTTATTAAAGTACACTTAATATTGAATCTTTATAGTACAAATGTGCAGTCGATCATTTTTTGATTTTTTTTAAAAAATCACTTTATGTGTACATATCCGGGTTAAATGTACATATTCACAAGTGTATTTGTTTTTACTACTTTATGCCGTGTCACAAATACACTAAATAACTTGACCTACTACTCAACTAAAATAATGCTTCTATCGTTTGTCATCAAAGAAAAGCTAACTATTTAACAATCAAATACTTTCTCCTAACTTACACAACTATGTTTTCCCTGATTGGTATTTTTACAAACTGGAAGTTAAAGATAATACTGTACAATACTTCATCATCTATCATACAGGTTGGGATTCTTCAAACACGTAATATTATATTTACACACATTTATACATTTTGTATACCTTTGAGTGGATCTTAGAATTAAGAAGGAAAACTATGGAAAGTAAATTATCAGTAAATGAATATTATAGTACACTAAGAACATATAGATAGATTAGCAAGGTAAGTGGTATCTTTTGGATAAAATCACTAGTTTACAAAAGTGAGAATGGTCCATCTTCCATCAGTGTTAATATTGTTAGTAAGAACAAACTTCCTTTCCTCGGTTGGAGAAACCAATGCAGGCAACAAAACAATCTAACAATCTGTTATTTATTATATTCAGTCACATATAGAATCAGTTCACTTATCATGAAATGTTTATTGAAAGGTTTTTGCCGCTCCCGATCACAAGCGCACAAAGTGAAGAAGATGAGTCAAAGGAACAAGATTTATCGAGGATAAAAGATTATTACCAACATAATACTGCAACCATGTTTGTACCACTGGAGAACTTTATCAATTTACAAACAATATTTGTTTTTCACAACAATCCAAGGCTAGATATCACCAAAACCTGCCTAACATGATTTGTTTAGGCACACATTTTCATAAACTGTTTAGCAAATTAGTAACTTATCGATAGTTAATTATATTTCTTCTACAAACACAAATTTGAGCAAAGTTTGCCATGTTCTTTCTTGAGACTTTAGATTTAATTTATATTATACACCAACATCATCAAAAGGTTATTTTGTTGTTTTGGCAATACTTAGACCAATCTAATGTTTATTACATAATATTGATAAAAGCACATCCCAAATAATGAGGGGGGGGGGGGGTGGGGAGGAGGGCTATTATCTGCATACGACTGTTAAGAAAAAACTACACAAACTGTATCCAGGATTACAGGTTTCACAAATTTAGTTTAGGTTTTAAAATACTACTGCGTCTTTAAATTATGCAAGAAATAATAGCGCCATGTTAAAAGAAAAACATAACTTAGAGCTTTGTTAAATGTGTGT